>SCLH01000436.1:472558-495040 GCA_004367855.1 Oikopleura vanhoeffeni | reverse complement strand
AGATAAAATTTTCATCATTCTTGTCCAATTGGCTGAATATATGGCGATGTCATCTTCCACTTTCTTTCAATAATGTCCTCGTTTGGTTTCACGCTCTTGTTTCAATACTCTGATCATAAGAATAATTATTGCCTGTAATAAACAGTCAAATTTTTTGGTGGTCACAAGCCTTGTCTAAAACCAACGAATCCTCTGAACATAGGAATTATTTTACCTAGTCATCCTTGTCCGCAAAATACAGAAAATTGTAAACTTGCAGTTTTTTTAGAAAGAGAAGGTTTTAAGTCTCCCGGTAATTACTTTCTAATTAAATTCTATCTTATCCGTAACGACCTTCAGTCCCCAGCTTTAGAGAAGACAAGAATGTTACATACTGTATGACAAAATATTATATAGAATATACATGTTTTTTGAAGATATAATTTTCGATCAATCCTGAAAAGCCTATGGTTGTTTGTTCACATCACCAAGAAACCTGAATTGCCTCTAGTCCACCAACAAGTGGTTCAAACTAAAGGCCTATAGTTTTCCAAATACCGTTTTCGCAAAGTCCTATGCTGGGCGGATCTTTTGCATACCTAATAACACTAATTTTTAAATGCCCAAATTACGAACCCACCCCTTAAGGGGTTGTCAACTATGAATTAAAATAAAGGCCTTAGAGGGCATTAAAAATGGCCTCAAATTGATAAGGGCTTGATATTAAGTGTACCTAAGAATTCAATCATCCAAAAAATCATTTTCGAAAAACCTCAGAGTTATATGTATTTGAGATTAATGTAGCTTTTGTAACTCCTAATTTACCAGAATAACAAAACTGCTTGGAACTTTTTTTTTTTTTTTTTTGTTTTAAGAATAGCCATATGGTAGATCTATCCTTGAATCTACAAAAATATATTATAAGAATAGTTTTTTGGACACCCGGTGAGTTCTAGAACACCTAACAAAATTTCAAATTACTACTCCTAGAGCTCTGATACGATCTCACACACAACCTTGGCATCAACCACGGACACACTTGATGGTTGTTATTTGATTGAAGCGTATCTTCAAGATGAAAGTTTGTTTCAGAAAGCATCGAAATTTGTTTTGTTCATTTTCAATGAAGCCGAATATCGAAAATGTTGTTGACATAATTTTTTCTTGAAAAATCCAAATTTCAATTTTTGGTCATTTAATGGAGCACGTAGTGCAATTTAAGATGTAAAGCGGTGTTTCGATTTTTTTGACAGAAATATTGGATTGATCAGAAAGCTCTTGAAATTTGACTAACATTATATTTATGTACAAAAAAATTTTAACACAAAAAATTTATAAATATAAACGTTTGCAAGTATGGACACTTTCATTTAAGATAAAGAATAATATAAAAAATTTTCACATTTTTTTCTTTCAAAAATCACTCCGAAAAATGTACCAATCTGCCACATCACTGCTACCCCCTTAAAGTAGGTTTGCTGATTAAAAGTGACATAAGTCCGATAAAGTTACTATAGGTAGTTACTATTATCCCCATTTTATTCGAGAACATATTTAAAACATTTCTAAGATAAATTATCNTCATATCAAGGAAATTTCTTAATAAGCAACATAAAAACAAGACTTTTTAGCGCATAACACTCGACAATGTCTGAAGTTTATTAATATTGTCTTTAAAAAAAATCTGTAGTCGATTTTAGTTGGAAATGGATGTACAGTGAAAAGTGTTTTTTTATATTTTCCCAGATAATTAGTTATGTTAAGAAATTAAAAATCTAAACGTTTGCAAGAATGGACACTTTTATTGAAGATAAAAAAAAAATTTCACATTTTTTTTTCTCTCATTTATCGCTTTGAAAAAATGTACCAACATGCCGGATCGTTGCCACCCCCTTAATCATTGCAGAAAAGACCTCGGCGATATAGAAAAAATAATTGTTAAAAATAATTGACAACATAATTTTAGAAAATTTTCAATTTGCAATTACGACGGTATTGGCTTATAAGGCGATATGAGCACCGGCAGAAATTTAGCCGAAATTCGCGAAATTGCGTCGGGTTTTTCATTTTTCAAGATAGCTAGGAAGGGCAAACTTTGGCCAAAAAAGGTGGCAAAAAAATGCAAACCGTATGTTTTAATCCCGATTTTTAAAACTCCCAGCTGCTCACACAGATTGCACGTCCGTTCCGTTTATAAAAAAATTATTATTGAGATCAAAGTCAGACTTTCATTCAACGGCCCGCTGTGAGCTTGATTACCCGGCAAGATATCAAGTAAATCAACGTCCAGCTAGCATTCTGCAGCAGCTTGACGAGACTTTGATCATCTAATTTTGTCTAGATGGCATAAAATACAATTTGTGAATTATGAACTCTCGTTGAAAAAATGTGCTCTTTGTCGCTTCGTATTAAATTATGATTAAAAACCAAACTGATTTATTTCCAAAAAATTATTTGCGTAAATTAGAGTATTTTTTTATTATTGAACGTTATTAGAGAAATCACTCGAAAATTAAAAAAACTCCTTATTGAGACAAGATATAAAAAATAATTATACCATGATTAGCCTTAGATAATTTCCGTAAAATAAAATTTCTTGATTTTTCGCAAAAAATCTAAAAAACTTCGACAATAAATTTATTAAAGAAATTCTTGAGCAGCATTAAAACACTAAATTTTTTCAATTCATTGAAAAATTTTGTTGAGAAATTCAGGTGAAATTTGTTCTATAGTAGATTGTTAA
Organism: Oikopleura vanhoeffeni; assembly: GCA_004367855.1. NCBI lineage: Eukaryota > Metazoa > Chordata > Appendicularia > Copelata > Oikopleuridae > Oikopleura > Oikopleura vanhoeffeni. Next base: position 492,318 of record SCLH01000436.1, on the reverse strand, counting down.
ATTCTAGTTTGGTCTAGTACATTGGTACTACTTAACGAACATAATGTACTAGACCAAACCAGAATTTATTAATCTACTTCCTAAAGGGATATTTTTAGAGATATCGAAGTCAGCATTTTGAGTGACAGCATTTTGATATCTCGATACTATGTGATTTTATTTTGAAGCAAATTTAGAAAATCCAATAACATTCAAGGCTATTTATAAAATACCGCCAGTATTATTTTATTTGAATTTTTCAGGCAATTTTCCATTAAAAGTTTACGATTTTTTTAAATTTTCAAATTAATTTCTATAATTCGCCTCTATAAATGGTGTTATAAGACCACATCGATTTCTGTGTGTCGTAATTTAACCCTAAAATAGCAAAGTTGGTTCTCTTGGTCGTGTTACAGTTGGAGATATTCATCTTAGAACTCGCTACCAAGAATCATTCGAAAGTCCTCAAAATAGAAACAATGTTCATTGGGTAAATTTTTAGAAAACTTTGAAATTTGAAAATATTGCCACTAAAAGTACGATGCTAAAAGTTCATCCTAAACCAACGAAATATTTCAATAATAGTGTATTTTTCTTAAATTTCAAACTTATTNTTTCGAATTTCAGGAAGCCTAGGACAGCCTATGATCATTTTTGGAAATTTTCATCAAGATTATTCAAATCTTTGGGTTCGATTTACCCTAGGCAAAAAATATTGATGCTTAGCGCCCACGAAAAATTTGGCCGAAATCCACGGTGGGTACGCTAGATTTAATCTCAAAAAATATATTATTTTCAGTGAAAAAATTTTCACAGGACAGAAATTAGGACAGGTTTTATTATTTTCAGTCCTTGTCCTGTCCTCGGGCCTAGGACAGAAATTAGAACAGGTTTTAATATTTTCTGTCCTTGTCCTGTCCTGAAATTCAGGACAGGACAAGGACAGGTGGACAAGGACAGAACAGGTATTGCCGACCCCTGGGTACAGATATATCATATATGATATATGAATCATTAAAATCGCTTGAAACCAAGAGTGAAGTTATCGAACTTAGTCGCTATTGGTCAATTTATATTCTCTTCAATTTGTTTATTTGTGAGCGTAAATGTTACGACCCCATTTTTGAGCAGTACACTTTTTCTGGACGATACAGGGTGTAAGGTTTTTCCCTTCTTTTTTCAAAACTGGTTACACTTGATTTTCGCCGTTTTGATTGGTTGAATCTGAGAAAACTCTTCTGACAACCAATCAAAACGGCGGAAATCAAGTGTAACCAGTTTGGAAAAAAGAAGGTAAAAACCTTACACCCTGTATATAAATCATATTATATGGGGATCTACGAGGGGATCTATGATTCATATAATATATAATCTATGTATATATCATGTATCTGTAATTGGTACGATCTAACTTTTCATAATCCTCGTAGATTCTCTTAAATTATTATGGTTTTCGTATCAACATCGAACGGAGTACAGCATGAGGTTTTTCGAATGCGCCTCTTTTTTTACTCGGGCAGAAATGAGTTAAAAGCGGAGATGGTTAATAAAGCCGAAATGGAGGTCACGTGACATGAAGAGTCATCAATTTAAGTGAAATTTCAAACCTCTGTCTAGCAGCCTGTGCTAAAAGCAGCGCATTCGAGAAGAATCAGGCTGAACAAGTTTATTTTTCTTTCAATTTTTTACGTTTGATAATCATAGATTAAAGAAAGCAAAGGAAACTTCAGTTACTTTCATGTCCAACTTTTTTTCACAAATAAAAAATTTGAAACTGCTGGGTGTATTAGATTTGTGTTATACTGTACACAGACAACTTTTTTAGTTCGAATTTCACTAAAAATTAAGCACCTTAAGGTAGTGGCATCGCTTCGGCAGATTGGTACATTTTTTCAGAGCGATATATGAAATAAAAAAATGTGTAAATATTTTTTTTTATCTTCAATTAAAGTGTTTATTCTTGGGAACGTTTATATTTTGAATTTCTTAACATAACTAATTACCTGTGAAAATATAAAAAACACTTTCTACTGTACATCCATTTCCAACTAAACCCGACTATAGAATTTTTTTTGGAGTAGATATGTATGAATTTCAGACACGGGTGTTATGCGCTAAAAAGTCTTGTTCCTATTTTGCGCATTAAAAAATTTCCTCGATATCAATGTTTTTTTTCCATGAAAAATGGTCAAAAATGGCCAAAAGTAGAGAAAAACAACTTTTTTGAGATAAAAATTGAACTTCAATTGCGTTTTGATATCAAAAAGTATCCTGACTATCACAAAAAATGACGCCTATTACACCCGACATTATATTGGGATTTTTTTGCAAGCATAAAATTTTCAAAAAATGAGTGCCAAATAGCACTTAACTGTTGTACAGCAAAGTGTTGTAAATTTCATCAATAGTTTAGAAATGATTATCGCGCGATCATTTCATTAGTTGAAATACGGAAATTTAATAGATACCAAAACATTTAATACGTTATTCTTCCTGATTTTTTATGGAGAGTTCAAAAAACCGCAAATAAAAAATTTTGGAGTTGATTTGCGGAAAATTTTCATAATTTTTCTAAAAAAGTCGACAAAAAATGACAAATAAACATATTATGATTTTTCAAACAGCAGTCAGAACATATGTAGACATGCATGAAAAAAGTTAAAGTGGTTTTTTATTTAGCTTTTATTTACAGATTTTGAAAAAACAATCAGAAAAAATTTTGGAAAAAAAATGCGGTAAATTTTCATATTGCTTTCATTATTTTTTGAAAATTTCACAAATTCAAAAATTAAAGTTCGGACTCAAATCTTTCCTAAAGTAGACAAAAATGATTTTTATAAGTAGATGCACATTTATTCTGGTTCATCTAACGATAATAAGCACAAGAAAATAAAACAACTAATTAATGTCATAAGTTAAATAAACTTCACTCTGCCGAGTCGATGCCACCCCCTTAAAGGAGGTTGCTACTGCCATAACGCTACTGCCAAAACCTCTTTCCAAGAGTTGTGGGTGTAAAGAAAGCAAGAGTTGAAGAAAATATTTTGTGTTTTCTTGAATCAGTGAAAAAATTACACTTCTGAAAAATATAATGCTGCGTTTGGATAAGGGGAGAGCGCCCACGCGAGAAAGCCACGGACCCACCGCGTGATTGCGATATCTTTTTTCTATCATCCGAAGAAAGTTTAGCCAAATCCAATTTTTTGTTGATAAAAACCAAAGAGAATTTATTTTTCGATGGGCGAAAGGGGTAACTATTCGAAAACTTTATACTTTTCAAAACCTATTTGTTAGATTTAATTTGAAGAAAAATTGACCGAGTAATAATGAATTTTGTGAATACAGTAAATATATTTACCGGTTTTTAGTGCGGCAACAGGTAGTTACCCTTGACCAGAATAAAAAAATGTTACTTGCAGTTGAAAGAGAAGGTTTTAGTCTTCAGTTTGTTTCTCTCATTTATTCTTATCCACCCGTTATCGACTCTCCCAGTTCAGCTGGCGAAGTGTTCCCCAGCAATTCTCACATTCTACATCCACATTGTTGGTCCCACAACTCCCTTAATTCACAATTTTGCGTATGAGGGCCGTATTTTTACCAGTTTGGGAAGGAGGACTATACAGTATAGTCTATACTGTATAGTCTATACTGTATAGTCTATATTGTATAGACTATAGATAATACAAATAAAAATTCAGCGCAAAACTGCGATGTTATTTTTGATTAATTGGCGAAAGACTCGAGGTGATCGAAATATAAATGGAAGTACCAAGTCGTCTATGAGTCGGAACCACTCCGTTTAAAAATCGGACAGTCTGTGGATTTTCTTAAATGCAGCGCTGACAGATAACTCCAGAGAATAATACAATTTGTATTCAAGCTTCAGTATCAGAGCTTCAGATCCCTGTTTAAGTTTCGTTTTTATATAAAGCTAACTTTCCAGCAGATGAATTGGAACAGATACAGTTGATGACATTACAATCAATTGTAAATAAAATAATTTCAAAATTTGAGTCGGAGCTTAAAAAAACTGTTGCAAATAGCGACATTCTGAAAAATCTTCCAAGTATTACCCCAATAGACGCAGGATTGGTATCGAAAAAACTTAATTATGTCGCTTTTTTGTGGGTCAATACTTAAATGTATACAAAGTGAAATGTATACAGTATACATTTCACAATTAAGATTAGTATACCCAGTAGCTACTTCGGTAGCTATTTCGATAAATCCAAAAACAGAGTTTCTGGACCGGAATTCCAATCAGTTGGGTCTTAGCAAAAACTTTTAAAGAAATTTTAAGAGGGTACTGGTCGCTGGAATTGAATTTTCTCGATGAAAAATTAGCCATACAGGGCTTTTATGATACCAGTCAGATCAGCCATCTTGTAAAACTATCCTTTAGCTTGTAGAATATAAATCTCCATTTTTTGTATGCATACACTCCTTCAAACATAAGCGAAACAAGAAGGCCTAAGCCAAAATGGTAAAGCTATCTCCTCCCAGGTTTTATGTCGTACTGAAATTTTGACATAACTTGCAAAAGTGGTATGCAAAACTTTATCTCAGGCAGTTTTTCAAATTTCGCGTTATTTTTTGTAGAATGCGGTTTTTTGGCAATTATTCGTCGGAAAAACTATCTCCTCCTAAGAAAAATTATAAATTCGGTCAAATTTTTTCTAAGCTAGTTCACACAAAAACAAAACTTTATTTTAGATTTTGACCCCTAACTCGAAATTTGATTTTTTTGAGGATCCATGAGAAAAAATTCGAAAAAAGCGCTCGAAAGTAGGCCCAAAAAAAACCACGACAACACTGATAAGAAATTTGACTTAATTAAGTCAAGGAGATATTTTCAAGTTTTAGTTGTCAAATTTCAGCAAACGTTAACTTTTAAGTTTATGTTTGAAAAATACTTAGAAAAAAACGCATAAAGTCGAAATTTTTTTTTGATAATTTGGTCGAAAGATTTCTGAAAGAAATATTGGAAAGATCTATCCTTAATCACGCGATTTCATTTCACACTTTGTTACCACTGTCACCAACCATCTGGTTAACTAGGTCTTTAACCGCGATTATCTAGATGGTTAGTTGGAGTGGTACTAAAATGATAAATGGAATAAATATATTTATACATCGAGATATATACGAGTAGCAGTTAACTCCGCGAGAGTGCTAGCGCCCCTCGCGAGGTAAATATTGAGATGAAATCGACGCGTACAACTAGCAGTGAATCCTCTTATCGACACTTCAAAAAGATTTTTCTATTGAGAATAATATTCATCAGAAATTAACATGATCGTGAAGATATTGCGTTCATTTTGACTAATTAAATAACGTACACAATAATTTTATTCAGCCGGAAAAAAGTTGGAAAATTACGATGAGGTCAGTACTGAGGCTGTTCTGAACCCTCGCACTGATGACAATTATTTGAAGAATGTATAAAGTTAAATTAGTTTAGCTTATTTTCAAACTTTTTAATTTCAAAAACAATGTTTATTTATAAAGAAAAAACTTACACCTTTTTTTTGTACTGAACCGTATGGGTATGAACGTGATATTTTGTTGACTAAATTTTTGACACTTTTGAACAGCAACAGCAGGAGAACGACCATCGGAAGCTTGTGAAACGTGTCAAGAAGTGAAATATTTGAATATAGATTCAATTGAAACGCGTAATGGACTCGAAATGATTTATGCGATTGATGGAAGCTTTGTTTCAGCAGATTTATGTTTGGCTGTTGATAATAGACTTTATATAGGTTCGAGGATGTAAAATTAGTCATAATTCGATCTAAATTTTTCATATTTTCATCATTTTTTTATCCTTCTTAAGCTGATGCCTTTATGCTCCGAGAAAGGTATGAAAACAGTTATCTTGATATTAACATCTCATTGAAATAATTTCCATAAATTTTGGAAATAACTTTGAGCGCATTTATACTGAGGCATATTTTGTAAAAAACCACTCTTTATTCTGAAATTTGTTGCTTTACAAAAATCCAAATTTACCATGCAAGGTTAACGTTTTCATATCAATCTTTCAAAATGTCACGATCTGTTAGCAAAGGGCCGTTTATCAATATCCATAACGATGCCCAGATACCCAAATAACCTTTTATGTTTTAAAAAGAATATGAAGTTTAGGACCCAGGCATCATGAGAGATATATGGTCATAAAAAGTTGAATATTTATTTTTAGTAAAATTATACGCTGAATCGAATGAGCCTACTTTTAATGAAATTAAAGGATCAACATTGAAGTTTATTTGAAAAAAAAACATTTTTGAGCACATTAAAGAAGTAAGAAAAAATACATTTTTCGCATTCAAATTGAAATTTCTATTAAAATAATGAATATCCTGTACCGAATACAGTGAATAAAAATTGCCGCGATAAGAATACAAACCAAATGTGTGTAGTATTCAGTGTATTGGTTAGCTATATTAGGGGTGGTGAGGTCCTCACCACCCCCTAATATAGCTAACCTATACACTGAATACTACACACATTTGGTTTGTATTCCTATCGCGGCAATTTTGATTCACAGTATTCGGTACAGGATATATAAATAACTACAAAATTTTTTTTGGGGTATTACCGTAGACGGGTCGGGAAATAACCCGACACAATCTAGTTTTGGTAGATAATAGCATGATTTTTGGATAAATACACAGTTTTTCAGCTCCCAGCAGGACCCGCAGGGAGTCATAAATGACTCTATAAAGAAAAATGGTGTTCTGTTTATTTTTCCGATGAATTTTAACTTATTTTTGGTAGTCTAAAAGATGTAGTTTTCCGCAAACTTCACCAGGGTTTTCTATTTCAGATGAAGTTTCAAAAAAACATTTAATTTTTCGAACTTGGCTTCAGCGTGAAATCAATTAATAATCTAATTTATTTTTTCAAGTTTTTGCATTTTGTCGATTTTTTATCATTTTTAACTAAAAATTAAGTTAACCCTTGGAAGCTCAGCACCACTTTAGTGGTGCTGACAATTTTGAATTCGCTGAAATCGGATGAAAAAAAGTCCTGGAAATTTTTTGATTAAACCCAACATAGAATTTGCCAAGAGGAATTCAAAAATGGCAGTTAAAATTCTAGGGACTTCCTCGTCAAAAATTATTTATCTTACATTTTTAGAGATTTCTTTCAAAAAACTCTAAAATGTGTATGATCAAAACAGTTTAAACAAATAGATAAATCTGAGGAACTAAGTTTTAGAAAGTCTTTTGAGTATCTTTAAATAAAAAATTCCACCATCGGAACTCTTTTATTTTTTCGTGAGTGATTTTTCATTTTAGAAAAATTCGGAAAAAAATATGCTTCGATTTTTTCGAAAGAAGGTCAAATGAAGCTACGGCAACACTGATCAGAATAGTTGGCTTACCTCGAGATAATATTTCGAAATCTTAGCAGTTAGATTATAACAAACGTTGTTTATAACTTTATTTTGATCACTCGCGCTGCTAATCGTCTATTTATGAAAACGGGAAAATAGATTGAAAATCGAAAAAAAAAATTGTGAAAGCCAAGTCTTAAATGAGTGCGAATATTGAAAGAAAGTTTTTGAAAATATTCTGTTTTCAATGAGAAGTAAGTGATCAAAGTCCCAATCTTGCACTTTAAGTCTCGGCCGATTTAGATAAAAATTTTAAAATCCAATTGATTACCTCGCAAATTTGGACTATCCTTACAAAATTGAAATCATTCACGTCTTGTTATAAAATGTAGTTAATCCGTAATGAGGGCTCAAAGTCGCCCCACTTTAGTTAGCATGAGCCTCTGCCGAATAAAACAATTTGGAGCTTCCAAGGGTTAAGAAATAAATTTTCTGTCAATTTGATCTCTAAGTAGCAATGAGGCCAAACTGGGTATTTTGTTCCTGTCAATACCCTGTTCTGGTACCTGTTGTTGCTGGACAAGCTATGGTCTGTAGCCTGCGGGATTTCCTTGGTTCGTAGACGGGATGTACCGCTTTTCACTTGCGGATTAGTGAGTCTTGAAACTTTTGGTTAATATTCAATTGAGTCGATTCCCAGAAATAGTGTGTTTATCATCCGATGAGATCAGTGTTTTGAACAGGAATGGAAACATCATCCCTGTTCAAAACACATTCTTCGGCAAAGTCTTACTTAGTGTTTTGAACAGGGATGAAGTTTCCATTCCTGTTCAAAACACTTAGTAAGACTCCGCCGAAGAATCATCCAAGAACTTTTGCATATATAATCACACCAAAAAAAAGAAGACCACGATTTTAATGCCTAAAAATAAGATTACGCCAAGTATAACCCCCAAAATTCACTTAAAAATGACACCAAAAAATAAAAGATTACACATTTATCACAAAAAAATAAAAATAATTGGCTATTATCTACCAAAGTAGATTTTTGGAATAATCACACGGAGTATATATTGTGTCGGGATGTCTACCTGACCCGTTCGCGGGGGTTTTAAGTGGATTATGAGTTATCACTTGACATTTGTCAATAAGATGACTGTTTTTTAATCAAAAAAAGGCGAACCTCCATTTGGTAGTAAGTTTTTTGGTGTTCCTTTGGACGTGGCACCTCTTGTTAAAACATTTCTTGACAATAAACCTCCTTACGGTGCATCAATTGAAATTAAAAATACTATGTTATGGAAAAAATATGCAACTGATTTCAAAATCCATATTTCGGACTCAAATGGAAGAGCTGGAAATGTGACAATACATCCATCTATGGATGAGTGTGAAAAAGCGATAAAGACAGAAAATTCTTTTGAAATGGTTACGTAAAAGACATTGAATAAATTTTGAAATATTTTTATGAAATAATTGATCACGGAAAACTGTCTTGGCCCAAGACTCTTGGATCTTTTCTCCCGTCTTTTAAATGAATATAAATAAAATGAATATTATAAATGAAGCTAATTCGTTTGCCAATCAGCGCGAAGAGCAGTCAAGAGACTGAAGACTAAACAACATTAACTTTGTATAGACCCTATTCTATATTACACCTTCCGAAGCTATATAAAGATATTTATCTGGACGATATCTGAAGGTTCACAGATTTTTTTTTAATTGACTATTAGGGGTTCTAAAATTAAAAATAAACTTCTATGTATAATTTTTTTGATACAGATTAATTTGGTAGATTCACCAAGGTTTTTTGATCATTACTTTTACCCCTTTATTAAAAAACAACATTTGAGGTCTAGAAGGATTAGACTTTCGTATTCATATTTAATTTATATAATATTTAGACCGCATGTCAAGTTACAGAAAAATCTGATAATTAATGAAGGAGGAGTAGGCTTTTTAGTGCTTTTTCGGGCGCCTAATTAAAATCATCTGGGTTGAGTTATCTAATGCTATGAGTAGTACTGTAATTATCCTGAAGAGTTGTACTTCATGTTTAAAAATTATTGCATAATTTCCGTATTCAGGTTTCTTGCAAACCGTTCTTGAAAACTTTAAAAAACACCTTAATTAACGTCACCCACTCCTTTTAAGAGGTTACAAATGAGCCTTCAGCTAACGCATTGAATTGTTTCATTATGTGTATATGAGTCATGACTTGTTTTAAGGGGGTGGCATAAGTCCGGCAGATTGGGGTCAATATAAATCACGAAAGTAATTAGTTAGTTTATTTTTCGTACTTATTATCGTCAGCCCAACCAGAAAAATGTGTTCCAGCTATAAATATTTTATCTATTTTTAGGAAGATTATTTTGAAAAATTTGAAAAAAAATCAAAGCAATTATGAAAATTTTCCGCATTTTTTGTCCAAAATTTTTTCTGTTTTGAATAACTAAAAATCTGTGAGTAAAACCCAAAAAAATAACGACTGTTCATTTTTTCATGATTCCTACATATTTCTGAACCGCTGTTTGAAAAAATCATAAATTTTTATTTTTCATTTTATTGACTTTTTTAAGAAAAATTATGAAAATTTTCCCCAAATCAAGTCCAAAATTTTTAATTGGTGGTTTTTTGAATTCTCCATAAAAAATCAGGCAGAATCACATATTTAATGATCTGGTATTTATTAATTGCCGCATGTCAACTAATCGGTAGGTCGCGCGTTTATCATTTTGAAACTGTTGATGAAATTTAAACACTTGACTGTACACTCGATAAGTGTCATTCGGAACTGAATTTTTAAAAATTTTATGGTTGTGAAAAATTCCCAATAAAACTGTGGATGTAGTGGGCGTCATTTCTTTTGATAGTCAGGACATTTTTTCATATCAAAAACGCAATTTAAGGTCAATTTTTGTCTCAGAAAAAACTGTTTTTTTCTACTTTTTGCCAATTTTTACCCTATTTCACGAGAAAAAACTTTGATATTAAAGAAATTTTCGACTGTGCAGAGTTATAAGGAAACTTTTTGGTGGAGTCCACCCGAAAATAAATAAAGTTTATTAAGATCGTCTTAAAAAAAAAATTCTATACTGAAAAGTGTTTTTTATATTTTTAACTATAGTGAGTTATGTTTATAAAATAAAAATATGAACGTTTATAAGAATGATCACTTTTGTTAAAGATAAAAAAAAATTCCACATTTTTCTTTAAATATTGCTTTGAAAAAATGTACCAATCTGCCGGACTTATGCCATCCCCTTAAACTTGCAGCTTGGTTTCAATTTTATCAAATAATTTCTAAGTAAAAAAAATATTAAACTTTAAAAGTTTAAGAGGGTGGCATCGACTCGGCCGACTGGAGTCAATTTAACTTACGAAATTAATTAGTTGTTTCACTTTTTTGTAATTATTATCGTTAGTTGAACCAGAATAAATGTGCATCTACTTATAAAAATCATTTTTATCTATTTTAGGAAAGATTTGAGTCCGAACTTTAATTTTTGAATTCGTAAAATTTAAAAAAAAAATCAAAAGCATATGAAATTTGCGCATTTTCTGTCTCAAATTTTATCTGATGTTTTTTTGAACTTCTCCTTCCCCATCTGTGAATGAAATTAAAAAAAAACAACTACTTTTACTTTTTTTATGCATGTCTACATATTTTCTGACTGCTGATTTGAAAAAAATCATAATATGTTTAATTTTTCATTTTTTGTCCGACTTTTTTAGAAAAATTATGAAAATTTTTCGCAAATCAAATCCAAAATTTCTAATTAGTGGTTTTTTGAACTCTTTATAAAAAATCTGGCAGAATCACATATTTAATGTTTTGGTATCTATTAAATTTCCGTATGTCAACTAATGAGATGATTGCGCGATTATCATTTCTAAACTACTGATAAAATTTACAACACTTGGCTGTACAACAGGAAAGTGCCATTTGGCACTCAATTTTAAAAAAATTTATGCTTGCAAAAATTTTTCAATATAATGTTGGGTGTAATAGGCGTCATTTTTTGTGATAGTCAGGACATTTTAAATATCAAAACGCATTTGAAGGTAAATTTTTTCTCTCTACTTTCGGCCATTTTTCAAGGAAAAAAAACTTTGATATTAAAGAAATTTTATAATGTGTAAAATTAAAACCTGACTTTTTAGCGCAATACACCCGACAATGTCTGATGTTTGTTAATAACAAGTTCAAAGAAAATTCTATAGTTGGGTTAAGTTGGAAATGGATGTACAGTGGAAAGTGTTTTTTATATTTTCACAGATAATTAGTTATGTTAAAAAATTTAAAATATGAACGTTTCCAAGAATGAACACTTTTATTAAAGATGAAAATAAAAAAAATTATTTTTACATTTTTTTTCATATATCGCTCTGAAAAAATGTACCAATCTGCCGGATCGATGCCACATCCTTAACTTATGAAGTTAAACTTTGCTGATTGTTTATGTAACCATAATGATTGCACTCTCGGCAAAATTGGAACAAGTTCAATTGTCACTTATTATCAGGAAACCTGAACCACAAATTGAATCGGATATTGAAAATGCCATTCTGGAGTCAATGTATAGTTAGGGTTTCCTCAAATAAAAAAAAACGGTTGCTAAAATAGTCTGGACAAGACTAGGAATTTTGAAGATTGGTTGTTAAAATATATGAAAAAGAGTACAAGTTGAAATTTTTTGATTCTCACATTTTAAAATTTTAGATTAAAAGCAGGAATGTGGTCGTTCTTCTAGGTTTTTGCCGGAACTCACTTTTTAGCAAGCTTCGGGATTCACGTTTTGTTTAGGAACTTGATCTTTAGCAAGATCTGGCTTGAAAACAAAAAACCGGAATGGGGAAAACCGGAAAGATAAACCGGAAAACCAGAACCCGCTATTAATCGACTTCCGGCACAACAACCAGAAGAGTGACCCGAGAACTAAAAACAAAGTTAACTTTTCACGTATTTTTTGCCAAAAAATGATATGAAACTGCTGTTTTAGGTTCCGTTTGAAAAAATAGATCTTGGAATTTCAATTACAGATTAAGATGGATTTATTTTGATTCAAAAATTGTATTTTTTACATATTTCGTTTTTTGCGTCTTCAGAGTGAAAAAAATTCTAAATTTTGGAACAGTTAACTGGGTTTTACCTAGGTATTTTACATCACAGTCACATATGTAATTATAACTCCCATTTAAGTGTTAATAATTTTTTTTAAGCAATAATTAGGTGTATATTTATTTGACATTTTGAATATTTTAGTTGCGACACTTGAGCATTGTTGACAGATTTACTGTGAAGAGAGGATGTAAGTTCAGTTTTGCATTTTTATGCGTAGCCTGATTTTTTGAAAGCTTGATTTTGAACTTTTAAGACGAGTCGTCTCGTTATATGAAGCGGAACAAGAGACAGCACCCCTATTAGTATTCTTTACACAATCACTTAAACAAAGTCAGTGGGGTCTACTTGGATTCGAACTCTAGCCCTGAGGTCAGAAACGTTTTCATCATGGACTTCGGTTGGGTTTAGGATATAGAGGGTATTGCTTTTTAAAGTGAATTTGCTAAGAATTTTTGATGGCTTGATCTCTAGCGACCACTGTGGTTCTACTTTGACGACAATGATATTATTTCCCTGTAAATGCATTCATTCACTCCCTCACTCAGTGACAAGGGAAGCCCCATATCGCCGAAAAACCTAGGCAATTTCACTATTTTTAGCTTTATAATTTTAGTGCCGTTATCGGCGATAAGTTATCGCCGAAACTGCCAATCGAAAATATAAGCAATTCACATATAAAATAAATTTACTTTCCAAAAACTCATTATGTTAAATTAATGCTTGAAAATGAATAAACGAAAACGTTCGCATACCCAACAATAAAGAAATATAAAATTAATACCAAAAAATACAAAATAATTCATAATTAAGCATATCTCTTTATTACACTTTGCTTAGAATGCGTAGCCACAACGTTAAAATCACACGTTAAAAAGTGCTGGCTACGCATTCTAAGCAAAGTGTAATATAAGGATATAATTACTGCTTAAAAATAACATTTACTCCTATGAAAATTGATAGTGTAATTCACGCCCGCCTGAAACCTAAATTAAATTATCAACACTGTTATGTAAATTATAACTACAAATTTAACTGTGATGTGAAAAACCCAGGTGAACTAAGGCCCGAACGTTTTTTGTTAAAAAATTTCGACTTTTTTCCACTCTGAAGATGCAAAACGCGAAACATCTAAAGAAAACACAATTTAAAAATTGAAATTTATTAATTATTTTTATGGTTTGAAGAACCACAAAAAATTATGGAAAAAGCTGATATGATTATGGGTTACTAGCAAGTTCGAAATATTTGTTCACATTTTGCTGCCTATGTTTTACGCGCATAGTTAACGCGCATAGGTATAAATAATTGTTTTTGAGTGAATGAGATTATATTTAAATATCAGAGCAGATTTTAATAGCCAGGATTTGACGTAATTATTGGTAATTTATCTGTGATTTTGAAAATATGTGGTTTTCCGAAAAAAAAACCTTTATGTTCTCTCACATTTTTTGAGTTCACAAAAATTTAAATTACAAAAATTCTATGGCTAGAGAATAAATTTTATCCTTTATCTCAAACACTAAAAAATGATAATAAATTGATATTATTTTCAGTTTTCTCGTTGTAAGCGCTCAAAATAGCGCATAAAAATAGGCGTTGGGTATGAGAGGAAGTTCTCTTGTATAGGTTTGAGGAGGTTAAATACATAGTTTTTTGAGTACGAATCCTTTTAAAGAAAATATGGGTGCTGTAGTGGTCTTCCTGTGAAGAATGTGCAATCAGTGAGCTTCCAGGACTGTTGCACAAGCGATTATTGTGAATTGGAAGGGTTTTCTGGGAATTCTTCTCTCATGGCATATTGTAAAATGATGTTAGTGAATATTTTTTTATACGAATATAACGAAAACCGACACGAGCCTCTATTGAAAAAAGGATTGGATCTATCACTTAAGACACTAGCAGTAACCCATTCAATTTACCAAATTAGTCCAGCAGCGTTTGTAACGCCATCCAAGGAAATAATTTTGAATATAATCGTTTAGTTCTGCCAAATTCAAGGTTTGGTTATTTTAAGACCAAGTAATATCCGAAATATGTGTTCTACAACCAAAGTGCTTCTCAAAAGTAAATATATTGTCCAAAGCGTTCAAAGTTTTGTGTTTGGAAACAAATTATTCGATTTAGTTTTAAATAGCTCAAATTCAAAAAACAACTTCATTAAAAAATGATTTTAATCCGTTAATAATTCGGAGAAATATTCCGATTCGGACCAATTTCGTTTTTAAGATATGGGTGGGCATTTTGAGGTTCAAATAACTCGATGAGAGAAGTTTATCCAAGAACCAATACGTATACAGTGTAGACACCCTATTTTGGACTGATGAGCACTTAGGTTGTGAAAATGATATTAAGCCTCGGAATTACTTTCTTCAGAGATGATCAACAAGGAAAAGTAATGTTAAGCATCTGATGACAAGTAAATTCACAATTTGATGCAATTGAAATAAATATAAAAAAATGCCATTTTTGTCAGCATAGATGTCGCATTGCTCTGAAACACGAAAAAAGGCTCTTAAATTTAGTTTTTCTTATTCTTTAAAAATATATCAGCATGTTCTAATGGTAACTGTCGCATGGTTAACTCAATTGATTTCTTTATTCATTGGGAGTTTGTTATTAAGTGTCAGCTTATCAATGGTTACAATTCAGGTGATAGATAAGCTAGGATGTCCAAGGTCGCCACTACTTTCCCATTTTGCCGGGTAGGAAGTAAAACGCCAAATTACAAAAATGCCGAAAATATATTATGACATTTTCATTTAATTTATACAATATCCACTATTCACACTTTTGTAAATATCCCGGCCCTACTACTTAAAATCACTCTACGTTTTCTGATTAGGGCCGGGATATTAACAAAAGTGTGAATAAGGAATATAATTCATATAATTTTGACTAAATTCATGCCTGTTAATTAAACAAAAAATAATTTGTTCACTAAAGATGACAAACTTTAACAACCACATTACACACCAAAAATGAAAGTTTGCACATTTTTTTTCAATTTGTTATACATACAATATATATATTTACAAAAAACAATATAAATTATTTTTTATCAAAATAAATTCGAAATGTAGAAAAATTATTGTAACCTTAATATGCCTCAAGAACAATGTCCAATTCAAATTTTGACAAAACGCTTAAGATTATTGTTAAACGAAAATTGAGCTTTCATATCGATTATTATGCCCGAGTAACATAAATATCTTATTTGCCTGTTCAACGAATAGGGAATAACATATTTATGTTACCCGGGCATCATAATGGATATAAAATGTTAACCGACAATTTATCTTAACAATTCGCGGAGGAGATAGGTTTTGAAAAAGCCTCTGAATCTCGAATTCAGATCTCGTTTTTGAAAGTTTTTGTCCGACAAAAGTTAAATTTCGAAAAACCGCTCTGAAATATTCTTCGTATGGTTTGGAGCTTGACGCAAAACTGGCACAAAAACAAATGAATTAAAAAACTGTCAAAATTTCAGTAGATTTCAACATAAAACCTAGGAGGAGATAGTTTTATCAAAGTTAACATCCCGTTTCGATAAACATTTCAGTAGTTACACATGTAGTTGCAAATCGTTCGATAGTCTTCAAAATTGATATGACCTTGTGCCTAAAAAATAATTTTCAAACTGTCATCCTGGGAGTTAAGGCCAGAAATGTGAATTCGGACAATATCATTTCATCTAAATTGTCTTTGAATTCGTAAATACAACGAAAAAACTACGACTTTTATTGGCGAGAATGGCCGATAACGACACTTTTCGTTAATTTTGAAGCACTTTTAGGGTTATAAACGAAAAAAAAAGTTTTTGAAATAAGGTGAAAAATGATAAGACTTTTATAATAAGATTGTTATGAAGGTATAAAAGTTATGAGCTTTTGAGAAAGTCTTTTCAGCCTATACAACTCCCTTGAAAGGGTTGTCGTCACAAAATGAGGCTCTAGAAAAAATTTTTCCAATTTTATTTTTATGCTTTTTTTATGAAAATATGGAAAATAACAAGCTTTTTGGTACTCGTTTTGTCCTGATAAAAAGCCAGGAAAGAACTTTTTGATGAGTTCAACAATATTTCGTAGTAAAAAAGTTGAAATTTCTTGGTTTTTGGAAAGTTAAAACACGTTTTACAAAAAAACGAGCAAGAAATTTAGAAAAAACGCAAATCGATAATATCTCTTTATCACCTTTTAATTAATCTGAGAGATATGGGTTGAGGAAGCCAATCCTAACACTCCTGAGACTCCTTCTAGCCACTCATGCGGCCGCTTTCTCTTCTTTTCAGCCAACATCTCTTAGATTAATCAAAAGGTGATAAAGGGATATGCACTGACTTTTCAGCTGCACATTTATGAAGGTTTCAAATGTGTAACCTTCAAATCCTGGGAAGAGATACATTTTGATTGAGACCCGTAAAAAAACAGGCAAAATACTCAACTTAATTATCTGCTCACGTTCTGTCCGGTTAATTTAAGTCATAAATCATTGTTGTACCTTAAAAACTGAGGGAGGAGATACATTTTGAAGAATAATTCTGTCAGTTTTGTAAGCACGTTTCTTATTGGACGAGCCATCGGTTACTTTTGACCTTTTTAAATGCAAGATTTTTGCTCAAACACATTAGTTAGAGGTGATACTTTGTCCAACAGTTTGTACTTTTTTCGATAATTGGCCATTGAACTGGTCAGTTCATAAAATAAACTAAATGTTTCAAGAAATATCTATTCAGCACAAATTTAAGTCATCCCTTAAAAGCTTGTGATTTGAAAACGACGTTTGAAACGGATATATGAGACGGACATATATATGAGAAGGTGCGAAAATATTGTTTTCTGGGAAAAAAAACTTTTTAAGATTTAAATTGTCTTGCTTAATGTTTTTTTATGTTTTAAAGTTGTAAATTCAAAAGTTTGCCATTTAATCAGCTAAAAAAGCACCTACATGAACTTGGGCATGTGATAAATAGGAAAATACAATAATTTCCTCCCTTGGTTAGATAAGTTAATTCATAAAACATTTATTTTTGATTGAGGTTTTTGAGCAGCACCGAGTTGAACTAAATTGGTTGTTCTTTTCTCGGTTTCAGCGGAATTTTTCACAAAAATGTTCGACTTTCGGTTATTTTCTCAACTCCTAAGAGTTAACCAAAGAGTCAGCCCGAGGGAAATTTGGATTAACAACTCTGAAGTCGCGACGTGACAAAACGAGCTCTTTTTCTCTCCCGTTTGTCTTGAAGTTTCCAAGAATCCAATAATTGTAATATTTTTTTTACAATTATTAGACTTTAGATCCAATAGTTGTGATATTTTTTTCCTGATCGTCGACTTCAAAAATCCAATAATTTATCGTCAATCTCTCCCATGGATTAATTGCAAAATTATTTTGAATCCCATAATTGTAATCGCAAGCCAATTAATCACGGCCTCAAAATTTAAAATGAATATATATCCTTTTCCGAACGGAACTCCATCTCAAAAACGCAATATTATATAATAAATAGAACAATTTGTGCTTTTTTGATCGATAGTAACCGTTTTTCAGAGATTTATTATAGATAAATAATAGTTTTTGAAAATTGGTGAGTTTCTTTTGAAACAACACCTGGTCAGGAGCTGATAGCATTTGTGATAGCGGCAGTGTAATGGGGCCTGTCCGCCTCGCGAGTGTTAGGGTGGTCTGTGTTAGGATGGTCTGGTAGGAGCGTACGTACAAAACGCTTTCCTTGAATAAGAATTGAGTGAATTAAGCTTGAGGTGTGAAAATAAACTTCTATGGCATAATATATTTTTGCAGTGACGACGGCAATTTTTGCTTCTCTTTTAAAATCTTTTTTGAAATATCTATGAACATAATATCTTTCTTTTTCCCCATTTTCATAAATTAATAGTACGAAATTAAGTGTAACTGTTTAATTTCAATATTACATTCACTGAGGAATTTTAGAGCCTAATGTTAAAGTTGCTAACCTGAAGGCAGATGTCCAAGCTTTAATCAAAATTATTTTTGCACCTCAAGCTAAACTCCCCAATTTTTACCCGAGAATAACTCGAGGAAGGTTACCAGACTACCGCTATTACAAAAATCATCTCCCCCTGATGATAAGGCAAAATTGTTCTATTTAAAAAATATAATCTTTTTGGTGATGCTGCGCATCCCCAAAAATATTATATTGTATAAAATAATTATATCTCGAACAAACTTTAGAAAAATAGATTAAGCTGATTAATCAGCAATTTTAATAAGTTAATTGGAAAAAAACTTCGGGATGAGATTCACTACAATAATTATATGTTTAAAAAACTTTTTTAACCGATTATTGAAATCATTAAGTACAATTTCATGACGGAAAGTAAAAGATTCAGTATATCCAGCTATTTGGATCCGTTGTTGAGTACCACTCTAGTAGACAAACCGATATTTATTTTTTTTATCTCTTTGATAACTAATTGATAGAAACTTCAATATAAGACTTCAAAAAACGGTATTGAAAAAAAATACTAGAAAGCACCTGCAAAAATGTGTGAGTATAGTTGTTGTTTGTTAACTTGTTCGCCGATAAAAAATTAAGCCTTGAAAATAAATTAATAAGGACGTGCACTGCATGGATAATGCGACGCACTCACTTCTTGGACCGGTCCACCACCCGGTAAGATCATAAGTTATGAGTCATAACTTATGACAAAAATTTTATCGAATTTTTATAAATATTTTTCACAAATTTATCCCGGAATCCGGAGTTTGAAGTTGAAACGAGTTTCAGTTAGCTCATGGGAAACGTTTGGAAATAAGCTAAACGTGTCGGATACCCCCTTAAAGGGGGACCCGTCATGAACTGTGGCTCAAACGAAAAGATATTTCAATTTTATTTTAACCCTTGGAAGCTCCAAATTGATTTATTCGGCAGAGGCTCCTGCACCACTTAAGTGGGGCGACTTTGAGCCCTCATTACGGATAAACTACATTTCATAAAAAGCCGTGAATTATCTTAATTTTGTATAGATAGTCCAACTTAGCGAGGTAATCAATTAGATTTTCAAATTTTTATTTAAATCGGCCGAAACTGAGCAGAAAAGATTCGGCTTTGATCACATACTTCTCAATGAAAACAGGAATATTTTCAAAAACATTTCTTTCTCTATTCGCACTCATTAAGACCTTGGCTTTCACAATTTCTTTTTTGATTTTGAATCTTTTTTCCCGTTTTCTCATAAATAGACGATTATCTGCGCGATTGATCAAAAAACGCGAAAAAAATTGCAGTTTGTCAAAAAATATGTTTTGAGAATGAACAGAATGTATCCGCTTATCACC
>SCLH01000436.1:290932-334494 GCA_004367855.1 Oikopleura vanhoeffeni | reverse complement strand
TGTAGTGTGTTTTCGGTTCTGACCTTGAACTCACTCTCAAATCCCAAATGGCTTAATTTACGTACAAAAAAACTGCTAATTTGTATTATAAAAACTACTGTGATAATATTGGGTTTTATTGCCGCATCCAGTTCCGAATAGAGTTAATCGTACTGTTCGTAATGATAACTACTAGTTATGAGACTCCATTTATTACCCCTTTATTAACCGCACGAGTAATTCAGATGTGGGATGATTTATTAATAGGCAGTTTTGTGTTCCCAGTTAGTTTTTTATTTACAGTTCATGTGTTGCAGTTTTCGAATATTTTATGGATAGGTAGCTGTGCATAAATATATTCTTCTTCTTTTTTGTTTAATCCGAAAGTTAGCATGTAAGCTGGTTTTTAATTTTTAGGTGCTTGTATTCGTCTACCTGTGTCCAGCTCATGCCTATTTGGTGTTTTTGTATACTATTATTGCAATAGCTTTTTTTCATTTTTGTAGAGAATGATTCCGATTTTATTATAGATTGCAGTGGTTTCGCGAAATTTTGTTATCGTTGACTTTATGTCTGAATAATTGAAATTTTTTGTTTTAAAATTTGTTTAATTTTATTAAAATTTCCATAATAATTTTGCCAAATTTTCAACGCCTTATTCACACTAACATTTTCATTCATTTTAAGAATGAGATTAATGACTTGTGAGGCCCAGAAACCATTTTGTGTACCACTGATTTTAAAATTTTTCCCCCACTCCTCAGTTGTCCATAAATAAAGGTCATATCATTGTATTTTGTGTCGAGTAATCCTTGTACTGAGACGTCTGTTTCCGTTCTTGATGAAAAGGAGTTCCCTACGGTGTCCAAGATCATGTTGCTTTGTAGCAAAGCCCACGGTGTCAAATCTTAACAGTTTNAGCCAATCACAGGCGCTGATTCAAAAGCGTGGTGTGTGAAACACATTCAGGGAACGTTACTATATCTTAAATTAGGAAATTCTTGATGTAAATAGTTTCGAAGGGTGGCAAGGGATTAAGAGAGGTTAGTGTTTTTTACTTGGAGCCTGACTTTTTGTGACAAATTTCTAAGACAAAAATAATGGTAAGCATACAGCCTGAGTTTTCTTGTTTGCTGCGCTTTTTTCTTCCTCAAAAATTAACCAATCAGAGACAGTTATTCCGGATATTGACCAATCGCCGTGGAGTATTTTTGCAAAAAAAGCGCAGCAACGAGAAAACTCAGCCTGCTAACCATTGTTTTTGCCTTGGAAATTTGTTGGTGACTTTTGTGGCTGAGGAATTGTTTAATTTTTAATTCAGGACAAGTTTATTCCTCAAACTTTAGTCAATATCTAAATAAGGCTTTCAAAAAGCGTCAAATTTTTTCTTCATTTATTTCTACATATTTTTTTCGTACTAAAAATGAAGCATAATGATATTTTACAGTCGATAACAAATCGGATTGTAATTTTTTAAACTATTGGTACTGCCATGTCCTCCAGTTAATCTTCCGCCACCAGCAAAGTGATAGGCAATACCGCCTCCTCCAGATCCCTTATCAATGCCTGGCTCATTGCTTATATACCACCAGTCAAAACACCCTTTTTTCAAAACACAGATAAAAAAGTAAATATATTTGTAATTAAGGATGTTGTAGGGTCCTCAACTTATCTTTTTATCAATAACAAATAACAGNGGAATAATCCGAAAACACAAAGCTGAAAAAACACCCGTCCGACGTTGGGCAAAAGATTAGGCTCCAGAAGCCCTGAATTACAAAAAATGATGCTTAAGGGGTGGGTCGAAAATGAGCTCTTTTTACACATTCGCGTGAATTTTCTGAGAACGTAGCTCAGAAAGGAATATGGTCTCCATAAACGTAAGTACACACTCTTAATGAAGTTCCATGTAACCTATCAAAAACTCGAGACATTTAAATCTACCTCAAAAAACTGAATTTTATTACACTCCCAAATAGCACTAGAAAGCCTGACTCCATTCTCTCTCATCAATTTTTATATAATTTGCAATTTTGAAATGAATAATTACACATACCAATTACGCCTCTTTCAAAACTTTAGCCGCTATCGGTGAAGGATACCACACCCGAGTTAGATAATCAGCTCCCAGCATGTAAGAAAGACTAATGTTATCTATCATTCTCCATTTTTTGTTATCGTTTCAATCCAAAACAAACAAAAAAACCTTCGATTGGCGTAAACTTCAATTTGAAATCCGTACGCCTGGATTTTGTTGCATAAGTCACTTGAATTCAATCTTAAAAAGGAATATAATTTCATTATTCGAAAAAAATCTGAAATCTTTAATGATAAATCGACGTAATTTTCAGAAGCAAAATTTGACTGCCAATAAACCATCAACAAAAAATAGCGACAACGTAGCAAGGATAAAAATCATAGCTCGCAAACTTAAGAAAGTGCTTTCCGCAAAAAATTACTTACTGCTGCTTCAAAATGAAATAAAGCAGCGCTCAGGTACGAAAAACAGCCATTTGAGGACTATTCTCATGGTAATAGATTGAAAGAAAATAAATACATCACTCTAGCCATAACTTTTTTAATAACAAATTTAGGTATCCACAAAAAAATCAGAAAATTATGTATACATCGTTAATAATAATTGAACCAGATAAGTCGAAAAATACTTTTCGGATCGGTAACAATACGGTATCGAATCATACAAAAAACTTCTGGTGTACTTTTTCAAAATCCGACACAAATACTCCTGTCCAGAACAGAAACTTCAGCAAGTTGATTAGCTCAGAAAAACGTTTGAAACACAAAATAATCGGTGTACTCTCTCAAAACAGCTCATTTTGACGTCCGCGCACAAACGCCTACTCCTCCTTAAATATAAGGAAAATTATCAATTGTGAAGTAAATTCACCGGGGCAAAGTCAGATAGTCGTTCAAAGTGTAGCTTTTTCAATTTTTTCCCTAATCCCATGAACGCTAGTGACTTTTATTTTTGTGAAATTCGAACTATTAAATTCTAAACCTATTTTTATCGGAAAAAATTTAAAATCTCAATTACTCGTCACCTCAAATATTTGATGATTCGAAACACTCTCGTGCAGTGAGGTCAATATTAACTTTTTAAGCCTAAAAGGGCCAGCGACACCCCTAAGTTAAATTTACCGAATACGCGTCATTGGAAAAAAGCAGGGAGATCGTTCCCCATACGGCTAGCCAAGGCCACGAATGCTTAAAGGCGCGAAACCCGCGGGATAAGAGAGACGAGAAATCGGTCTTCAAACCCGAGTCTGAAGACGAATCGTTTTCACCTCGAAACTTGGCGAGTCGAAACGACTTCGTTGCAGCCGAGATTGCCGACCCCTCTGTCTGCGCAACCTCGCGTTACGGTCGGTTCCAACAAAAACACGAGCCATAAAAAGCCTCTAAAACATGTATTTATGGTAATAAATACTTAAACAAAATTTTTTTCTTAATTTTTGAAAATAAAAAAAAAAAAAAAAATTCGAAAAAATATTTTTTTTGATTTATTTTTTTTTGAAAAATTGAGCATTATTTGAGAGAGTACTTCCGGCATAATAGCAATCTGGAACTATCCAAATAAACACTAAAGACTGATTTTATGTTATAGGAAGAGTTCCAAGACGCTCATCTGGCCGGAATACTCATACCACACTCTTGGGGATACTCGGGATCATATCAATCGATCATATTTATCGACAATTTTTTATTTAAATCCTGAAATGATCATGGATAAGTATTTTGTCTACGATCAATCATAGAAAGTACCTTTTTACTATGCACTACAGGGGAAGAACTACAAATTATTTGCAAAAAAAATTAAAAATCCGAAAGCTCAAAACCAATTTGTCTGCTTATTTTCTGTACCTTCTCTGTACTGTAATCTAACTTACACAAAATAAAAAATTACAATAAGAAAAAAAAAGGAAGGCTAAGAAACAAATCCAGTCTACGATGATAAAAAAAAATTTCTTTTGCTTAAAACTGTACTTTTAACTACAAATTGTAGTTAAAAGTACAGTTTTAAGCAAAAGAATTTTTTTTTTATCATCGTAGACTGGATTTGTTTCTTAGCCTTCATTTTGTAGTCTACAATGTTATTATTCTGAATTAAAGTTAATTTTAAAAATAACAAGAATCCAATAATTTGAACCGACGGCAAAAATTGGCAGTAACAAGCCAAAATAGTATAAAAAGAAAAAATCGATATTTTTTATATCTTTCTGGCGGTAAAATATTATTATCAGAAAAATATAATAGAATATAATATGTACTGATGTAAATTATACGGTCATTAAGAACAATAAAAGTAAATTTTTTTGATGAAAATTTTGTCGAGAACATCTTCAAACGAATATTCTACTTGAAAAAGTCAAATACAAAATAAGTTTTTCCGAACTTTCTTTTTTCATTAGAAAAAATGTTGTAAAAAACGCAAAATTTGATTTAAAACAAAAATATCAGCATTCTTCAAAAAAAACTTATTTATTTTCAAACAAATCAGGTCTTCTTCTAAATTATACATTTGTACTATTCGAAAATTAATTTAAAAAAATTCGGCACTTTAACGGCAATTTGCACGAATGTCAAAAATACTGTGGAGTGTTGTGAAGACTGTGTTTTAATTTTTCGGGCCATTAATAATGGCCCATTATACATGTATATGTGTATTATGTATATGGTTTGAAATTTATATCCCTTTGCGGGGATGGCATATGATATATTGCGCATATCTCTTTAACACATCAATGATGATATATTAATGTGCGGGTTGAGGAGCCAATCCTGAGACTCCTGGGCCACTCATGTAGCTACTCCTAACACTCCTTAACCCGCACATTGATAGATTATAATTAATGCTTTAAGAGGGTTATGGGTGCTAACACAGCAATTGCTGGGGAGTTTTTGACTATTTTTTGAAGCCTTATACATTTGGTTTGGGATGTTGGAAAGTTAAAATAAAAAAATATTGTTCCGTGAACACTGGTCATGATTTTAAGATATGTCAATTTATATAAAAAATTGTAATAAGCTCGTAAAACACTTTACGAGAAAGCTTTTTCTCAAGCCTTTATTTGTCTCCAGCAGGAATCCTGCTGCAGGATATTTCTCGTGGAGTTTATTTCCAAGTTGATTTAAACTTTAAAAATTAATCAGAAACATCGTTGACCCCAGAACGTTCGTCTTTTTTAAAACAGATTACGTTTTGGTTATTCTTCATAATGAAAAAAGTGACTTTCGTAAAATGGGAGATATCTGTGACAGATAATCTGTCTAAT
Source organism: Oikopleura vanhoeffeni (assembly GCA_004367855.1). Taxonomy (NCBI): domain Eukaryota; kingdom Metazoa; phylum Chordata; class Appendicularia; order Copelata; family Oikopleuridae; genus Oikopleura; species Oikopleura vanhoeffeni. The sequence goes on along the minus strand of SCLH01000436.1, from coordinate 329,221 downwards.
ATTATCTGTCTAATATTTGTGAAAACAAAAAAATACCTTGAACGTTCGGTTTTTATTNTACATCAAGTGCGCACCGCTATAAACATAAAAGCAGCATGTCAATATCATAACAATCAATCAAAGGCCTGATTTCAGTTAGTATTAGTGTTAAACTTTTTAAAACATACTTTCCTAGCGCAGTTTTTGATGCAGAATTCAATTTCGCTATCAAAATAACATTTTTGTACATATTCATGTGATATGCTATTTTTGGTTAAAACTCTCAAAAAAGGGTTCAAAGTCGAATTACAAAAATTTTCTTCGTCGAAATTGATTTCTCAAGACCGATTGATCCAGGAATTGTATTTATTCGCCTAATTGATCAAACAAAGAAATATAATTTTTGCATGCAATCCAGCACCCTCTTAAGGGGGTACTGGTTGCTGGAATTGAATTTTCTCGATAAAATATTAGCCAACCAGGGCTTCGAATATATTATTGAGATAAGCCAGTTTGTAGATCTAGCTTTTAGCTTGCGTCAAAAATGTGTCAAATTTTTTTTTGTATGCACACACTCTATGACACATTAGCAATACAAGAGGACCTAAGCCAAAATGGTTTATCTATCTCCTCCTAGGTTTTATTTTGAAATAAACCTACATTTTTACATAACCTGTATAATTAGTATTTAAAACTTCTCTAGAGCGTTTTCGTCGATAAGTGCTATATTTTTTCTAGCATATGCGATAAACCACCGTTTTTTGGACTTTGTTCGTCGTAAAACTTATCTCCTCCTAGGTTAAAGAAAATTGACCTAAAATCGATTTTTTTTTGAAATTTTTCATAAAAAAAAAAATCCTACGTCTTAAAATGACCAGAAAAAATTCCTACAAGATAGTTAAAAACATCGATACCCATTTTTGATTTTTGAAATTCTTATTTCAAATCGTCAGTCTATAGACAAAACTGGGTCAAACTAGATCAAATCGCTATAATTACTAAATACGGCAAAAAATGTGTAATTTCATCAGTAGTTAGAAATGATAATTCCGCCGACCATCCCTAGGACTTACCAGGAGAATAGATACCAGAGAATAAATAAGTGAGTCCTGATTATTTATAGGACACTCGAGAAAAAATACAGGATCATAAAAATTTTTTTGGACATGATTTGCGAAAATTTTTCCGATTGATATTGTTCCAAAGTGACAAGATGAATAAAGCAATTTTGATCAGAAAATTATGTAGGCATCTATGAAAAAAGTTAAAGTGCTATTTTTGTTTTTACACGAGATTTAAAAAAAAAAAAATTTTGGCCGAAAATGCGGAAAATTTCTTAATGCTTCATTTTTTTAAAATTTTACGATTCAAAGGTTGAAAACTCCGAGTCAAATCTTTGCTAACTAATTACTTTCGTGAGTTTATATTGGACTCCAATCTGCCGGGTATAATCGATTACGGGGGCTCCTGGTCCTTTTTTACTAGATTTTAGCCAATTTTTTTTATTTTAATTCAGATTTTGAAACGACTATCCGATTGGAATTCTTAGATAGCTTAAGGGGTATCGACTCTGATTTTAAAAGGGCCTAGAGATTAAAAATGCTCCAAATTGATACGGGTGTAAATTAAGTGTACTAGAACCCAATCATCAAAAAGAATATTTTCGAAATTTTTCGATTTTTTTCTAAGTATTTTTTAAAGATGAAGTTAAAAAAATACGTTTGCTCAAATTTGACACTAAACTTCAAAATATGACTTGCGTAAGCCCAACTTTCATATCTTCAGTGTTCTACGTTCAGTTTACCCTTTTATGGTATACCGACATGTATTTTTATTTTCACGCCTGCCTGCAAGCTTCATCAAAAAAAGTCATTTTCAGCCATCGTGAACTGATAAAATGTTGAAAAGCATAAATTTTGAATTGACACCCATAGTAAAATATTAATTTCCTAATTCTGATGGATATGCTTTTAGAAAATCGTAAAATTAAATTCTGTAACGAAGGCGTTGTAAATAATTTCCCACTACACAAATCCATGATTATATCAAAAAACATGTTTTTATTCCCCGGCCGCACCTCTTTAGCGCAGCCATAAAGCGCTGGGGCCTTCGATGGTCGATTGCGCGCAAGGTCAAGGGTTCAAAACCCGCTCACCGAAGGATTTCCGGGTTACCATTTCCAATTGGATGAAAATTACAAATGATGAATAACCAACCTTAGGATTTAAAAAACAACCCATATTGGATTAAAAAAAAAAAAAAAAAAAAATTGATTGATAGCCTAGTATTCGCACACTAATGCAATGTGTCGATGATTACTCATCATGACGGTTCATGGCTTTGTACACCATGTTTTTCCGTGGATTTTTTTCCAATATACAGTCATCGCTCGCCTAAATGTTAAACTTACCCGACTTTGAAAAAAGTGTACCAGTTGGGTAACTGTGTTCCAGATAGAAAGGCTAACTGTATATACAAGTTAATTGAATTTTGGAGTTCCATTATTACATAATTCCAATCATCGTACGTAATAATCCCATATATTTACGGGTGAAACCACTCAACAGACACTGCTGCAACTGTACATGAAAAACTTGAAAAATTTTACCGAAATTCTCAATTATATTTATTAAAAAATTTTTTTTTATGATACGTTGATCGGAAACTTCGATTTGTGAGTGCATTTTGTGGCCTTCCTGACTCATGGAATCCTGAGATCCCAGGCTGAGGCCAATTGGGTGCATCTTTTTAATCATACCCCCATGGCTTGTATCAATAAGCGTTCTATTTGTTACTTAATTTACTGTAAGCATATTTTTTCATTAATTTTCATCGGTTTCTTGACATTTTACGATTTTCGGATAATCCTTTTCGAGTTCATGTTTTATTTAAAATTAACGTTATTTCATTTTTTTCAATAAAATTACATTATCATCCTAGAAGATTTGTGACGAAAATTAACTTTAAACTCACCAAAAATTCTTACTCTGACCATATTTTTAAACGCCAATTTTAAACCTCTAGATATTGTCCAAATTGACAATCAAGCACATTTTCCCCAAAAGTACGCGTATAGTTAGAAAGTACGCGTATAGTTAGAATTCACGACGTATAGTAGGGTTTGTTGCGACAAACTTTCAACTATACGCCGCACCCCTTGTAATAGTTTGCCGAACTAACGCTCAATTGGGCTACAGCCTTATAGTCATTGCCTGAAATGAACCTCCTTTTTTTAACAGCCAGAAGACATTTTCTTACGCGTATAATAAAATTCTATTATTGTCTTATATTGCCTAACCCCTTAGTCACTAGAGTCCAATGGTATTGAATGCGCCAAATTAAGGCCGTTTTAACCCAGTGTAAACAATGCGCAATTTGTCCGAGCTGCTATAAACAGATTATTATTTATTTAGCGAAAAGGCCCAATTAACAAATAGCTTTTTCTACCCAAAAACTTTCTATTAAAAATTCTGCAATTGTATTCTCATTCTGAAGAAGCAAACATTTTAACCCAATTTTAAATTGAAATAAAATATGTAAATCTATTTAATCTACATTTACTTAGAAACGATGTCATGAAAGTTTATCAGGAATCTCGTTTGAATTTTTTGGTTCTATGAACAGTGTTAAACCGTCCTATCTTTATATCTTTTACCAACCAACACTCCATCTCATAAAACGTTTACTATCTCTAATAGAGAGATTCTCTATAGCGCGTGTTCGAATCCCAATATGTTAATTATAAGGATTGCCTTGATATTGGGACCCTAAATTTTATCGGTGTGTAATAACTCAAGCAATTATTTTAAAGACGATTCTACTTTAGACAACATGGGGAATTCGAAACGCGCGCTTATTAAGAGATAGTAAAAAACGTTTTTGAGGATGGAGGCCAGTTGGTTGGTAAAGTTTAATATAAATTATATTTCATTGCCTCAAGAACCCAAGGAAAATTTCAATCCAACATTTTGCTCAAAATTTTACCAAAAAATTGAATTTTAACTGAACAAACTTTCAGTTTTTACAATATACGGTACTGAGATGACAACGAAAAGTCCACGGCTGCCTGCTGTTATATTTTTGTAAAACTTGTCGTTTGAACTAGAGTACCAGAAGTTTGAAAAGACTACTTCTGGAACTAAAATAAGTAGGAGAGCGTGGTTTCGAGTGAAAAAATGTTTGCAAAAAAGTGAAAAGTTAGGATCCCACGGGTGAGGCCTAACTTCCGACCTAAAACTTTAGTACCAACAGTGCAGGAACTTCCATGAGAGAAAAAATATACTGTACAGTACTGAACATATATATATACATCCAGCTTTTAGCAGTTGAATTCAAAATCGTTTTTCGATTATCGTTATTACTAAACTGTAACAGTATAAATAAAATGACGTATTCAAAGTTATTCATCAAGAAGTATTCATCTTACAAAGTGTTTCGATTGTTGAGCCAAAATCAACCCTTACGCCATAATACCCGGAAATTCTTTAGATTTTTTATAGGTTTCTGACTTGTCATTATTCACGAAAAAAAAATGCAGTGAACTTTTAACCATATCATTTTACCAACCGAACTCCATCTCAAAAAACGTTTATTTCGAACTCGCGCTAAAGAGATATTTAACAGTTGTTTGAGATGAAGTTCGGTTGGTAAATGATATGGCTCAGGTTCTTATCATTTGTTTCGTAAAATATGATCAATTTAGAATCTATAGAAAATCAAAAAAATTTCCGTGTATTATGCGTGACGTATCAAAGTATGGGTGTTTCGACCAAAATTGAAATTATTATTTCTTCAAAATTATAGATTTCGCGCACTTTTTGTCATTTGAAGCCAATCCGGCCAAATTTAAAAATAGTGTGTATCACCCAAATGCGTAGAATTAAACAAGCTCCACTAAAAATTCTGAAATTACTTCATTTTATGACCGCCAAAAAAGTAATTTGAAGATATAAATCTCAAATAAATTCGCTATATGGCGATTTTTTTCAGTTTTTGTATTATTTTTAACGTTTAAACCCTTAGAATTTCGAACCGCTGCGCACCCTAGACATAGACGAACAAAATTTGTGCCTATCTCTTGACATGAAATTTTCTTCGGATTTAAAGGTATTGGTGGTTCCTAATTTGACATAGGCTGATTTTTTGGCTAGTGAAAATTAAGCGCTTTTCGGTTACCCATTTTTTTGATTGAGGGTCGGCGACCAATATTTGACCTCTAATGCCTGGTCAAAGTTAAAGGTCAACCTCAAGTTCATCGTATAGACTTGAAAGTACCCCAAAAGATTCGGAAGGGTCGACTTTCTGATGAACGTATTAGCAACTATGGGTCAATAATGTACTAAAATGTCGCTAGAGAGCAAAAACTGGTCAACAACCAAGGTCAACCTCAAGTTCATCGTTTAGACTTGGAAGTAACCTCAAAAGAATCGGAATGGTCAACTTTCTGATAAACGTATTAGAAACTTTGGGTCAATAATGTACTGAAAAGTCGCTAGAAAGCCAAAACTAGAGAGCAAAAACGTTTTTGCTCTCTAGCGACCTTTCAGTACATTATTGACCCATAGTTGCTAATACGTTCATCAAAAAAGCGACCCTTCCGATTCTTTTGAGGGTACTTGCAAGTCTAAACGATGAACTTGAGGTTGACCTTGGGTGTTGACCAGTTTTTGCTCTCTAGCGACCTTTCAGTACATTATTGACCCATAGTTGGTAATACGTTCATCAGAAAGTCGACTATTCCGATTCTTTTGAGGGTACTTACAAGCCTATACGATGAACTTGAGATTGACCTTGAACTTTGACCGGTCATTAAAGGTCAAATATTGGTCGCCGATCCTCAATCAAAACAAACGGGTAACCGAAAAACGCTTAATTTTCACAGGCCAAACAATCAGCCTTCTAGCACTTCATTCGGCTTCGCTAGAACTGGATCACATACTACCTGTAAAATCACAAAAAATGACCCACCCAAAAAGAATGACCCTTCCCAAAAAGAATTTCAGGTCCAGCATTATGAGAATTACTTAGGTTATAAGCTTCTTCACTCACTTGAAAATTAAGTGTTATATCTGAATCTAATGGACTATCGGGTGCTGATACAAGAATAATATCTCTGAGTTCACTTAGCTGATTTATTTCATTATTCTCTGGCTCTAAATTTTGATGCTGAATATTTCGTAAATTAAAAATGCTCAAATTGTTTCGTCGTTTCTTTTTAGTTTTCGACATTTTTTAATAATGAATTTTTCATAATTCCTACATTTGCTCCAAAAAAAACAACGCCTCAGGGTTCAAATTCTGCATCCCTTAGTCAACTTAATTCGGACGTTCGAACTGTACTCTGCATGAGATCAACCATCCAAAAATCTTTGATCAAGTCGAAAACGGTACNGTCTTAAAATGACCAGAAAAAATTCTCTACAAGATAGCTTGAACACATTAAAACCGATTTTTTATTTTTGAAATTCCTTATTTCAAATCGTCCTTGAGATTGACCTTGAAATTTGACCGATCATTGTGGTTGACCAGGTGGTCATTGTGCTCTAAATCGAAAAACGTGAAATTGTATCAGCCTTTTTTCCTCATTGCAAAAAAATGCGCTAGCTCCTAATTTGCAACTTTTACAGCTGGCTAAAGTTAGTCATGGAAATTTGAGCTAAAATCATATTTTTCGAAAAAATTTAAAAAACGAGAAAAATTCTAAGTCTTTAAATGACAAAAATTCTCTACAAGATCGCTTAAAACATTGATACCCATTTTTGACTTTTGAACGCTCCTGCTTTCTGTAGCCGAATTGGTCTTGTAGATAATTTTTTTTATTCAGACTAATTTGGGTACAGAAAACACGGGCGTGCTCAGCGTACCCAGATGGGTACACTAGACACCGACTCGAAAATGATACCGAAAGGTGACCAAATACAATTTTTAGATATTTTTTTACTCCAGCACAAATTTTGCTTTTTTGAAAAACAAATATAGAACGCTTATTGATATAAGCTTAGGTGCGATAAGGTCGAGCGACTAATTTGCGCCATAAGCGAGAAATCCGACTAGAAATATCAGGCAATGTGGTGTAGTTGGTAAACACACTCAAATCATGATGAGAGAGCCGCGGGTTCAAGCCCCGACTTGTTTATTCCCCCTTTTCAGTCATGACGGACCTAACAACCGTATAATAAATACAGTATGTGTTTTTTTTTATTTGCGAAATGAAAATTTTCATTTAGTTAATTACGGCCGATAAAAAACGGTAACTACCGTAGGTGGATTATATTTTCAAACCCTTGACATCGGCTATAGCTTGGCTTTCAAAATAAAATCTACCTAGTTACTAATTACCTAAAGCCATTTTCCTTTCCAATAATCAACAAAACACATACGGTAGATGCACCCAATGCCTCACAGGATTCATGAGTCAGAAAGGCCACAAAATGCACTTACAAATCGGAAGATCCGATCATACATATCAAGTTTTCATGTATTTTTGGTATCGGGTCTCTTTACCCAAAAGTTTGCAGCAGTTTCAGTTCAGTTTGCAGCAGTGTCTGTTTGGGTGTTTCCGTACGATATATATCCCTTTATCACCTTTTGCATGATCTGAGAGATGTGGGCTGAAAAGAAGAGAAAGCGGCGGAATGATCGGAATTATTTTCTGGAAACTCCAAAATTCAATACTTGTAATATACAGTCATAGTTTCCTATTTGGTACACAGTGCTCTAACTGGTACACTTTTTAAGGGGGTGCCATAAACCCGGAAGACTGGAGTTCCTTCGTCTGAACCGATATAAATATGTTTCAGCTTGATAAAATTATTTTTATTCATTTTAGGAAAGATTTGAGTTCCAGTTTTTATTTTTGAAATTGTAAAAATTTCAAACTATTATGAAAATTTTCCGCATTTTTTGTCCAAATTTTTTTTTTGTTTTGTTTATTTAAATCTGTTGGTAAAAACCGAAATAATAGCTACTTTAAATTTTTTCAAAAACGACAACATATTTTCTGACAGCCGTCTGAAAAATCATAAAATCTTTATTTTTCATCTTTTGTCGAATTTTTTGGAAATATTATGAAAATTTTTCGCAAATCATGTCAAAAAATTTTAATTTGTGGTTTTTCGAATTCCTTATAAAAATGAGGTAGAATCATTGATTTAATTTTTTTTATCTATCAAATCTCCGTATGTCAACTAATGAGTTGGTCGCGCGATTAGCCTTTCTAAACTATGGATAAAATTATTAACACTCGGCTTTACACTCGATAAGTGCCATTCGGTACTAAAATTTGTAATTTTTATGGTGGTGAAAAATTCTCAATAAAATTGCGGGTGTTATAGGCGTCATTTTTTGTGATAGTCAGAACATTTTTTGATATCGAAACGCAATTGAAGGTCAATTTTTATCTCAAAATAAGTTGTTTTTCCCTACTTTTTGACATTTTTGACCATTTTTCATGGGAAAAAAAACTTTGATATTGAGGAATTTTTTAATGTGCGGAATTAAAACAAGACTTTTTAGCGCATAACACCCGACAATGCCTGAAGTTTATTAATATCGTCTTCAAAAAATTCTGTACTCGGGTTTAGTTGGAAATGGAAGTACAGTGAAAAGTGTTTTTTATATTTTCCCAGATAAACAGTTATGTTAAAAATATAAGCATTCCCAAGAATGAACACTTTTATTGTAGATAAAACATTAAATTTCAATTTTTTTTCTTTCATACATGTATCGATCATGATGCCCGAGTAACTTAAGTATCTTATTCCCTATTATTTTACCAGACAAATAAGATATTTAAGTTACTCGGGCATCATAATGAATATCGCTCTGAAAAAATGTACCAATCAGCAGGACTTAAGGCACCTCCTTAAAGTCGGTAAGTTTAACTCCCGTAGTGGCCGACAATCTCTGGACCCGTAGTGTCTTTGCACCATCCGTGGTGTTGCATTTGAATCAAGCATATAACCGACGATTCATTATCAACATATATTTTTCCAATTATAATAATATTATACAAAGAATTTTCTACTGTCCTATAAAACAAATTTAAAAAAAAANGTTCTTTGAACCATCCGTCGTTGTTGCATATGGAATCAAGACATATAACCGACGATTATCATTATCAACATATATTTTTCCAATTAATAATATATTATACAAAGAATTTATTCTACTGTCCTATAAAACAAATTTTTAAAAAAATTATAAAAAGTCATCAAATTGTGATAAGAAAACTAAAAATTCTCTCAATTTCGCCAGAATTCTGACAAAACAAGTGCATAATAACACGAATTTAGGGTACAAATTTGACATTTTAAAATTTGAAATATTAAACATTCACCAATTTGGGTATGTATCTGCAAAAAATTGAATGTTTTAAACAAAATTCTCTAGGTTAAAATGACTCTTAAATTTTTGTCGGCGTTTATTTCTCTCTTTCTTTCTTGTCGCCTACGCATTCTCTATGTTATCCTTAAATTTCGGAAGTTTGTATTCTGGGACTGATCTATTTAAACCGGAGGCCAATTTAATGCGTTGCTTACAATAAAAACGTCTTAGAATATCGTGACGATTCTTTTATGGTGGATCTTCACAAGTGATTTGAGTACTTTTGAAAAAAACATAGTACCAGTAATTTGAAAGAAAAAGTACTCAAATTTACCGTCAAAAAATTTCCAGGGTTCAACTTTCAAACGTCATTTTTTAAGACTGTTTTTCACATTACACCCCAATCCGAATAAATCACGTGATGGAATAATCCAAATATAAGGTTTGGAATATGTCATAATTAATCTTATTTTTCTCGAAAAATAAGATCACGTGACGTTTTTGGAGAATATTATTAATCTGTATCCAAAAACTCTGAAATTACGGTGTTTAATTGGTCCCAAAAAACCCACCCTTGTTTTTCGGCGTGATTGAATCACTATTTGCTTTGTACTTGAAACCAAAAACCTTATTTCCTAATTCTGAGGGTCACGTGATCGTTTCAAGACTTTGGCTGTGACGGGAAAAAAGTCTTAAAAAACTTCGGTTAAGAACACTTCACTTCTTTCAAAAATTGATTTAAGCAATTTTTTGAAAAAAACAGTACTTATTTTTTTATCAACCTTATTCCTTAAATATACGTCACGTGATCATTTTGAGGCTATTGGTTAATGGAATAAAAGTCTTAGAATTTTTTTGATCCTGCTCAAAGGCTTTTTTGATGATTTAAATTTTTTTTTTGCAAAAATAAGTACTGTAATACAGTAAAATTTTCGAAAAAAAACGCACAAACGTCAATTATTCAAATAGTCAGTCTATCTTTTTTGAATTTTTATTTTTACATGATAAGGGTCCTAAATTGCGATTAAAGGCCATTGCACCACGGATGGTGCAAAAGACCCTACGGGAGTTAAATAATATTCAGCCAAATTTGCTTTACAAATAAAAAAAAACAATAAAAATTTTAAACGAATTTAAAACATTTATGAGGATAAGAAAACAAAAGTTGCGAAAATTACAACCAGTTACAGACAAGAGTGCAATTATAAGATAAATTAAACCTTAATTTAGATTTGCATTACCTCATATAAAACTTCAATGATTTTTATCGCTCTGTCTAAAAATATTATATGTTTTTTACAAAATTCTTAGTATAATCAGCGATTGGGAAGATGAGGGGTAAGTGGATTTACAAGTTCGCAAATGATTTCAAAACTGACAAAGATTAAACAAAATAAAATAGAATAAACAAATATTGACAACCAAATCTAATTGCCCAATATTTCAATAAATAACTGTATATTTTCTTTACTTTACTGTACTTATTTCTGCACTGTAACACTGTTAAACCTTTTTTTCTGTGCCCATTTCTTAAAAATCAACAAAAAATAAAAACCTTACAACAAGAAAAAAAATGACTCAAAATTATTTTAGAATCTTATTTCTCGTTATGAGAAAAGAGAGAGAGAGAGACACGCCTACGCATGAACTTCTCAACTGATTCTTATGTAATCAGTGTTCCGAGAAGTTTTGACTTCTAGAAATGCTCATTTTTTAACCGGAGGCCAATTTCACAAATATACAAACAGAAATCTTGAAATTAAAAAACTCAATCCGTAATTATTGATTAATCAATTAATTATTAATATAAGAGATCAGAGAAAAAATGATTGAACGACCCGTCGTGGAAATGCTGGTCGATTGATGCAACAAGCATTGCGCAGATTATGAAAGTTTTACGATTCTTTTAAGGGGTCTTCGAGATAATTTGAGTACTTTTTGAAAAAAACATAGTAGTGATATACGGTATTTTGAAAAGTTCTCAAATTACAAACACATAACTTTGGGATGAAACTTTAGGCTTTTTTAAGACTTTTTTCTTATTACACCAAATCCGAATAAAATCAGGTGACGAAATAATTCAAAAATAAGGTTAAATATGTCATAGATAAATCCTTATTTCTCGAAAAATAAGATCACGTGACGTGTTTGAAAATATTATTATGTTTAAAAAACTCTTAAATTGGCCCCAAAAAATTTTCGGCGTAATTTGATCACTATTTGTTTACTTCCACCAAACACCTTATTTCCTAATTTGAAGTCACGTGATCGTTTTTGAACTTTGGTGTATGGAAAAAAAGTCTTAAAACTTCTAAGAACCTTTTCACTTTTTAAAATGTGATTTAAGAATTTTGAAAAAAACAGTACTATTTTTGCCGACCTTTTTTCTGAATATACGGTCACGTGTCATTTTCGGGCTATGATGTAATGGAAAAAATGTATAGAATGTTTTTTTCTGATCACGATGAAAGGTTTAATTTTTGTGATTTAAAAAATTTTGCAAAAATAAGTACTGTAATACAGTAAAATTTCAAAAAAAACCCACAAACGTCATTTTGTTTCAAAGTTTATCGATAACTTTATAAACTGTTTCGAACTTTATTGGTGAAACTATGAGCTTCAACTTATCTTATAAACATATGATATCAACAGTTTTTGGATTGCAATAAAAGGTCAAATGACCGATTCTGATTTATCAAATTTAACCATCAAGATGAACTAAATTCCAAAATTTTCAAAAAGTATGCATTTTCGTATTCAACACAAATTTCAAGTAAAAGTATAATTGACGTTTTGTGATATTAAAAATTTGAATAGACGAGCAGGTAAGTGATCGAACATCTTGAATGACTTTTCAGAATAGCCATTTGGTAGATCTATCTTTAATCTCACATAATATTTATCAGAATATTTAATTTGCATGAACCACGAAACGATAATGCTCGTTATTAAGAGGAGCAGTTTTTTTTAATTTCGGTCCAGTATTTTCTAGAACTGCCAAAAACCGCTTATTTCACGATTTTCGCTTTTCAAATCGTATCTCCTCCCAGGTTTATTGCAATGCATCATATTTGACAAGAAGGAAAAATATTTCCCGGTAATTTCAGGCGAAGCATTTTTTGATTTTTTTTCTTGAATTCTAGAAAATCGCCTTTAGTAAACCGGAAGGGAAAATTCCGAAAAAATTTCCAATTAATTGAAAATAACATCAAATTGAAGCTTAGGTTATGTCGAGAGAAATCTGTTACAGCTTTTTGTATTTTTAGTTGTTCTGGTCAAAATTAGGTTTAAATGTTTTTTCTGAGAAATTAATCAGAAAAATTCTGAAAATGGAAATTTCATTTTTTTTTGAAATTTTTATCATTTTTTTAATCAGTTTATGCTTTCTAAGCGTTTCCTAGCAATTTGGTGCTTTTTTTTAGACTCGAAGTGACCTAAAAACATAACGACGTCCCCTCCTTCAAAGCTATAAATATCGGTGAATTTTTCCATCAAAATGGTTTCCTCTTTATTATGTTATATAATTATACCATTTCAAATCAAAAACTGCTATATTCTGTATTATCATATCTCTCTTTTTCACGTGACGTGTTTGGAAAATAGTATTATGTTCAAAACTCTTAAATTAAGTGTTTATTGGCTCAAAAAATTTTTCGGCGTAATTTGATCACTATTTGTTTACTTTCACCAAAACGTTATTTCCTAATTTGAATGTCACGTGATAGTTTTTGAACTTTGGTGTGATGGAAAAAAAGTCTTAAAAACTTCTAAAAAACCTTTTTACTTTTTTCAAAATGTGATTTAAGCAATTTTTGAAAAAAAACAGTACTATTTTTGCCGACGTTATTTCTTGAATATACGGTCACGTGATTCATAGTGAAGCTATGATGTAATGGAAAAAAATGTATGGGAATTTTTTTTCTGATCACGATGAAAGGTTTAATTTTGTGATTTAAAAAATTTTTGCAAAAATAAGTACTGTAATACAGTAAAAATTTCAAAAAAAACCCAACAAACAGTCATTTTGTTTCAAAGTTTATCGATAACTTTATAACTGTTTCGAAACTTTATTGGTGAAACTATGAGCTTCAACTTATTCTTATAAAACATATGATATCAACAGTTTTTGGATTGCAATAAAAGGTCAAAATGACCGATTCTGATTTATCAAATTTTAACCAATCAAAGTTGAACTAAAATTCCAAAATTTTCAAAAGTAATGCATTTTCGTATTCAACACAAAATTTCAAGTAAAAAGTATAATCTGACGTTTTGTGATATTAAAAATTTGCAGGAATTCGGACACCCTAGACGAGCAGGTAAGTGATCGAACATCGTGAATGACTTTTCAGAATAGCCATTTGGTAGATCTATCTTTAATCTACCATAATAATTTATCAGAATATTTTCAAACTTTGCATGAACCACGAAAACGATAATGCTCGTTATTAAGAGGAAGCAGTTTTTTAAATTTCGGTCCAGTATTTTCTAGAACTGCCAAAAACCGCCTTATTTCACGATTTTCGCTTTTCAAATCGTATCTCCTCCCAGGTTTAATTGCATAATGCATCATAAATTTGACAAATGAAGGAAAAATATTTCTCGGTAATTTCAGGCGAAGCATATTTTTGATTTTTTTTTCTTGAATTCTAGAAAATCGCCTTTTAGTAAACCGGAAGGGAAAATTCCGAAAAAAATTTCCAATTAAATTGAAAATAACATCAAATTGAAGCTTAGGTTATGTCGAAGAGAAAATCTGCTTACAGCTTTTTGATATTTTTAGTTGTTCTGGTCAAAAATTAGGTTTAAATGTTTTTCTGAGAAAATTACTCAGAAAAATTCTGAAAAATGAAAATTTCATTTTTTTTTTGCAAATTTTTATCATTTTTTTAATCAGTTTATGCTTTCTAAGCGTTTCCTAGCAATTTGGTGCTTTTTTTTAGACCTCGAAGTGACCTAAAAACATAACGACCGTCCCCCTCCTTCAAAGCTATAAATATCGGTGAATTTTTCCATCAAAATGGTTTCCTCTTTATTATAGTTTATAATTATACCAATCTCAAATAAAAAAACTGCTATCATCTGCAATATATATCGAATATCCGGGAAAACTGAATTTTTGGTTGTATGAAATGTTAAAATAAGACGTTTTAAATAAATCATGGTTAATATACAGTATTGAACGTAACAAAAATAAGTAGCAGTATATGATTTACTCCTAAAGTTACATTAAGATTTACAGAATGTGATATTTGTATTTGGATCGCCGAAGCCCGTGAACTTATAATGAAAAATTTGCACCGAAATTTAACATCAATATTTCAATTTTATAAGCTCTTTATTAACTCTCAGAAGCTCAATTGGACATTCCTTGGACCAAAACATACACTAATTGATAAAAAATTTATTGAAGTTGAGTATTTTTACAAAAAGAAGTACTGTATTTACAAAAAAACCTACAGACGGGTATTTATGAGAAACTGACCGTTAGTTTGATCAACAATGATGCGTTTATTTTAAAGGGTCAAAACAGGTACAAAGTAGATATGGTTGCACAAACCATTTCATACGGCTGACAGTTAAATTAAAATTTTAATAAAATAGAGGAAATGACCATTGTGAGTCACAATTTGTGTCTCTTATGGTTTTTTAGCCGCAGTTCTTGATGACTTGAAAATAAAATTCAAAAGTTTGGAAGAAAAAATATTGTTTCTCTTTCTTAATTTATTTTAACCTTTTAAGAAAAATGGGCATACGGAATCATAATTATTTTTTGACCAAGTTGACGAACCAAAATGTCTTTAAAATTTGGCATATGTTAAATGGTGAGTAATAAATATTTTGGTCAAAAGAAGAGGTCGTTAAGAAAAAAGATAATGTAAAAATGTTATATTTTGATTTTTAATTAATAGAGTTCTACTTCAGAACTTCTCGATAATGAAATAGTAAGATTTTTGCAAGATTAGACGATTTATTAGATCTATAGTTGCTAATACCGTTTCCACAAAATTGATGCTTGCGCATCTTTTGAGCACCCTAAATCATTTATTTGAAATAATTCGAGTTTTCGGGCACCTCCATTTCCGGTGCTACACCGCGTGATCTTGGTCGTGTATAAAATTTGAGATGTCAATCTGGAGCAGAATTTTACGCTCTACTCGAAAAAGTGAACATTGCGAAATAAGATGAACATTTTGCTTTTTTCTTGAAAAAAACAATTTTGACCATCTTAAACAGCGCCAACGAGTGGTAGGAGCCAAAAAATATTAACTAAAATTTCAAGCGTCAAAAACTATCCTAGTTCCGATATTTTCAAATGTATAGGACGTTTTTATCGGGTGCTCATTTTTGCTCGGGAGGCCTAGTCTTAGCCCTATTACAAAATTTGCTACAAAATAAGGATATTTTCTGTCTTGAAACTTAATATTGACTACGTTTGCAGTGATTCAGATTGCCAAGAGATGGCTAAAAATGACCGCTAGGTTCTGTTTTCAATAACCAAGATATTTTTTTCTTTTGAGCATGCAACTTTAGTTAACTTCATTGCTACTTTACTAAATATTGTTCGAAAATTCGAGCTTTGAGTGAGTTTTTCGGTCTGAAAGAGACACCGTCCAAAAATCATCCAAATGCGTTTTATTTGGCATAATGTCCTTGTAGCGATAATTATAAATATGAATAACAAGAAATTGAGCCAAGAAAAATCTATTCTTTTATGGGCGCAAACTCCGAGGAAATCAATTCAAACTGATGCGAAAGCCGTCTTTTGTACCGATTTGGTTCCCCATTCAATTTGATGGCGATTCTCTTGTCAACCTTTGATAGAGTCGATTTTTCATATCCTGACAACGACTCTGAATAAAAAGCTCGTAAAATAATTTATAAATAACGAATGAAAAAAATTGGGTTGATATAAAATAAGAATTTCAGCTCCAAAAATTTATTTGATTTGACATTGAGAAAAATGACCAATTTTTCAGAAAATTAAAAACTGTAAAATACGTTAATTTCAGAGCGTAATCCAATTTTTTTAAGTTTTACTTCGATTTTGAAAATATCGGTAAATTCTGTGTAAATCCGATTTTCGGCCATCTTGTGGTTAAAAAAAATATAATCTTATTTTATCTTATTAAACTTTAATTCAAATATTTTACATCCCACTTCACAATTTTGCAGAAAAACTTTCGTTCTCTACAACATCGTATTATACGTCTATTAGACGCTGAGGCCTTCTTTATAAGAATAAAGGGGCCAAGTCTCAATTAACAAGAAGAACTATGGTTCTTCGAACTTTTTTGAAAATGGCATGTTAAAATTTTTGATATATTTTTCTCCATGCCCAAATTTATATTTTTTATTAAAGCTGTTCTAGAATCTAGACTCAAGTTAAAAAAAATTTTGTCCTGAAATTTGTGCGTCGCTTTCTTATTATTAAATAATGGTTGAAAATGAATAAATCGAAAACGTTACCACAAGTACAAGAATAAATGTTATTATACCTTTATTTTATTGTCTAGAAAATTTTTGACCTTTTGGGGGTAATTTCGAGAAAATCTGAAAAATTCGGTTTTGACTGCGGACACCATAAGTGACTTATTGAAACATTTCGGAAATCTCAATTCGGATTCGCCCATTTTCAACCAATCAGAAAAATGGATCAATTTTACGCATAAAAAATAACAGAATACATGTAGCTTCTTAGAGGCTGCCTCTCTCAACTGATAATTATTTCCGTATGTTCGATAATGGGACCAATCGCAGATCGCATAAATTATTTTGATGCATCATCATGTACTGCAGTATACTGCTGTTTCACGAAAAACATCTTTATGGATAATTATCCTGACAATTAAAGAATGGAAATGTGCACTGAAATTCTTAATGGTGCCCATTATGGGCTGCTCAGACGATTTGAAATAAGGAATTTCAAAACTCAAAAATGGGTTTGGATGTTTTTAAGCTATCCTGTAGAGATTTTTTTTCTGATAATTTTAAGACCCAGGATTTTTTTTGTTCTTCGAAAATTTTCAAAAAAAAATTGTTTTTTCGGTCAATTTTTCGAGATTTTACAGGTGGTCCCCAACCCGGCTCTGGAGAAGCCGTATGCAAAGCTGATTTTTTGGCCATTGAAAATTAAGCGTTTTTCGGTTACCCATTTTTTGCTTGAGGGTCGGGCGACCAATATTTGACCTCAAATAACCCGTCAAAGTTCAAGGTCAATTTCAAGTTCATTTGGATAGATTGCAAGTACCCTCAAAAAAACCGGAAGAGGGTAACTTTCTCATGAGCGTATTAGAAACTATGGGTTCATTATATACCGTAAAGTCGCTAGAGAGCCAAAACTGGATTAAGATTGACCTTGAGTGTTGACCAGAAAAAAATCTCTACAAGATAGCTTAAAAACATCCAAACCCATTTTGAGTTTTGAAATTCCTTATGAGTCATAGACAACTTTAGTATGTACAGTATGTCACGTTTTTTCTTTCTTTTTTCAATTTGCATAACTTGCTATCCGCCATTGAGAACAATCAATTTTGGCAATACCTACGTCTTTTCCAGATTGAACCCTCAAAACGGTTGGAATTCAAGATTTATGCAGAATTGAAAAAAGAAAGCGAAAACGTGACATACTGTATATAATCAGAAGGTTGACCTATAAAATATAATTGCTCGAATGCTTTAATTTTTGAACTCCTTCTTTAATATTTCAAAACCTACCGAGTGATAGTCGCCGCTGCCTCAACTTTTCTTTCAATTTTTCAACACCTTCAGGTGCCCCACCATATTCCTCTATAAAACATCGAAGTATCACAGGAGATTCGTTGTCAATATCCATAGTACTCGCTTTCTTTTTCAGCCAATGCTTTCACGGGGTCAAAAACTTCTTTATCACAATATAGTATTATCGATAAGGAAAATACCGTTTTTCAATGCAACTTCAAAAATACTGAATTTTCTTTTTCTCAACCAAAGTGCCTATCTGTAGTAAATAGGGTGATTATACAATAAATATTTGAAAAAAAAATAAGAACAAAGCAAATTGGTCAAATCGGACCTTTTCTCAATATTTTTCGAAAAAAAATTTAAGATTTATTATACAGTAGGTCTTTTTCCCACTTTTCTTTGAAAATGTGGATTCATTTTTAAGCTGTCTAAGAACTCAATCTGATGAGTCGTTTCAAAAGCTAAAATGTGAACACCCTATTTTCTACCGAGATGCACTTTTACTTCAAAATTCAACTTGATGAAAGTTCAAAAATTCTACAAAAAAATCAGGTGTTAATCGAGATTAATCGAGGAATAAAATTTTGCAAAAGAAGCTCACACTTATTGATGTCATAAAAAAAAATTTCACAGTTTTTGACCCATGCCGAAATAATGCGCTCTCTTGAATAGTTGTAGCAAAACAGTGCTACACTTATAATCGACACAATGAAAAGTAGTCCAATAAAAACGTATCCACAAATATGTACCCACGTAAAAACCCGTCTGTGGCAGCAAGATTTTATAATTTCAGTTAATTTTTCAGAACGCTTGTCTGTACCTAATTTTTCAAGTAAATTGTTACAATCGAAATTGCACTGCATAATATTTCTATGAACTTCTTCAGAAATTTTCAAAAATATTTTTTTTTCTTAATTTTTTCCCAGTTCTGGATATCAATAATTCCTTTTAATTTATAATATCTCTTTGATACATGTCATATATGCTGACGGAAAATGAGCGATAGAAGGTCCGGTTTTCCAGTGCTATAAAATCAATTTTAAATTGTATTTGTGGTGTACCGATTTTATGCGCTCTGTTTTTAGAAAGCAAAAAAAACCTGTTTAGACATCTAGGGGTTAAAAATAAAATTTCAAAATTTGGGTTTCTCTCGTTACAGAACGCTTTATTGGTAAATTTCAGGATTTGGAAAATTAAGGAGGATCATAGTATGAAAATGGTATTTTTAACGGTTTGACTACAAAGTCATCTTCAGAAATTAGAAAACGTTTCCAATAGTTTGTGACCAAAATTGCTGTAATTCACTCACAGAATTAAAAATTCATATTTTTACAGCAAAAGTTTTTAAAAAATAGACTATTTTAAATAGCTCGAATCATAAGGTGTATGTCCGATTTAATTTCGGATATCTACTGTATTTTATAATATATAAAAAATCTGTTAATAAAGATTGAATATTAATGATAACGCTGTATTATAAATAAATAAAATTGGACGCAAACTTGTATATTCTTGTTAGCTTCAAAATCTCAGACATTTGCAACTTTGCCGCCCTCTAGTGAGAGAACCACGTATCATAGCACCGTCATATTCCAAACAATTATTATTTTTACTTATACTATTAATAATAGTCTATTATTTAGTATATCCTATTTTAAGCCACATTTTGGACTACCCCAAAAATTTTAAATTAATATTTCAATGGTCTTGTTTTAGGAGATATTATTGAATTTTTAATAATATTACTAATTATAAATAATTTATATGTATTTTAGTTTATAAAATGTTTTCCTTGAGCGACAGGAGTTTTCCAGTGCTAAATAGGAATGGCGTAACCTTTTTTGCTAAACATTTTTTAAATTGTAGCCCTTAAAAAATATAACTATATTATAAAAAAAATGTGAAACAATTTTAAAAGCGGATTTTAATTTCTAAACAAATGCTGAGAATTTTTTTGACAAAATTTTTTATCAAAAAAAATTGCCGTTCTTACCTTAGCGTAGCCTGGCCAAAAATGCACTGTATCGAGAAAATAAAAAAAAAACATTTAGGAGTTAAAAATTAATTTCGAAATTATCTTGATGGGTCATTTTGACAAATGCTGTCATAGTTTGAAACATATCTCTTTTTTGGGAAAAAAACGCATTCGCCAGGAAAGGTGTAATATTGTCAGTCAAAATCGATCGTGGAAAATTATTTCTATCCTCATTAATTACGTGCTTAAATAAATTCGATAAAAGATTTTGCGGGAAAACTTGCGCGCCTGTGATTGGCTGTCCTTTTTTACGTTATTCCCCCCGCCTCACTTTGATGGCGCACATTTTGTATCAAAAAAACTGAAGCCCGCGAATTGTATTGTACTATAATAATAAGGGGTTTTGCTATATTCGGGTAGCTTGCGTGGGTTAAAGATAGCAACACATTGAGTAAGTCCAATGCGGTAACCGGAAATTTCCACAAAATGAAACAGTTTCCCTTATTACTTATGTACAATACTCATCGTGGAAACCGTTCCGAGTCATGCGTAGGTTTAAGTTATGTAATACAAAAAAAGAGCTTTTTCTCACCGCTCGGAACGCTCCCTACGTTTAGTACTGTATGAAAAAAATTTATATGACATGAAATTATTCTAGAAACCCAAATAATTGATGAAATACCATTTCCGGGCATATTTTCCATATATTTTCCCAAAAAACATCAGACAGCCTTAGCGGAACCCTTTTTATTATTTTTTGAAAATTTTCCTGATGCAAAGTCTATCCCATAATCTTTCTGCAATTTCTCTTTTAGTTTATATTCTCACAATCGCAACGGAAAATAAATTATTGACCATTTGCAGTGCTTTGGCTTAGTTTGTAAACCCTGCTTTATTCCAGCTGAAAATAGAATTAATGTCAAATTATGACTTTCATGTTTACTGTTCGGTCTACCTTAAAAAAAAAGCTTAATTAATAATTAATAAAAAATAAAGAAAGCTCCGAAATTTGGTATTTTAAGTTAACTCGTAGACTACCAATCTGTGACTGTATCCACAAGCGGTTTGGATAACGTATTGTCCACCTTATAAATCAGCCGAATGTTCAGCAACAAATAATTTTTTTCCAATAATACCACATTTTTCTACTAGTTTCGATTTATAATCATTCGATTTACATGTATAATCTACTAATTTCAAGATTAAACAGAAATAAACTTAAGGGTATCCTGGTTCCTAATTTGACATATTCTCGATGAAATATTAGCCAAACCGGGCTTTAAGGATATTATTCAGATTAGCCAGTTTGTGGAACTAGCCTTCATCATGCGTAAAACATGTATCAAAAGTTTTTCGCATGCATACACTCCCATACACGTAAGCGAGACAGGGAGACCTAAGCCAAAACGGAAAATCTCTCTCTCAGGTTTTATTTTTAAATAAACCTGAATTTTAACATAATCTGTAGAATTAGTGGGTATAACTCAAGGGAAGCCGTTTTTTTGATAAGTGCTATATTTTTTCTAGAATGTGCGATAAACCACCGTTTTTGAACTTTGTTCATCGGAAAATCTATCTCCTCCTGGTTAAATTTCAAAATTTACTCAAATTTTGCAAAAGGTAGCTCAAAACAAATAAAAACCCATGGCGAGTCTTTTTTTTCAATTTCGACCCCAAACTCTAAATATGAATTTTTCAAGGTCAAGTGAAAAAATTTCCGAAAAAAAAGTGCTTCTATTTTTTCGAAAGTAGGCTCAAAAGAAAACTTGGGACTACTGAAGAGAAAGTAGGGCTTACGTCAAGCCGAAATTTTAAAGTTTTAGCGGTCAAATTGAAACCAACGATATTTTTCCACTTAATTTAAAAAAAATACTCGGAAAAATCGAAAAAATTCAAACATTTCAGATTTTTTTTTTCTGTTCTTATTTAGGTTGTTTTGTGCTTTCAAAACATTAACGATTGATTTGGTGCATTTTTATGACATGATAACTGCAGAAAATGGAGGAACAAGGATATCCTTAAAACGTAAAGTAGACGTTTTGGAGATCCAGAATTTGAAATTTTCAAATGAGACTTTTTACCCTAAGAATTTAAAATTTTTTCAAATTAGTTTAGTTTGTATTTTTTAAAAATAGCTAATAAAGCTATAAACTCATCTCAAATTCATCGAGCTTTAATAGTTTATAAGAATAAAATAATGAGTTCAAAGTTCATATACATGTATGGCTGCGCAGAGCGATTTCGTCTTCTGAGAGTTAAATTTCGACGAAAAAGGGGCTTTGCGAAACGGGTTTCCCAAATCGCAGCGTACGAGTTAAAATAAAAAGTAAAAGTTGCACGGCGCGCTACCTTTACATTGCATCTTTGAACCCCCTTCACACCCAAAAGTATCAAAATTGCCCACAAACTCAAAGCCAATTCATGGGCGCTACTAATAACTTATAAATTGAATCTTATTTTAGCTTATGAGATCAAGGGTAGAATTAAATTCATAATGCATAATATTTTAAATGGAGAATCTAAGATTGCACAAGTTGTGTACTCGATGAAAACAGGAGAAAATAGAGGTTTATTCTAATTGTTTTTCTTCGGAAAACCTGACATTTGTTGAAATCATATATAATTTATTTGACATAAATTACAAATACCTAAGTCAAACCCTGGCTATTCAAATTATCTGATTTACAATATCTCATCTCGATCGCCAACGAAATATTAATAATATTTATAATAACATATATTATATTATTCACATCTCTGCGAAATTTTTCGACCAAAATTGTTTTTGACAAATTCAATAAGAATGATCAGTAACTCATCGTTAGTTACTGGCAAAAAATAAGTAACCTTTTGCGTCAGTTCGCTAGACTTTGATCATTTTATGACGTAAGTCGTGTTTGTTCAGCGTTTAGCCAAGGATGTGTAAATAAAACGATATATGCGCTGTTTTTCATGCTTTCGAGAGATTATCGAAAAGAAGATCCAAAATGCAGATTAATATATCTTTAATCCGGGAAGAACGAGCGGGTATACCCGACAATTTAATACCCTATAAACCATGCTTTCCCGATATCACTTGTGGTTTGCCCGTTATTGTGAAAAACACGGTGGGCCGCATCTTCCAGTAAGTTTCCGATAATTATGTTCGAATAAGAAAAGTTTCCAAATTAAAAAAAGTTTCCATATATTTTTCAACCAAAAAGAGATGGAGGGGATAAAAAGGAATAGGGGGATAAAAAAGGATAGAAATGGGAAAAAAGGGGATAGGGATATAAAAAGGATAAAAAGGGGATAGGGATATAAAAAAAGATAGAAAAGGATAAGGGGATAATAAGGGATAAATGAGAATGGGATTTTCCGTTCCTATTCCTCTACATCTCTGAATTTGCTATCCTTATTCTCATTGGTCTATTTTTATCTTTTTTGGAAGCCTGCTATTAAACTCCTAGCAAGTTTGCCGAGCTCGTTACGCAAAGCAGTACCAAAAAATTTGCATTTGTCTTTAGTCGGCGAATTTGAATGAAATTATACTC
The DNA here is from genome assembly GCA_004367855.1 of Oikopleura vanhoeffeni. Classification (NCBI taxonomy): domain Eukaryota; kingdom Metazoa; phylum Chordata; class Appendicularia; order Copelata; family Oikopleuridae; genus Oikopleura; species Oikopleura vanhoeffeni. Next base: position 305,686 of record SCLH01000436.1, on the reverse strand, counting down.
TTTCGAAAAATACTTTATCAATAAAATAAAGTTTTAAATGTTTGCATTTCAAAAAAATCTACAAATGAATTCCTAAAACTTTCATTCTTCTAAATTTCGCAGAATCCCCTATTAGTATAAATTATACATGTACATATACATTGTATTATACAATTTGTATGCTCTTTTAGGAAGTAAAATTGCTAACTCTAACACATTTGAATCAAAACTGGTTAAGTCTTTCATGTCTAGCGGTTTTATATTATAATTTTTGATGTCTTGAAAATCAGAAGTTTTAATTAAAAATGAAAATGTCGACAATTTTCCACTTTTTTACTACACACAGTCAGATTCCTACAGTGACAAATTTTTACAAGGGTTAATAAGTTCCGTCAATATTTTTGCCCTAAAAATGTCTTGCCAAATAATTTTAATCAGTAGATTCTAATTATTTTTGATAAAAATTTGACATTAAAAAATGCTGACAACAATACTTATAAAACATTTTTCTTTCACTCAAAATGAAAATATTTCATCGTTTAACTGTCTACCTTTCTATAATTAATTTCTCACTTAATTATTTTTATAAAAGTTAGACTTTATTTTTAATCGCAAAATTGTAATTGTTGCTTATGAGATTCAGGAGTTGTGTGAAACTGCGTTAAGGGCACATAGCGTTTGTACGGTATTATCTCCATTTTTGGGTATTTATTTAAGCATAATTCATTTTTTGATTTCAACATTGACGGAAATTGCGTTTATTTTAAAGGGTCAAAGCACAAGGTAACAAAGTAGATATGGTGTGCACCCATTTCAATTACGGGCTGACAGTTAAATTAAATTTTATAAGAGGAAAGGACCATGTTGGTGAGTCACATTTGTGTCTCTTATGGTTTTTTTTAGCATCTCGCAGTTGCTTTGAATTATGACTTGAAAATAAATATTCAAAGTTGGAAGAAAAAAATATTGTTTGTCTCTTTCTAAAATTGTATTAATTTTAAACCTTTTAATGAAAAATACGGGGCAGGTTACGGAATCATGAATTAATTTTGACCAAGTTTTGACGAACCGAAAATGTCTTTAAAATTTGGCATATTTAAACGATATGGTGAGTAATTAAAATTACTTATGGTCAAAAAAAGAGGTCTATTAAGAAAAAAGATAATGTAATTGTTTATATTTTTGAATTTTTTTTGTAGGTTCATATCTTCAGAAACTTCTCGATAATGAAATAGTAAAAGATTTTTTTTTGCAAGATAGACGCATTTAATTAGATTTTCTATCGATAAGGCGCTGGGTCGACATTTCTTCACCACGATTAATTCCTCCGATATGAGGCTTAGGAAGTAGGCAACATTTTTGAATTCAGGCGGCTTCATCACCATTTCTGCCCCGCCGGCAAAAAATGAAGGCTTGGAAGAAGAGGCATATTTTTGAATTGCAGGGGCGGCCTTCATCCACATTTCTGCTCAAAAATGAAAGAAGGCTTGGAAGAAGGCAAGTATTTTGGAATTCAGGGCGGGCTTCATCAACATTTCTGCGCCCAAAAATGAAGGCTTGGAGAGGCAATATTTTGAATTCAGGGGCGGCTTCAATTGCAACATTTTCTGCTGCCCAAAAATGAAGGCTTGAAGAGGCCATATTTTGGAATTCAGGGCGGCTTCATCAAGCATTTCTGCCAAAAATGAAGCCCTTGGAAGAGGCATATTTTTGAATTTAGAGCGGCTTCAATCAAATTTCTGGCACATTGATAATTTTAGGGCGGGTATTCATGCGCTTTCTGCCACAGTGATATTTTAGGGCGGCTTCATGCGACATTTTAGACGTAGTGAAAAATTTTTTAGAAGCCATTTGCAATGTAAAATTACATAAATTGAACCAAGCTTGGCTCAAAATCAGTAATTCCATCTTTAACATCGATTTTTCGACCACCTTTAAAACAGCGGCCAATACTCAGAGTGGTCGGAGCCAAAAATTTTTTTTCTCTTGTGTACTAAAATTTCAAATGCGTCAAAAATTTTCCTCCAGTCCGAAATTTTCAAATTTCTCTAGGACCGTTTTTATCGGGTGCTCATTTTTTGCTCGTTTGCCACGGGCCTACTTATAATTTTGAATCTCCTTAGATATTTTCAAAAATCTCAGAAGTATTCGATTTAATTTCAAGATTATTAAAAATAAACTGTGTCTGGTCCATAATGTGATCTTTGCTAAATATTAGTATAAGTTAATACTCTGTGCATCAGAAATGTCAGAATGTCAATTTTGATCGCCCTAACATATCAAGGTATGGCAGAAATGTCGATGAAGCGCCCTAATATCAATGTGCAGAAATGTTGATGAAGACCGCCCTAAAATTATCAATTAACTTGGCAAAGATGTTGATGAACAACGCCCTAAATTACAAAATGTTTGGCCTCTTTCAAGCCTCATTTTTGGCAGAAATGTTGATGGAAGCCGCCCTAAATATCAATGTGACAGAAATGTTGATGAACCGCCCTAATTTTTATCAACTCTGGGCAGAATGTGATGAAACCCCGCCCTAAATTATTCAAAATGTTGGCCCTCTTCCAAGCATTCATTTTGGGCAGAATGTCGCAGCCGCCTTAAATATCATGTGAAGAAACTGTTGATGAAGCCGCCCTAAAATTGGAAATGTTTGCTCTTCTAAGCCTTCATATTCTGGGGGGGAAAATTAAGTCGTGGGGCAGAAAATGTCGACCAGTCCGCTTTTAATCGCTATAAGTTGCTATACCGTTTTCCCAAAAATTGATGCTTGCGGCATCTTTTGAGCACCCTAAATCATGTTATTTGAAATAATTCAGAGTTTTCGGGCACCTCCATTTCCGTGATCGATTCGCGTGATCTTGAGTCGTGTATAAAAATTTGAGATGTCAATCTGGAGCAGAATTTTACGCTCTACTCGGAAAAAGTGAAACATTGCGAAATAAGATGACACTTTTGCTTTCTTGAAAAAAACAGATTTTGACCATCTTAACCCATCTTTAAAACAGCGTCCAACGAGGTGTAGGAGCCGAAAAAATATAAGCTAAAATTCAAGCGGTCAAAACTATCCCTAGTTCCGCATATTTCAATGTATAGACGTTTAATCGGGTGCTCATTTTTGCTCGGGGGCCTAGTTTAGCCTATTAAAATTGCCTAACAAAATAAGGATATTTTATGTCTTGAAACTTAATATTGGACTCGTTAGCATGATTCAGATTGCCAAAGAGAGGGCTAAAAATGACGCTAGGTTCTGTTTTCAATAACCAAGAATTTTTTTCTTTTGAGCATGCAACTTTAGTTAACTTCATTGGCTACTTTACTAAAATTATTGTACGAAAATTCGAGCTTTGGAGTGAGTTTTTCGGTCTGTAAAGAGAGCCGCGTCCAAAAATCATTCCAAATGCGTTTTATTTGGGCATAATGTTCCTTGTGGGAGCGATAATTATAATAGAATAACAAGAATGGAGCGCAAGAAAAATCGATTCTTCTTTATGGCGCAAACTCCGAGGAAATCAATTCAAACTGAGCGAGCGGTCTTTTTGTAACCGATTTGGGTTCCCCATTCCAATTGATGGCGATTCTCTTGTCAACTGTGATAGAGTCGATTTTTCATATCCTGACAACGACTCTGAATAAAAGGCTCGTAAATAATTTATAAATAACGAATGAAAAAAATTGGTTGATATAAAAATAAGAATTTCAGCTCCAAAATTTATTTGAATTTGACATTAGAAAAATGACTCAATTTTTCAGAAAATTAAAAACTGTTAAAAATACGTTAAGTTTCAGAGCTAAGTCAATTTTTTAAGTTTTTACTTTCGATTGTGAAAATATCGGTAAATTCCTGTGTAAATTCCGATTTTCGGGCGCATCTTGCTGGGGTTTAAAAATATAATCTATATTTATCTTATTAAACTTTAATTCAAAATATTTTACATCCCACTCAACAATTTGCAGAAAAACTTCGTTTCTCTACAACATCGGTATTATACGTCTATTAGACGCTAAGCCTTCTTTATAAGAAATAAAAGGGCCAAGTCTCAATAACAAAAAGAACTATTGGTTCTTCGAATATTTTGAAAATGGCAGTTAAAATTTTTGATATTATTGTTCTCACATGCCCAAATTTATATTTTTTATTAAAAGCTGTTCAGTAATCTAGACTCAAGTTAAAAAATTTTGTCCCTGAAATTTGTGCGTCGCTTTCTATAATTAAAATAATGGTTGAAAATGAATAAATCGAAACGTTACCGACAATACAAGAATAAATGTGATTATACCTTTATTTTTTGTCTAGAATTTCTGAACTTTGGAGGGTAATTTGCGAGGAAAATCTGAAAAATTCCGGTTTGACTGCGGACACCATAAGTGACTTATTAAACATTTCGAAATCTCAATTCGGATTCGCCATTTTCAAACCAATCAGAAAATGGATCATTTACGCATAAAAATAACAGACGAGCTTAGGCGCCTCTAACTGTAAATCCGTTTCGTATCACTGATCGATTTATTTTGTGCATCATCTGTACTGCAGTATACTGCTGTTTCACGAAAAAACATCTTTATGGAGATTAATTATCCTGACAATTAAAAGAATGGAAATTGCACTGAAATTCTTAAATGGTTGCCATTATGGGCTGCTCAGACGATTTGAAATAAGAATTTCAAACTCAAAAATGGGTTTGGATGTTTTTAAAGCTATCCTGGTAGAGATTTTTTTCTGATAATTTTAAGACCCAGGATTTTTTTTGTTCTTCGAAATAAATTTTCAAGAAAAAAAATTGTTTTTGTTTCGGTCAATCTTTTGATAGATTTTTACAGGTTCCCAACCCGGCTCTGGAGAAGGCCGTATGCAAAGCTGATTTTTTGGCCATTTGAAATTAAGCGTTTTTCGGTAAACCCATTTTTTGGCTTGAGGGTCGGGCGACCAATATTTGACTCAAATAAATCCGTCAAAGTTCAAGGTCAAATTTTCAAGTTATTTGATAGATGTTGCAAGTGACCTCTCAAAAAGGAACCTGTGAAGAGGTGCAACTTATCTCTAGCGTATTAGAAACTATGGGTTCATCATATACCGTAAAGTCGCTGAGAGCCAAAACTGGATTAAGATTGACCTTGAGTGTTGACCAGAAAATCGTCTAAACAAGTATAGCTTAAAACATCCAAACCCATTTTTTGAGTTTTGAAATTCCTTATAGTTCATAGATCAACTTTTAGTATGTAAGTATGTTCACGTTTTTTTCTTTTCTTTTTTTCAATTTGCATAACTTGCTATCGCCATTTTGAGAACAATCAATATTGTGGCAAGTACCTACGTCTTTTCCAGAATTGAACCGACTCAAAACGGTTGGAATTCAAGATTTATGCAGAATTTGAAAAAAGAAAGCGAAAACGTGACATACTGTTATAATCGAATGGTTGTACCTATAAAATATAATTGCTCCTCCGAATGCTTAATTTTGAACTCCTTCTTTAAATATTCAAACCTACCGGAGTGATAGGCGCGCCTGCCTCAAACTTTCTCTTTCAATTTTTCCAACACCTTCAGGTGCCCCACCATATTCCTCTATAAAAACATCGAAAGTATCACAGGAATTCGGTTGTCAATATCCATAAGTACTTCGCTTTCTTTTCAGACCATGCTTTCACGGGGTCAAAACTTCTTTATCACAATATAGATTATCGATGGAATACCTGTTTTTCAATGCAACTTCAAAAATATAATGTTTCTTTTTCTACAGCCAAACGTGCCTATCTGTGTAATAGGGTGATTATAACAATAAATTATTTGAAAAAAAAATAAGAACAAAGCAAATTGGTCAATCGGACCTTTCCTCAAATTTTTTTTCAAAAAAAAATTTAAGATGTATTATACAGTAGGTCTTTTTTCCCGACCCCCTTTCTTTGAAAATGGGATTCATTTTTAAGCCTGTCTTAAGAACTTCAAATCTGGATGAGCGTTCAAAGCTAAATGTGAACACCCCTATTTTCTACCGAGATGCACTTTTACTTCAAAATTCAAACTTGATGAAAGTTACAAAACATTCTAAGACAAAAATCAGGTGTTAATTACGAGATTAAATCGAGGAATAAAATTTGGCAAAAGAAGCTACACTTATTGATGCATAAAAAAACAAAATTATCACAGTTGTTTGACCATGCCGAAATAATCGCTCTCTTGAAATAGTTGGTAGCAAACAGTGCTACACTTATAATCGACACAAATTGAAAATGTAGTCCAATAAAAAACGTATCCACAAATATGTACCCACGTAAAAACCCGTCTGTGGCAGCAAGATTTTATTAATTTCAGTTAGTTTTTCAAACGCATTGTCTGCTACCTAATTTTTCAAGTAAATTGTTACAATCGAAATGGCACTGCATAATATTCGTATGAACTTTCTTCAGAAATTCAGAAATATTTTTTTTTCTTAATGTTTTTCCCAGTTCTGGATATCAATTTCCTTTTAATTTATGAGATATCATCATTTGTGATACATGTCTATATGAGCTGACGGAAAATGAGCGATAGAAAGGTCCGTTTTTCCAGTGCTATAAAATCAATTTTAAATTGTATTTGTGGATAGTACCGATTTATCGCCTCTGTTTTTAGAAAGCAAAGAAAAAACTGTTTAGAACCTCTAGGGGTTAAAATACAAATATTTCAAAAATTTGGTTTCTCTCGTTACAAACGCTTTATTGGTAAATATTCAGGATTGGAAACATTAAGGAGGATGCATAGTATGAAAGATGGTATTTTTGTAAATCGTTTTGACATTACAAAGTACATCTTACAGAATTAGAAAAACGTTTCCAGAGTTTTGTGACCAAAATTGCTGTTAATTCACATCACAGAATTAAAAAGTTCCATATTTTTTAACAGCAAAAGTTTTTAAAATAATAGACTATTTTTAAATAGCTCTGAATCAATAAGGTTGTATGTCCGAATTTATTTCGGAGTATCTACTGTATTTATAATATATAAAAAATTCTGTTAATAAAGATTGAATATTAATGATAACGCCTGGATTATAAATAAATAAAATTGGACGCAAACTTGTATATTCTTGTTAGCGTCTCAAAATCTCAGACATTTGCACTTTGCCGACTAGTGAGGAGAACTCGACGTATCATGCACCGTCATGATTCCAACAATTTTTATTTTATTATACTATTAATAATAGTCTATTATTTTAGTATATCTCTATTTACGCCACATTTTGGACTACCAAAGCCCAAAAATTTTAAATTAATATTATCAATGTCTTGTGTTTAGGAGATATTATTGAATTTGTTAATAATATTACTAACTTTATAAATAATTTTATATGTATTTTAGTTTATAAAATGTTTTCTCTGAGCGACAGGAGTTTTTCCAGTGCTAATATAGAATGCGTAACCTTTTTTGCGTAAACATTTTTTAATTGTAGCCCTTAAAAATATAATATTTTAAAAAAAATGTGAAACAGATTTAAAAAGGCGGATTTTAATTTCTAACAAATGCTGAGAATTTTTTTGACAAAAAATTTTTATCAAAAAAATAATTGCGCGGTTCTTACCTAGCGAGCCTGGCCAAAAATGCACTGTAACGAGAAAATAAAAAAAAACAGTTGGAGTTAAAAATTAATTTTCGAAATTATCTTGATGGTCATTTTGGACAACTGCTGTCATAGTTTGAAACATATCTCTTTTTGGAAAAAAAAACGCATTGCGCCAGGATAGGTGTAAATTGTCAGTCATAATCGCCATCGTGGAAAATTATTCTATCCTCATTATTAGCGTGCCTTAATAAATTCGATAAAGATTTTGCGGGAAAACTTGCGCGCGCTACTGTAATTGGCTGTCCTTTTTTACGTTATTTGCCCCGCCTCACTTTGATGGGCGCACGATTTTGTATCAAAAAAACTGAAGGCCCAGCGATTGTATTGTACTATAAATAATAAGGGGTTTTGATATATTCGGGTAGCTTGTGTGGGTTAAAGAAGAATTAGCAACAGCATTGAGTAAGGTCCAATGCGGTAACCGGAAATATCCAGCAAAAGAAAACAGTTTCTCTTATACTATATGTACATATACTCATCGTGGAAACTCGTTTCCGAGTCATGCGTAGGTTTAAGTTATGTAAATTACAAAAAAAGGCTTTTTCTCACCGCCGAACGCTCTACCATACCGTTAGGTACTGACAAAAGTCAAGTTAATATGACATGAAATTATTCTAGAACCTCAAATAATTGATGAAATACCATTCCGGGCATATTTTCAATAAATATTTTCCCCAAAAAACATCAACAGCCTTAGCGGGAACCCTTTTTATTAATTTTTTTTGAAAAATTTTCATGGAATGCAAGTCTATCCATAAATACTTTATGGCAATTTCTCTTAAAATTAGTTTAATTCTCACAATCGGAAGGCCGGAAAGAATAAATTATTGGACCATTATGCAGTGCTCTTGGCTTAGTTGTTAACCCCTGCTTTATTCCAGCTGAAAATAGAATTAATGTCAAATTGATGACTTTCATGTTTACTGTTCGGATCTACCTTAAAAATAAAAAGTCTTTATTAAATTAAGTTAATAAAAATAAAGAAAAGCTCCGAAATTTGGTATTTTAAAGGTTAACTGCGGTAGACGGTACCAATTTCCGTGACTTGGTATCCTACAAGCGGTTTGGATAACGTATTTGTCCACTCTTATAAATCATCCGAATGTTCAGCAAACAAAATAATTTTTTCCATATAATACCACATTTTTCTAGCTAGTTTCGATTTATAAGATCATTCGATTTACATGTAAATCTACTAATTTCAAGGATTAAACAGAAATAAAACTTTAAGGGTATCCTGGTCCTAATTTTGAACATATTATTGGGATGAATATATTAGCCAAACCGGGCTTTAAGGATATTATTTCAGATTTAGCACCAGTTTGTGGAATCTACTCTCATCTAATGCGTAAAACATGTATGAAAAGTTTTCGCATGCATGACACTCCCATACACGTAACGAGACAGGGAGACTCCTAAGCCATAAACGGAATCTCTCTCTCAGGTTTATTTCAATAAACCTGAAATTTTAAGCATAATCTGTAGAATTTAGTGTGTATAACGGCGAGGGTAGCCGTTTTTTGATATAATAAGTGCTTTACTTTTTCTAGAATGTGGCGTAACCACCGTTTTTTGAAACTTTGTTCATCGGAAAATCTAATTCTCCTCCTGGTTAAATTTCAAAAATTTACTCCAAAATTTTAGCAAAAGGTAGCTCAAACAAATAAAAAACACCATGGCGAGTCTTTTTTTTTTCAAAATTTCGACCCCAACTCTAAATATGAATTTTTCAAGGGTCAAGTTGAAAAATTATCCGCGAAAAAAAGTGTTTCCTATTTTTTTTCGAAAGTAGGCTCAAAAGAATATACTTGGGACTACTGAAGAGTAAAGTAGGGCTTACGTCAAGCCGAAATTTTTATAATGTTTTAGCGGTCAAATTGAATACCAACGGATATTTTTCCAACTAATTTAATATAAAAATACCTCGGAAAATCGAAAAAAATTCAAAACATTTCAGATTTTTTTTTTTCTGTTCCTTATTTAGGGGGGTTGTTTTTGTGCTTTTCAAAACATTAACGATTGATTTGGTGCATTTTTATGACATGATAAACTGCAGAAAATGGATGGAACAAGATAGTCCTTAAAACAAGCTCAAGTAGTGAGCGTTTTTAAAGGAGATCACAGAATTTGAAATTTTCAATGAGGAACTAATATTTTACCTGCACTATCAGAAGGGTTAGAATTTAATATTTAAAATTTAGTTTAGTTTGTATTTTTTAAAAATAGCTAATAAAGCTATAAACTTCATCTCAAATTCATCGAGGCTTTAAATAGTTTAATAAGAAATAAAATAATGAAGTTCAAAGTTCAAATACATGTATGGCGCGCCAAGCGATTTGTCTTCTGAGAGTTAAATTTCGAAGAAAAAGGGCTTTGGCGAAACGGGTTTCCCAATCGCAGCGTACGAAGTTTTAAAAATAAAAAGTAAAAGTTGCAGCGGCGCGCTACCCTTTCATGCATCTTTGAACCCCTTCACACCCAAAAGTATCAAAAATAGACCCAAATCTCAAAAGCAATTCAATGGCGCTACTAATAACTATAGAATTGACAGAACCCTCTTATTTTAGCTTATGAGATCAAGGGTAAGAATTAAATCATAATGCCCATAATATTTTAAATGGAGAATCTAAGATTGCACAAGTTGTGTAGCTCGATGAAACCAGGAGAAAATAGAGTTTTATTTCTAATTGTTTTTTCTTCGGAAAAACCTGACCTAATTTTGTTGAAATCAATTATTATAGGATTTATTTGACATAAATTACAAATACCTAAGTCAAACCCTGGCTATGTCAATTATAATCTGATTTACAATATAATTCATCTCGATCCCGCCAAACCCGACAATATTAATAATATTTATAATACATATATATATTATCACATCTTCTTGCGAAATTTTTCGACCAAAATTGGTTTTAATGGAACAAATTTCAATAAGAATGATCAGTAACTCATCGTTAGTTACTGGCAAACTAAATAAGTAACCTTTTTGCGTCAGTGGGATAGCTAGTACTTTGATGCATTTTATAGCACGTAAGTCGTGTTTTGTTCAGCGTTTAGCAAGATGTGTAAATAAAGACGATATATGCGCTGTTTTTTCATGCTTTCGAGAGATTATCGAAAAGAAAGATCCAAATGCCAGATTAATATATCTTAATCGAGAAGAACGAGCGGGTATACCTGACAATTTAATATACCCTATAAACCATGCTTTCCGCCGCCATATCAACTTTGTGGTTTTGCCCCGTATTGTTTCCGATAATTATGTTCGAAAAGGAGAGGAAAAGTTCTTGCCGGAAATTAAAAAAAGTTTCCATATATTGTTTCAAACCAAAAAGAGATGGAGGGATAATATAAGGAATAGGGGGAATAAAGGATAGAATATGGAAAAAAGGGATAGGGATTAAAAAAAGGAATATAAAAGGGGATAGGGGAATATAAAAAAAGATAGAAGGATAGGGGGATAATAAGGGATAAAATGGAGGAATGGGAATTTTCCGTTCCTATTCCTCTACATCTCTGAATTTTGCTATCGCTTATTCTCAAAATTGGTCCTATTTTTTTAAATCTGTTTTGGAAAGCCTGCTATTAAACTCCTTAGCCAAGTTTTGCCGAGCTGTTACGGCAAAGCAGTACCGCAAAAATTTGGCAATTTGTCTTTAGTCGGCGAAATTGAAATGAAATTATACCTTTCGGAAAAATACTTTATCATTAAAATAAAGTTTTTAAATGTTGCATTTCAGAAAAAATCTACAAATGAATTCCTAAAAACTTTCATTCTTCTAAATTTCGCAAGAATCCCCTATTAAGTAATAAATTATAGCATGTACAATATCACTTGTATTATACAATTTGTATGCTCTTTTAGGAAAGTAAATTGGCTAATCCTAACACATTTTGAAAAAAAAAAATTCAACTTGGGTTTTTTTAACCCCCTCACAACCCTTATGGACTATCTAAAGGCAAAAATTTTTCGGGAAGCCAAAACGGCGCAGAAATAACATCGGTCAACAAAACCACAATTAAAATATGTCCATAGAGTTTGCAAATTTATTTCCAAAAAATAGTTGAAAATTATATACGAGAGCCGTTCGAAAAGTAATTTTTTCTTAACTTTTTTTAGGATTCTGCGTCAAAATTTCTTAAAAAATTATTGTGTCCGAAAACGATACATAATATCGAATTCTGAGGGAAGCAAGTTTTAGGAAGTATTGAGGATTCTTTTGGATATAAGTTAATTTTATTTACATCCTCCTATACGAAGAATAATTCCTTTTCACCCAAGGTGATAAATTTTTATGAAACTCAAAAATAATGAAAAATAAAATATTTTTCAAAAGAATTAGGTTTTCGAAAGAATCTCCGAACGGGGCAATTTAACCAGAATAGAGCCAACACAAATCGATTCAAATATAGAACATAAGTGGTACTGATTTGAGTTTTCAGCTGATTAGCAATATTTTCACATTTAACTCCGATATATTTCGACGCGGACGCGATATAAATAATTGTTTTGCTGAGCGATCAAGAATATCATATTTCAATGAACAGCTTTCAATAGCTAAATTTCACGATCTAAAAATTTGTAACTTATATTGTCATTGTAAAAAATGTATGGTTTTTTCAAAAAGAAATACAAGGTGAGTGAGAACCTCTCTTCTTTCTCTCGCATTAATCTAGTTAACAAACTTCGAAAATGTTAAAATGTTACAGTGTTGTAAAACGTCAATTTATCCTTTTGATCTCAATCAAGTGACAAATAAGTAAATTGATATCTTTTCAGCACAGTTTTCCCGTGGATAAGCGCTCAAAATATTGCTTTAGAATAGGCTTTTTGGGTGTGAGGCAGAAGTTCCTCGTTTTTCTGGGTGTGAGGAGGTTAAGTTCTTTGCCCACGTTGCGTTTTTATTATAAAATTGTTTGATGTGCTTTGAAAACTCAGCCGGTTTTAATTTAAAAATGAAAATGTCGACAAGTTTTCCACTTTTTTACACAAGCACAGTCATGATTCCTACAAGTGGACTAATTTTTTACAAGGGTTTTAATAAGTTCGTCGTCATATTTTTGCCACTAAAAATGTTTGCCAAATAATTTTATCAGTAGATTCTAATTACTTTTTGATAAAAATTTCGACATTAAAAATAAGCGACAACAAACTGTTATAAAACATTTTTCTTTCTTAACTCAAAATGCGAACATATTCATCGTTTAAACTTCATATAACATCTATCTAGTAATCTATTTCTCACTTAATTATTTTTATAAAAAAGTTAGACTTATTTTAATCGCAAAATTTAATTGTGGCTTATGAGATTCAGGACCCTGAATCAGGTTGTGTGAAACTGCTTAGGCCTCGGTGCATGTTTTGACAGATTTGCACTTTTCAATTTTTTTTGGTCTTGATTGGTAAAATTTTTTGCACTTCAAATTTCGAATTAAAACTGTTTTCGAACACAAGTGTGCCACTTTTCAGCGTACTTTGTATGATCGAATAGCTTCAGATTTAATCAATTTTTACTTATTAAATCGTCTTTTTGAAAAAAGCACTCAAAAACGCGCGTTGTAAGTTTACGTGCTCGTCTAAATTACAAGTAAAATTTATAATAATATATATATAATTTTTTTTATTAATAAGGAGCTTCTAAAATACGTTCCTGTGCGACCGTTTGAAAATTTATTAAGTTTAAATTCATTACGATTTTTAAGTCCAAATTGAGAAATTTAATTTTGAAAAGTCGAAAAAAAAACCGAACAATTTTAGCACATCGAAAGAAGTATTTTTTTTTTCTATGAGTTAAATGAATTAATTTTAACAACGTCGACAGGGTCGCCTTTAGCTAATTGAGCTAAGTCTCTGGTAAAATATTTTTTTTAATTCTTGTACTAAAGAGGGCTTAACTTTATTTTCGCGCAAACCGTATTTTTCATTCAAAAAAGTATGATTCAGAGTATAACAGGAGCGAAGAAACAAAACGAAAGCCATATTTAAAATATAGTGAAGTAGCCATTCCTCAATTTTCAGCTCAAGAATTCCCAAAAAAATTAGTTGTGAAAATTTTTGAACAAGAATAGAGAAAATTTACAAAATATTGTCTAAATCATTTTGCCAAAAATCACTAAAACCCATGTTCATATGGTTGTTTCGAAAGAAGCATATAAAAAATATGTGGTCACCAAGTCGAAAGGTGTAAAGTAGCCATTTCTAGAGTTTTTTCGTTTGATTTGAACATACTATTTGAAAGAAAATTTGACGAAAAATAAGGCATTTTTTTATTATGTTTGGAAACTTTTATCCGCACATTTCTCGAATTCGAAAAGTTAAATTCAAAATTTCTTAAAAAAACGCATTAATGGCAAAAATTTCGTAGTTACAAAGTTGCCTCGATTATGAAATCATCACTTTTGATGGTATATGGGAAGAATATCTATCATCCAGTGAAAAGTTTTTTCATTCAAGAGCCCCTATACGGTATTCTGTCAAAATGCACGAGGCCCTTAGAGTATAAAATTGTTATGTAATATTTTAGGCTTCCACGACATGGCCTTTCAAATCCCGATATCGACATCCTATATGTTTTAGAGCAAATAACGTTATATTATAATCAGCGATTAAACCGATGACGTGGTAAATTGAATATGATTATTATTTATATACGTTCAAATAAGTATAAGTACTTTAGGGGGTCGCGTGAATTTGACAGTATTTGCACTTGTTTCGATTTTTTTTCTCTTGATAAGAAACTTTTTGGACTTCAAAATTTTCGGATGAAATGTTTTTCGAACCAAAAGAATTGACACTTTTGAGCCTCACTTTGTATAATCTTGATTTTTTCAACATCAACTTATTTTTACGCTTTATAAATCTTCTTTTGAAAAAAACACGCAAAAAACGCGCGTTTGCTATTCCATGGTGTCTAAATAACAGTAAAATTTATTATTTTTTATTTATTACTTAGAAGCCCTTAAATACGCTGCCTTGCCATTTGGCTCGGATTCATTAAATTTTATTTTATAACGATTATCTACGTCCAAAAATCGAACAATTTAAATTTGCTGAAAAAAGACGGAAAAAACGAATTTTACCAACATCGAAAGAATATTTTCTTTGCATGAGTAAAATTAAATAAATTTTAAAAAACGGGTGATGGGTCGAGCTATCAATTCGGCAAGT
>SCLH01000436.1:262282-290911 GCA_004367855.1 Oikopleura vanhoeffeni | reverse complement strand
GACCTTCGGTGCATATTTGACCAGATTGGCACTTTTTCAATTTTTTGTCTTGATGGTAAACTTTTTTGCCACTTCAAATTTTCGAATAAAAACTTTTCTGAACACAAGTTGCCACTTTTCAGCGTACTTTGATGAATCTGAATTGCTTCAGATTAATTATTTTTACTTTATAAATCGTCTTTTGAAAAAAGCACTCAAAAAAACGCGCGTTGTAAATTACGCTGTCTAAATTACAAGTAAAATTTATAATAATATATATATATAATTTTTATTAATAAGGAGCTCTAAAATACGGTTCCTGATCGACCAGTGAAAATTATTAAGTTTAAATTCATACGATTTAGTCCAAATTGAAAATTATATTTGAAAAAAGTCGAAAAAAAACCGAAATTTAGCACATCGAAAGAAGTATTTTTTTTCATGAGTTAAATGAATAATAAATTTATTAAACGGTCGACAGGTCGGCTTACCATTGAGCAAGTCTCGGTATAAATTTTTTTTTTAATTCTTGATCTTAAGAGGCTTAACTTTACTTTTCGCGTCATTATACCGTATTTTTCATTCAAAAAAGGATGATTCAGAGGATAACAGGAGCGAAGAAACAAAACGAAAGCATATTTAAATATAGTGAAGTAGCCCATCCCAATATTTTCAGCTAAGAATTCAAACAAAAGATTAGTTTTGAAAATTTTTGAACAAGAAATGAGAAAAATTAAAAAAAATATGTCTAATCATTTTGACCAAAAACACAACCATGTCATATGGTTTTTTCGAAGAGCATATAAAAAAATATGTGGTCACCAAGTCGAAAAGTTAAAGTAGCCATTTTCTTAGAGTTTTTTCGTTGATTGGAAACAACTATTTGAAAAAAAAAATTTGAACGAAAAATAAAGCATTTTTTTATATGTTGGAAACTTTTATCCAACATTTCTCGAATTCGAAAAGTTAAATTCAAAATTTCTTATAAAAACACCATAATGCAAAAATTCGCAGTTACAAAAGTTGCCTCGATTATGAATCATCCTTTGATGGTTATTGGGAAGAATAATCAATCCAGTGAAAAGTTTTTCATCAAGAGCCCATTCGGTATCTGTCAAAATGCACCGAGGCCCTTAAGTATAAAATGTTATGTATATTTTGGTCCACGACATGGCCTTCACATCCATATCGACATTATATGTTGAGCAAAATAAACGTTATATTTAAAATCAGCGATAAAACGTGAGTGACTGTTAATTGAAATATGAATTATTATTTTATTACCTGTCAAATAAGGGTAAGTTACTTTAGGGGTCCGTGCATTTTGACAGTTCTCGCCACCTTCGTTGCGATTTTTTTGCGGCTCTTGATAAGAAGACTGTTGGTTGCACATATATACCAGACATATATTCTAAGATCAAGAATTTTGCACATTGTATATGTAGTGCGTTTACGAAACATCACAGCTAGAACACTTATATGTATGTACATCACTATATGATAAATAATGTAATTGTGAGTTTCTATGCTAAATCAGATTACCATTTAATCTGACTTGTCTTTTAATGATGCTTTTTAAAGCGTAGGGTCGGTAACGATCTTCTTATTGATAGGGATATCAGATACTGCTACAGCAAATTAAACAGTGCTAGCGAGTTTCTTAAGCGATGAAGCCATCAAGAATTGTGTGCGGATAAAAATATAGCATTTATCTAATAATTTATTATTTTTTATGTTTCATTACTTCATGGAATGCCAGTGTACTTACCCTCAGAGCAATGCTACTCTCTGAGTCATATTGCAGTTAGCGATTCCATTATATACTGTTTATACTTTATGCACGAGATATATTCTACAGTACATAATATCCAAATTTACGAACATGTCGAAAAAAGAGAACAGGCAGACAGAAATTTGCAATTAAAAGAGAAATAAGCTACCTATTCAATACTGTGAGAAGAATATTTTACCTGTCATATATGAGAGATTAATATAAAATAAATATACAATACTCGCTCCAATGAGCAAATCAGATCTTATCAGTCAATATCGGTTTTCAGATCAATCTCGAGGGTAACTTCACACGATATGCAATTCTAGACAAGTTTCGTACGTAGTTCAGAGAAATTGATAAAATGTTCCATTTAATGCGTGAGAACGTCGAGATGAGGGTCGTTGAGTTTGTAGGAAGCCAATATTTCCGCTGGAACCTACACACCTCGTATAGATTTCGCCTCTATAAAACAAATATAGATTCAGGATTTTTTGTCTCTGCTACTTCGAAAATAGTATCACACTATTGAGATCGTAAAGAAGAATCACTAAAATATCGCAAGACGCGACTTTTTATAGCGTCTAGTGAACGCTAAGCTATTATCCAGAAAATTATACTACTCAAAGGCATTCCAGACAATTAAATATAATTTCGCTAATTATCTTCCACAGATACTATTATTCATAGTCGAGACAATGTATTTTGCAAAGTATCTCTACAAATTTATTTTCTCAGTTATCTGAAAGATTCTCATACACGATAGAAATCTCTTCAAATAGTTAAAATGATCAGTATAATTCATCGTTTTTTCAAAAAAAGAGCAGAGATCAATGTATAAAAAAATATTCCCCTCGGTCACTTTAGCGCACTATAATTTAAATCTGGACTCATAATTAGAAAGGTAGCAGTGGTAATATTATTAGAATGATATTTATAATTTACATTCAAGCAAATACTGTGATAAAACAGCAAATTATTTGCTATAGAACATCCATATATAATATTAGGCGTGCATGTTTTTTTCTAATATATATACAATAGTTAATCGGATAGCTTGATTATTATCGATAAATTTAATATCTGACAAAGATTTCATAAATATTTGAAAAGTTATAGATACGATAATCACTATCATAGTATGTTCTAAATATAGCATAATAATTCTCTGTGAAAAATTACTTGACAGTGATAACAAACTATATGGTGGGCTGAAAAACCTTATTGCGTAGGCAGAGTATGACGAATAGTGTAGGAACAATATATTAAACTTTATTCATCTTACATAAACGTTCAAGTGGTCAGTCTGACCGAATTTTATATTGATATATTATAAATTTTCTACGACATTCTTAACTTATTCATTTTAGCTATGTCCCAAGTCGATAGGTGCAAAAGTTTGAAATGTTAACAATAGATTCAAAGGTCGAGCACAAATTATTTCTTTATCTCTGCGAGTACGTCTAAGAGGACAATATAGTCATTTGAATATATATTTATAATTTATAAATATTATCAGATCAGAGATTATGCAAATTGTGTAGCTGAGAAAATCGAAAGAAACGGCTACATTACTTGATTTATCTTCACAATATTCTGCTCTCTCTCCAGGTCAAAGACAGGAGCAGAATTTTCTAGCTGATCAAAGGAGTGACAACGAATTGTGAAAATTCTAGTAATTTAGTCTATATATATCAAAATATATGTGAAGAATATCTCAGAATACAAGTCATTAACAATGTGGATCATAATAATCTATGACGTACAAAGAGCACAGATTTTTAGTCAAGAGTCAATAGTGTTCAAAATTTTATACGAAAATCATGAACTTACATAAAAAAAAAAAAAAGAACTCTATTTTTTAGAATTTACCAATGAATTGCTCAAGTTCCATAGAAATGCATATGCACCACCGATAAAAAGGAAGCTAGTCAATGACCGCTCCATATATGGAAGCGGAAGAGAGCATCAACTGTTTCTAGATGGCATTATATAAATTTAGCAAACTAGGTGCATGACAATTTATTGTATATCGAAAACAGGGCCACTCTTGTGATCAGCATAGAGGTACGGCCCGACCCGCAATGGGTCAAATTGTGTAAAAATTCGCAAATGGCGCGCGGTTATATTATCTGTGGGTTCTCTTATGATATTAGATAGCGACCTAGATTCGATAACGACACATAAAAGTTGTGGTAGCCGTCAATGATATTACAGCCAGTCCAACAGAAAGTTACTCACTATAAGAGCGGAATTATTTGAGATAATTCTGAAAGAAAGCGCAATACGATGAAACACATGCTGATAAGTACCCTGGAAGATATCATGGATATACCCGGTTAGCACAAATAACGCCCAAAGAGTATGCTATTTTGTTGTATATTAGCTCAAAGCGTGATCTCAGTCTAAAAACAGATTAGTACACACTTCCGAAAGAACTTTTTCGAAAACCGAATGTATGTTATAGTACTCTATTTCTGCATCCGTTATCACATGACACAGATTCTTATATATATAGAATCAACTTCTATCAATCAAATTAATAACTTATTCTTATTTAAATTAACCGGAGGATTTTAAGATATTGAGATCTAAAGCTGAATATCTCTATAAATGATTTCCTAAATAAAATCTCCTCGAACATTATTTGAGAAATCATTTCGCTTTTGGAAAAGTATAGTGCTAGTAAGGTTATTAACATGCTTCTAGATTACGCTATAGTGGTCTCACGATTCTAAATTGTCTCTCCATAAAATTCATAATCACTATTGTTTTACTTGTATCACAAGAGCTTCGCACATAGTCTCCAAATCTTGACATGTCTAAACTAGAATCGTGTTATGTAATATTGAGTGCGTGTCGTTAATTCGGTGAACATCAAGTGGATGTTACCCGATGTAATCATCAAGTTACTTTCTTTACGGACCACCACTTTGTACACTTGTGCTACAAAAAAAGATAATATTTGTCATAAATGTTTGAAAAAAAAAATATAACTGCAATTGTATGATTCTGAAATATTATTCCGACAGCTCTAATTACATAATATATCGCCGTTCTGCATTGAACTTCGGCAGGCATGTATTGAATTATAATATCTAGATATACTAATGGCTCTAAAATATATCTTTTGATTACTATATGATCTGAATTTCAATATAAGGGTTTCTTTCATTATTAGTACTGAAAAAAAATTTTTATAGCGCAAAGATAATTAATGGCCTTGATTCAAGTGAACAATGTTGTGAAATCTAAAGGTAAAATTTTTCGAAAAAAACGCACAAACGTCGTATATTATATCCTGCGAAAAGACATACTTTCTACTACTCGATAATTACGATGATGCCAACAGAAAAGAAAGTTAAATTTGCTCTCTGCATACAAAATAAATGGACTCATTGATGTACATATCGAAGACCTAGAGAATAGCATTGTAGCTCGGTAGAGAATATAGCACTTACGTATTATCTGTTTCATCTGATCTATATAAAGAGAAGAAACAATATCGACAAAAGATCTACATCAAGCCGCAAAAAGATTCTTATCTCTCAATGTATTAGTTATCTACCATGATCTGCTATTATATAATAACAATTTTCAGATCTTCCAAAAAATTCACGTATGCCCCCGAGATATATACATAATAGCTGAGCATCATAGATTCGCATCCAAGTTCTCATAACCAGAAGATCAACAAATATATCGA
Organism: Oikopleura vanhoeffeni; assembly: GCA_004367855.1. NCBI lineage: Eukaryota > Metazoa > Chordata > Appendicularia > Copelata > Oikopleuridae > Oikopleura > Oikopleura vanhoeffeni. Next base: position 285,455 of record SCLH01000436.1, on the reverse strand, counting down.
CACCACCTCCTATATGACGACGTGACATTTTGTTACTCGATTCGTGTTCTGACTTTTTAGATCAGTAAGCTACAGCAACATAAGAGCCAGAACAGTTTATAGATTAGAGTTCCTGAAACGTTCTCTCAAGGAGAAAGCATCTATGCTATTATGAGCTGATTTGCGACGCTATCAGAAAAACAGATTGTATTTTCTGGAGCAACCACAAGCTACCAAATGTAAGAAGAAGTATGTATCTACGCAGAGACACTGAGACGTTCTAGCTCGCGCATGTCTTTTATCTACATATGAATATCGGTTATTTTATCATCCTACTGGAATTGATGGCTTGCCGAGCACGGGCTCTATAGTATGAATGTACTAACACAGTACATTACGATAACAATATGAATCTAGTTATCGGAACATATTAATTATGCAACATATGAAGATTTCCGTATCATGGATTGTTGCTAGAATAATCAACATTATTTATGAACTTTTTTAAGAATAATTCATATACTCTAGCCCGAATTTTAGCGCTCAGTATTTCTAATGCGACATCAATACGATGTCGATACATATTCTTATGTCTCTATAATTCCGATTACTTAGTCTAGCTGTAGATAAATTTTATCTCAGACTATTGCTGATGTAAGATTACGAGAAAACTGCTGATTTAATTATTATCAATCGTCTCCCAAGTTTAGAATGGTGTATTTCATATATGAATTAATAGTCAGATCACATTCTTCATCCTATCATACGTCTATACCATCTTATCAGATGATCTCATGAGACATATAATAAAATAAAAGATTGTCATCGATATAAGTATGCTTGTCATTCCATATACTAACAAGAGAGTGTTATCCAAATATTAGGCCGACATAAGGTGTCTATTTGCCACTAGAAAACACATCTGCTTATCTGACAGTATTGTTAAGGCCTCCTTTCTTTTGATCACCTGGTTGGTGCCACTTATTACTCGCTAGAACTCACGCTCGTCTCTCTCCCACTCACGAATTTTTAACCTAAATCTCGCGAGATAAGGCGATTCACTCACGCGACGATTTCGTGCAATTTTCTTTAAATATTATGTCCCCCTATGTAATAATATACCTTTTCTAGAAATCATCTAAATGTCTGATATAACATTCACCCGTATCTAGAGTGAAATAAACAGTAACATGACTCTCCTCTTGATATCTGATAACAGTTACTTATATAGAAATATATTGCAATTCTGGTGTTCAAAGACGGCGGAAGTGCAATATTCTATGTGATGAGTTTTATCTACGAACAATTGTAATCATATGTATCCATTTATGAAGTATCCTGAATGTAACCTGGTCTAATATTTTAGAGCCTATGTACTATGTCAGACTAGACCATACGGTCCTCGAATTTCGTTTAGTGTATTATAGAGAATTGTGTTCTTATCAATAAAGCGTGATTCTTGACTTAATAATTTTAGAATTGTGTTCACACCATTTGATGGTTTTTGTAGTATAAATATTTTCTTCAAAAACACAAAAATATACATAGATATCCTTAACGAATACTGTACTGAAACAACATACGAAATATTTCTAATTATATGATGGCAAACATCAGTTCATCGCAATGATGTATCTTTCTATGATATTTTCTTTAAGATTCAGTACAAATGTCATCTAGTTGTCCTATCTGAGGACAATTTCATTTAGTAGCTATTTATTATGTCTTCCCCCTATACTGAATAGAGAATTACTCGAACATCGATCTATCTGAAAGGAAGTTGAAAATCATCCATACTTTCTGTTTATATTTGTGAAAATTTCGAATCACATCAAGAATCGGTGATATATCTCTGCAAACATAAAAGCTCTTATGATGAAGACTATCCGGATTATGGATGAATGCCCTAAGTTAAGCTCATGAGAATTGCTTATATACCAACTTAGTAATTGATCTATGACATAAAAATAAGTTGAAAAAAACCGCTCACACACATCTATTAAACTTTATGGTGTTAGTTGTGACCAGAATTTAAACGGACCAATAGTGTTAACGGGTAGGGTGGACGTAAAACCCAAAGGTTGACATAATTCAAACACTTTACAACTTTTAATTTGCTAATCCTACCTTTCTCCTATGAACAATGTATTTATCCAATTGAGCCCTCGAATTTACGTTCCGGACAGACTGCGACCCGTATACTTAAAAAAAATAGTCACCAATTGGATGAAATATGGATTGTTATGAAAGATTCACAGCGTGTATGTCTAAATAAATGAGAAGTCGGTTTGAGTTGCGGGCTACAAGTAATATTAAATCAATTTATGTACACAAAGGACAGAGAGGCTGAGTAAGGTAATCCTATTATGCTAGAAACGAAGAGAACGCTCTATACAATAATTAGTGTCCTATCTGCATAGATATCTAATATCCAAATTTAGCAGCACCAGTCAGAGCATCAAATTGCTGCTTCTACCCACGCAGCATCATGAGTCTAATATGACAAAAACTTATGCTCCATAATTATAAAAATTATCAATGGAAGGAATCTCTACTCAGATCAATGAAGAGTTAAAGAGAATATAACCTAGAGAGTCTTGTGTCTCTCGCTATCTTTTCAATCTGTATAGAAAAACTTGATAATATTGAATTTTCTCTTGTTGATCTGACTGAGTTTTCTCCTTGTTCACTGTGCATATATGAATTTACAACCTGGTGTAAAATAAATTACATCAATACAATTGCTATTATGACGAATTATCTTTACGAATATGGTCTAGGCTCTAGAAAGAAAGCCGATAATATGTGAGAATCGTTTCACCCATATGCAGAAAGTATGCTTGGCTTATAACTTGTATCAAGATACGAAGAAAATATTTTGTGAAAGATTTTTATATAGTCTTTCTCTGAAATTACTTAGGATTCAAAGCAATCGATTATTAATTGTTATCTGTATATATAATACATTTATATCTTTATTTAATCAGACAAACCTACTTCTATCTGAGAGTAGATTATAATACAGTAATTACAACAAATAACTCCGTCAATTCGAACGTGAAAGGAAATTTCGTAAATCTATAACTCTCTGTTTAGAACCTGATTGTAGTGCACTTCTATTCATTAGCGCCCGCCGATAATACTTAGTACTATGTTAACTTAATACATTCTCTCCCCAAGTTTTCTCTCCAAAAATTAAGTGTGATCCAAGATTATTATGATTTAAAGAACGCACCCTATACGGGCCTTTATTGAAATCAGAGTCGTATACCCCCTTAAGGCCTTGACGAAAGCCAACTTTCTCATCAGTGTTTCACTGGCTTTCTTTTAGCCTTCAATAAATGAGTAAAAATTAATTAATATAAACTAAAGATTGACATCAATATAAAAAACAAGAAAATAAAGAACGAGAAGACTCAAAAAGGAGAGGGAAAAAGGAAAAAGGAGATCATAGCGTATCTAGAAGTGTTTCTGAGTTTAAAATTTTTAAAGACAAATCTGAGAGAGTGTCCAAATTTCCAATAAACTGTCACAAATACAATCATTACATAAACCATATCCCTAGAGGTGAACCCGCGTGACAAATAGATGGATTTCCTGATAGCACATACATTGAGAAAATATCCGAAGAAGCCATTCCTGTGCGTCAAATTTATAGGAGATTTATGAAATTGCGACATAGAGATTTTCCAAATTTGCATCCTCATTGGCGTGAAAAAAAAAGTGCCTACAAAGGCTTTTTTGGCCTCAGAAATGATTGGAATTTCGGAGTAAAAACTTTACTTTAGAAAACAATTTTTATTATGTTGAATTTTTTTCAAAAATGGCAGTGTTTTGGGTATTGAAAATAACAAAAATCGGCATTTTTTCACAAAATACAATTTTTTGTGAAATTTTGAAACATTTACACCCTAATTTTAATAGAGATGGAACCCATGATAGATTGGACATTTAAAGAAAAAAGAATATTCCCAATTGCGTCAGGGAAAAAGTTGAATAGGCATTTGAAGATAGTGCTATAAGCGTCAATTTAACTCGTTGACCTCGAATTTCGGCAAGTAGGACCATTCACCATAAAGGCGCATTTTCGCGACGCTTAAAACAATTAATGACAAGACCTATTTTATAAAGTATCGATAAAACTTTAAGGACAAAAATACGTTTTGCGTTTTTTTATTGAAAATTTTTTACTGTAATTACATAAACTTCGTTTTTGCAAAAAATTTTTAAAAGTTCACAAAATGAAACCTTTTCATCGTGATCAGAAAAAATTCTAAAGAACTTTTTTCCCATTACACTAAGCCCAAAAATATCAGCGGACGTATAATTTTAAAGGAATAAGGTTGGTAAAAGTATACTGTTTTTCGGATATACAAAAATTGCTTAAATCAATTTGAAGAAGTGAAATGTTCCTCAGAAGTTTAGACTTTTTTACATTACACTCAAGTCCGAAACCATCACGTACTTCAAAATTAGAAAATGAGTGCCCCAATACCCCAAATAGTATCATAAATTACGCCGAAACGTTGAGACTAATACACACCTAATTTAAGAGTTTAACCATAATAATATTTCCAAACACACACGTGACTATTTTTTAAAGAAATAAGGATATTTATGACATATTTTACGTATTTTTATTATTTATCGCACGTATTTCTATTCGACTTTCCTGTAATGAGAAAAAGTCTTAAAAAGTTTAAGTTGACCTGAATTATTTTTGACGTATTGATACTTTTCAAATTACTGTAATTGTACAATTTTTTTCAGACATTTCCTCGAATCATGTCGAGACCCTTAAAAGAATTGTATAAGAGTTCTTAGACTTTTTTACATCTACAGAATCTCCCGCTAAATGATCACGTGGACCGTAATTCAGAAAATAAAGGTTGCCAAAAATATAGGTTTACTAAATAAATTTTGATTTGAAAATAAATTTTAATCATTAGCACCAAATTTAAAATATGAAACTTTTGCATGCACGTAAATATTTAATTTTACTGCTAACAAATACATGTATAAGAAATAAGCTCTTTTCACACATCAATATTTAAGTTTCATCCAAATAACTACCAATACGCATAAAGAAATGGAAGAGCACGCCTACGTTTACTACAATTCAAATTAGCATTACAACACCTACGCTGTGTTGTTGCTACCAGCTTTTATGCACTAGCGAAACGTATTCAGTTTGGAAAATTAACGAAATTTCATACCCTTATTCCCACTTAGTGAATGTTAAACTGCTTGCATATCTCCATAGCCCGCGTGTTCAAATCGAATATCTCGTGTAATATGCTTCGGGTAATTACCACCTATCAACTTGGCCTCCCAATATCAAGCCTCTTGCCTATAAAGTGGAAAAGTCAAACACCGCTATAGAGATAGATGAAGTTTTGAGATGAGTTCCGAGTTGGGAAAAAAAGATATAAGGGTGGTAAAAAGGGATTTGAAGCGTAATGGGTGAGCGAACAGCCGCCTGTCGCCTACTCAGACACGATGTTCCCGGTCTGTACATTCTCCGCTTTTGTGTTCACTTCTCTTGAACAAAATATGCACTTATTATTGCGAGATAAAAATGGCAAATATTTTATTTGTCGAAAAATATTTTTTTCAACTATGATTAATGCTGTATTATCCTTGCTTAAATTAAAGGGGTTATTTCTTCAGTCTATGAACAATCGAATTTATTTCGTTTCCCTAGAACCGCCCGGATTTTATTGATACTGGCACTTCGACACCTGAAACTTCGACAAACTGGAAATTCGACCAACGTGAAACTTCCGATTTGGAATTTCCAAACTGACGAATAATCTTTCTTTCATGTATGTAATTCATCATCGCATAAATAGCCATTCCCAAAATAATATCTATATCCATGATTGCCATTTGATAATACCATTCCGGCTGCCTCGTTTCTTCCATAGATTATTTCAAAACGTCGGAATTTGCTCATCATGATGTTTCATCTCGCTCTCACTTTAGCTTCTCTCTCAATTGATCTATTCCGCGTCCCGGATCAAATAGTAAAGTTCTTCCTCTATCATCTTCACTAACTTCCATAATTCTGCCATATAGCTGTTGCATCCCCCCCCCCCCCCCCCAGATCGACCGCATTCCACGTCTGAAGCGTTCAGTCATTTTATCTCTTGATCACTATTATCAATAATTGATAATTATAATCAATAATTACCGATTAAGTTTTTTTTAATTCAAGATTTTGTTTTTATTATTTGAAGAATTGGCCTCCGGTTAAAACCAGAGCATTTCTACGATCCAAAACTTCCGGAAAAATAAATTACTTAGAATATAGAAGTTTAGGCCTGAGTAGCGAGACGCGTTAGGCGTGACTTTCTCTCGGTTAAGAATAACAAATGATATAAAACAATACTTTTCAGAGCAATACCGAGAAATTTTGATGAAAACAGTATAATAATTGTTAGAGGAACACTAGAGAAAACCCTTTGAAGTTAACTTAACAGTAGTTTCATAAAATTATAAAAAACTTATTATAATTGTTGATATTGCACTTTTGCCCGTCACTGGGGTACATTTCGCGAAATTTATTTCTCATCCGTCAACAAATCCTTTGTTCTACGGAATTTTGTTATTTTGTATGTTTAATTCGATTGCAATTGGCGCTGAATATTATTTTACAGCTATTAAAAATGATATGTTATAAATGAAAACTTTGCTTATAATGCTCGTATTATTAGAAGGTCACTAGTTGCCGGATATCAACTGGTACTGATTCATGTTCTAAAGTCTACAGTTAAGTCTTTTTCACAAAAAAATGATTTTTAAATCATACCATTAAGCTTTTTTATTCTATCAAAATGTGCATCACGAGTTAATGATTCAGCAAACCTAAAAAAATACCAATTATGCTCGTTATTTACGCTTAAAAATTCATGCCGGCTTTGTATAAGCCTCCCGATTTTTGGCTGTCGTGTTACACGTGTAGCCTCCCGATAAGAAATCAGACTACCCATAAAAAGCATATGAATTCTAAAAACTCCAGACTGACGTGTACTGCGTGAAATTTTGCTCCAGATTGCCATCATCAAATTCTATATACCCAAACGATCACTTAGTTAACACCGAAATAGAAGTGCCCGAAAACTCGAATTATTCAAAACAATATTATTGACGTAAAAGATGTCGCAAAGCATCGACTGTGTGTTTCAACTATTAGCAACTATATCTCATGACCACAAGTGTGCTACAGGCGATTCTGATTTGGTGGTAAACAGCAAACACGATTTAGCATACAGTAAAGACTCATTATAATAATATAAATCAAAAAACCATTAAAAAGGTAATTTTTAAAATTCATGAAATTAATAGAAAATATTTTCAAAAAGTGCCGATTCGCGATTGGTTTGAAAAATAAAAAGGCTCAAATAGACGTTTGACCCCAGAAATGAAACCGCAGATAAATGAGACCTTGAAAAACAATATTGTTGTACAAAGTGCGAAAAAAGTAAGGGGCAAGGAATGCAAATACGAAAAGGGGGCCCAAGGGTAGGCATAAACAAACTGTAAGAAGAAGGAGGAAAGGCAATAGAAATAAAGATAAAATTCCTTTAATTCTGGATAATGAGGGCTTTGGAGTATTTCTGCCGACCCGTAGTTTCGTTTAAAAAAGTATAATTCAGAGTATCAACAAGAGCGAAGAAACAAAACGAAGACATTTTTAAAGTAGTGAAAGTAGCCATTCCAAATATTTTCAGCTAAGGATTCCAGAAAAATTAATTTGAAAAATTTTGAACGAGAAATGAGGAAAATTTTCGAAATATTTCCAAATAGTTTCAACCGAAAATCCCAAAAAAATGTCAGATGATTTTTCAAATAGCATATAAAAAATATGTGGTCACCTAAGCGAAAAGTTAAAGTGGCCATTTTGAAGCGTTTTTTTGTTGATTTGAAACAAATACTGTAAAAAAAATTTGATCAAAAATAAGGTATTTTTTTATAATGTTCGGAACTTTTTTCAAAAATTTCTCATAATTTGTCAAATTTGAAAAGTTTAATACGAACTCAAAGTTTTCTTAAAAAGCAATAACTCGAAAATTCTGTAGTGAAAAAAGTTGCCTGCATTATGAAACATTACTTTGGTGGTATATTGAGAAGAATATATACTCAATATAAAACTCAGTAAAAAGTTTTTTATCAAGAACCCATATCCGTATCTGTCAAAATGTACCGACCCTTTTAAACGTAATTGGGACAATTTCTGCTGATCCGCGATCAAGTAATAACATTATTTATGCAAAAAACGTAGTTGTCGTGCTATCTTTTTCTGATCTCTACACTGAAAAACAGCGGTTTTTCAATCAGTATTTTTATCTATATTCTATACAGGGGAGGCCAAAAATCCCCGAAAGTTTTTTGGCAGAAAAATAGATGATATTGGGCATTTTCGGCGATATTGGCACTTTCGGCGACATGGGGAAAAAATAAAGTTTTTTGATCAAAAATTGAAAACGCGGTGGCGTTTGAAATAACGTCATTATTTGAAAAGGTTTTCAATTTTAAACGCAGTTTAACAGTAAATTGTATTTAGTAGGACGTATCATAAGGGGTTTTAAAACTACTGTCCTGTAAAATTTCTTAACTCTACTTTAAAAGATGCCTTAGTATGATGCATAGTATATTCAACTCTTTAAAAAATTACGTCGGATTTTTCGGCGATATTGGATTCGGCGGTATTGGGCCGGCGACATGGCGCCTCCTCCTGTATTCATTGATTTTAAATGATTGGATTTAAGGGTTAAAACTCTATGTTAATATATTTTTGAGTACCTTTTATTGTTAATAATAAGCTTCTCTTTTTTTTCAATAACTCATCTTCGATAAAAATAATAATCCATTCAAGAAAAAAATTAATTTAGAAAACTCTGTTTTTTTTCTTAGTTCAATTTAGGTTTTTTTTGACATATTTGTATAATAAATTATCAGCATCAGAAACAAGACATCGGGTCTTCATCGTTTCTGGGTGAAATGTCCTAAAATGGCAAATAATCAATGATACGAAAATAACGTCCAAAATGAACCAGAATTATGTTCAACGCTCGGTCTGGAATTAATTTTGAAGATAATAGTTTCTCAAAATAAGCAGGATTGTATCATCATTTTTTATTATATATAATATAATATATATAATTAAAAATTGATGAAGAGCTGTTGAAAAATTAGCATGAATTGTTAGATATAATTTGAATTGAATCATGATTCATGAAATAAGGTTGATTTCTATAGCGCGTATTCAAATTCCACAATTGTCGAAGCCTTATTGGCCGGAGGGTTGATCGGCTGATATAACGCACCAATCAACTTTGGCGCTTCAAATATCAAGCACCCTTGCCTATTATTATACCCAAGACAATCACTAAGACAACACTAGTGGGAACCGAACACGCGCTATAGAGATCACCATCATTTTCATGATGCACTTTGGTTGGAAAAAGGATATGCGAATTCTCGGAAATAACAATAAATAATAGGCATATTTAGGATTTTCGATGTTTCACGTAAGACTTTTCCTAGTGTACAGAGTCTGTACTACAGACTAAGTTTTACTTTAATCAGCTTTTGGACGCAGAAATTAGCTTTGTTTTAACTTTTTATCTCATTTTGCTTTTTAGTTATTTAAAATAACTCGGCTTTTATCACCACTTTGCCGTCTCAAAGCTGACAAGAATGAAAACTCAACCTGTACTAAATTCGTTTTCCCGGCCAGATAGACTTAGTTACATGCCATGTTATTTAGCCCAAATTCCAATTTGGAATGAAGGCTTAGACTATGTCCATTTTATAGATATTGATATAACGTACAATATCTGTATTTGACAAATTGTCTAAAAAAATGAATAATTAATAAGACTTTGGCGACCAGACGCTTGTGCACTATCGTTTAAATTATTCATGATCTTATTTGTAATTATCGTAGCATCTACAAAATATCTGCTAAAACAACTAATTTTTCACCCATATCAGCAAAAATTTTTGGAAAGTTATTTAGTTTTATCAGAGGTTTGTACGAATAGAATTGTGAAGGAGGCCACGACTGAGTCACGCGACTCATTATCTAAATATTTCGCCTATCATATATTTCTTTCAAACTCACCTGCGATTAGAATCGCCCTCACAAAAGCCTCCTGTGTATGTAGACCCTGTGTTGTGTATAAGGCCAAAACGTCCTATTTATAGAAAATATTTTTTTGGGCATGCTTTGATTTCAAAACAATTATTTAGTATAAAATTATTTATTTGCAAATACTGGCACGACTGCAAGTTTGCCATGAAAACGAAAAGGACGGAAATACAGTAGATAACCGAAGTCTGAATAATTTTTTTTTCTAACAATTGTTATCTGCAGTTTTGTATTGAATTTATAATCATTTTTTTATTTTTCTTCCATCGATACAGAAATAATAATGAACAAAATATTATCTTGTGTAGGGGATTGCGAGATATATTATCGCCATTTTCAATAGAAAAACTTATTTTTCAAATCATCATCAGAATGAGCAGATAATAAGAAATTTTGCGAAAATTCTTACTCCAAAAAGTCTTACTTTCTCTCATTCAGATGATAAAACTGTATGTTTTCTATTAAAAATGAAAATTTAATCTAACTTCATAGAAAATTAACCTTAGAAACACCCTAATTATTGCACTGGTAATAAAAATTTTCGGCAGAAGAATAAGCAGGCAAACCTTAATTCTTATGATTTATATCTAATATATACTGTATTCTTCTCACAAAATAAGTTAGTTTTGATAAACCGGTATTTTCCCAGGAATAAGGTCAAAATGGCAAACACCGGTTTTGCGATGAAAAGATGTCAGTAAAACACCAGGAAGGGTATTTTATGAAATACATCTTGTAAGATTTGACAATCTCAAATTGCGCAAACTATAATCAGCAAAAGCAAAAAAGGGAAAGTTGAAGAGATCAGTACTATACTGTATAGGAAATTATTATTCAGTGATAATAAGGCCATTTGAATCAACATTTGATAAAATCGAACACAAAAGTTCAGATTCCAATCCGAGAATATAGCTGCAGGTCTTTGGTTCAAGTAGATATAAAGATAAACTTGTCTGGCCAGTTTTACACTGAAAAAATATTTTAGAAATTTAAAAATAGCGAGTTTTTTTCTTTTTTTTATAAAACTGTTTTAAACTTTATGGCGTTTACATTTTTAGCCACCAGTTGGTTTATGTAATAAAAATTAGTCCATTTTCTACAGCACAATAAAGGAGAAAAAAGTCGACCAAGAAAACCCGACATGTGATTGGTAGAGCAAAACCGATTGTTGGAAATTTCCAAATTTTTAGATGCTTCACTCGAAGAACTTAAAATATCAAGTACATTTTAATAAGTTTAATTGTAATTAGGTCGCTTTTTTTAGGTAGCACCACCTTAAGGGGTATCTGTTCTGAGAGAACCAGACTAGATAGCGACAAACGGTTTTTCGCATCTTAATCTTAACCGAATTTGGAACGCAGGAATTTTTTTTTTACGGTGATTACCGGTCACCGGTAATTCGCAAAAAACGGGTTTCGGTCATTTTGAGCAATTTCGATGACTGATTTCGGTCACGTAATCAACCTAGGAAGCCAAAAAAATTTTCTACCGCATATTTTTCTCCGAGGTTTCACGTGCAGAAAATAATTTATCGCTATCTTGTCTAGTTCTCTCAGTCGAAATAACAATGGTACTACCGAAAAAAAGCGACCCTAGGTAAACTTAGGTAGTTTTTTTTAGACGCGACAGATTTGACTTTTTACCACTTTGCCATTATGAAAAATTGTAAGAAAACTAAATTTTTGGAAATTATTTTTCAGCCATTAGTCTTAGAATTTTTTTAGTTTTGTATGATACCTATATTGGGTCATTTCCGGCGATTATAAAATTTCGAATTTTGCAAATTTTTGAAAAACAATTTCGAAAATTAAAAAAAAAAAATTGGCCTTTAGGCTTAAGCTTTTTTAGTTTCCAGTTGAATGGAAAAAACGTTTTGTGATATCTCATACGGTTCGTCTATGGTGAAAAGTCAATCTGTCGCGTCTAAAAAAAAATTACCTCAGGTAATTTTTCAGATTTTTAAAAAATTTCGCATAATTTTTTTTTTAATATTTCGAATCAAAATTGCTCGAATATTAAAAAAAAATAATTTTGTCACAAGATGAAATTTTTGTGAATATTCAATTTAACTTTCAGTTAGTTGCCAATATTGATTGAAACATTTACCTTTAATCTGACGACAACTTCTCTAGGTTTTTTGGTTATGTCACAAATGTCTCCACCAGAATAAAATAGTTCGACTTCTTTTACTTGACCACTTAGACTATCAATCACTTTAACTTCATCCGGATTCCAAACTGAAATCTGTTCCCCATCTTCATCTGTTGCTGTAGCTCCTAAAGATCCAGGAGCTTCCTAAATTTATAAGCTGATTATAAGTTTTTTAAAATTCATTTAAATGAAAAAATTCAAAGAAAAAGGCCATTTGTTGCAAAAAATACGGGTTTGGATATTTACTTTTTATTAATATAGCAAATTTTTTATGAGTATTGCCGTCATCATAAAAAATAAGTTAAGTATACTTATGCGAGGTATACCATTTTCATCGATAATTTTTTTGGTCGACTTTTTTTCCCCTATCTTCTGCTATAAAAATTGCGTAGGTGTTAAAACTTCTCTTATCAACGAATGAAAATGTATACAATTGAAAGGTGGGTGTGTAAGATTTTTTCTTTAAAGCTTCTCTCTTTAATCATAATTGAGAAAGCATTGCCTCCCGGCGGGCCCTGCCGGGGGCTGTTACATGTTACAATTTGTGTTTAAGGGATAAATAAGATAATGGGTGTTGAACAATTATAATATAAAATTTTCAAAACATTCAGAATATATTCTAGAAATTTGCATTGGAAATAATAATTATTTTCCGCCTACACATTTCTCAAAAGTTAAAGATAGGCTTTTTAAAAAAGTCGACCAAAAAAATAATCGATCAAAATTGTATACGGTATACCCCTACTTATGCATATGGTAAAAAGTCAACTTCACACTGAGCTGTCTCAAGAATGAAGGTTTTTATCCGCACCATAACTATTGATGTTATTTTACACGATTTAAAAAATTCAATAAAATTACCGATGAAAAATTATTTATATTTAATTAATTGTCAAAAGTCGGATGCTGATGATATTTAAAAACCGCATATGAGCAAGTTTTATAAAAAATATTAAAAATTCAAATTAGATTCCAGTTAACGAATATTTACCTGAACGGCAACTTTAGCCCTTTTGACGACAGTTTTGCCTTTTGCCCAAGCCAAATGTCCATCTAAATCCCATTTGCCAACTACAATTTCATCATTTGACTTTTTTGGTTTTCCAGTTTCTTGAGGAAATTCGTGATATTGAATAACGTGCTTTCCATAACAGAATTCATATTTCCACCATCCCTGGCCACCTCTAAGGCAATATTCTCCTTCAAGAAAATCCTGCAGAATTTTTTTTGTTTCTTTGTTCAGCGATTTAGTAGAAGCAGTAGGATGTACTTTTGATTTTATACTTTTAGCAAGTTCTGCAGCAGTAATTGTTTTAGCTTCTTAAAATTAATTTTTATGTTTTTTGACAAGATTTTGCTGAAAAACCTCGGAATTAGAGCTACAAAATGACACAAAAAGTCAGAAGTTCGTTTAAAAACTAAATTTAAATTGAAAACATACCTTTATAGGCAGGGTTCAATAAATTATTATGGTCTTTGAAAAGATATTTTTCTCATAAAAAATCCGTCTAAATACATTTTTTTCAAATTTTGAAAAATACGTAGTCTTTGTCCTAATTACTGTCGTATGGTCATAATAATCACACACGACAGTATATATTTATTTTATTAAAAACAGTTTTTAATCAAGTTTCTGCTAAAGAGTCATTTTCAGTGTGATGAAAAATTTGATTGCAAAAAATATGATTTTGAAAATTGTATATCATCTAAAATTTATAAATTGTTTTTTGCAATTAAATTTCTTATCACCCAGAAAATAGCTGTTTAGCATAAATTTTCAATATATAAATTATTTCAAATATTTTTTTTTTGAAAATACATATCTAAAACTTTGGTACTTACGATTTTCAGCTGTCATGTCCAGTCCAAGATTTTTCGCTTCTTTAATAATTGCGTTGGCTAGGCCCTCTAATATTGGGTCACAATATTTTTTAAAACACCATATATATTTAACACCAAATTTCTACTGCTGTACAATGTTTAATAACTCGACTTCAATATATCGATAATGATGCCGTGGTGACATAAATATCCTATTCCCTATTCTTTTAACAGGCAAATAGGATATTAATATTACCCGGGCATCATAATCGATATAGCTCCAAATCGGCACAAACGATCATTTTAAAATTTATTCTAAATACAATTTGCATTGCCTATTGCAACGAAAATGCATTTTTCGATATCGGAACTTCAGTCAATTTTCAAAATCGTAGGTGCCGATTTCCAGCTCATAATTAAAGGTTTCTAATCTGTAACAGATTTAAGTTTGCGTGAACTAAATTTGAGCAAAACTTTTGATGTCAAATTTGAATCTTAATTTCTTGCGAAATTTTATAATTTACTCGCCAGGGTTGATCCATTTGACCCGAAAAGTATGTTTTTATATAATGGAAATTTCGAGATAAAAATTTTATTACCAAGATTGCGTTTTCTGTTTGAAATTTGACACCAATAATCATGATCGTAATTATTTCACGAAACGTTTACATTTTTACTTAAATATTGAAAATGCTGATATCGAACACGATACCTGTCTTGGCAAAGTAACCTTTTTTACTTAAACTTTCAAACCTTTCAATTTGTCAAGACAGGTAATTTCTTCGACCGATTTTTACTAATTATTCGTAAATGATTTAATTTTTGATAAAGAGATCATTATCGATATTACTATTATTGATGATCACCTTCTATTTAAGACCCTTTATTTCCTTACCGCCATTTATGAAATTAAGAGGAACTAAAATACAATTTTTAATTTAAAAAATCCACTATTTCACCGATTATGAAAGCATGCAGTTTTATCGAACTTCACTAAAATTTGGGTCGATAGTAAAATATATAAATGCGCGATTTTCAATTTTGAACAGCCTAAAAGAAAACTGTTAGAAATCAAATTCACACAACATGGTCAGATATGAAAACCACCATAAGTCCACCCAAAAATTTTTAATAATTCAAAAAAAATGCAACGACATTTTGAAAGAGTTTTACAATAAAATAAATTTAAGATCATTATGAAGGATTTCATTTAAACCATCTGATCCTGCAAAAATCTTTGAAGTTCATTATCTAGAACTCTTGTTATCATCTATTGAAATTCAAAATCTGACATTTATACATTTTCCTATCAACCCGTAAAATTTCTAGGAAAAAATGTTATTAGCTAATAGTGTACCCTAAACTTCAAGTTCGCCCACGTCTAATTTGTCTAAAAAATCTTGGATCGAATCAATGTCCTCGGGCGATTGATCTTTTATCATTTTTTCTAATTCGTCTTTATTAACTTGCTTAATCTCGCCCGATTTCGTATCAACAGTTAACATGATAGGCTCGATAATACTGCCTGCGGCTGCCCCTGCAGTGATTTTTGATATAATATCAGATAACCCGT
The DNA here is from genome assembly GCA_004367855.1 of Oikopleura vanhoeffeni. Taxonomy (NCBI): domain Eukaryota; kingdom Metazoa; phylum Chordata; class Appendicularia; order Copelata; family Oikopleuridae; genus Oikopleura; species Oikopleura vanhoeffeni. The sequence goes on along the minus strand of SCLH01000436.1, from coordinate 269,775 downwards.
CCATTTTCAATAGAGTTGGATCGATAAAACCCGAAGGGACTTTTAAAAAACGTTAGTTTATACACAAATTCTAGAGTCACGTGATATGATATGAGCATGATAATTTATCATTCGGCATCAAATTTTCTGAGCAATATTTGTTGGGGTCACATTTTGTGATATGACCCCAAAAGGTAAAATATGAAAGGAAATTTGATGACGATTACAATGTATATAAAAATTATTATTTTTATTATGTTATAAATGTCATTTTTACGTATATTTCGAAGAAATTTTTTTTCTATTTTGACCCCATAGATGTTAAAAAGTGATCACGAATTTTAAACATTTTCGAGCTCAAAGTTTCAAAAAAATTTTAAGGGAATCACCCAGAATTGTTTTTTGATAAATTATTAAAAAACGGACCATTGGTTAAACATTTGTTTTAGTTCTAAAAAGGTTTAATTTGTGTTAGTTTTTTAAATCCAAAATTTTCGAATTTTAAATACATGTATTAAAAATTGTTGGTATAATTTCTGGTTATATTCCTTCTTAAAAATACCTGTTGGTGCATCACCCAGTTTTTGGCAGGGTATTCCGAATGTTTCTGTGTCAATTTTCTGAGAATAAAGCGGGGAAGTGCATAGTAAATTGGTCAAGATAACGATTTCATACTGACAAGAAGACACTTCTGTAACACTGAACAAAAATTTCTTAAAAAACTTAAATTTATAATATAGCTCTAGCCGGGGACCGTCAGCTTGGGACTCGATTTGAAAAACGATAGCACTGAATTTCAACAATTTTTGGTATCTAGGTGAGAATCGATATCAGGGAAATCGAAAAATACCTTTAAAAATTCAAAAATGACCACAACTGCCGCTAGAGAGCAAATTATCAAATTTTAGCATTTTTTCAAAGTCAACCATGTTTCAACGAAATTTTGTTTCTAGGGTAAATAAATATTATATAGCACTCTAATAATGACTGCGTGGAGGTCCATGCGTAGGCGTTCATATCTCTCTCTTTCTCGGGCCGCTCGGACCTATTTCTACGCAGTCAACGGTATACTTACTTTTCCAACTATAATTTCTAGAATTAAAATTCTAGAATTTGAAATGTTGGATGCAAAAATATAACCTTTCAACTTCATAATGCAAAAGTAATTATAATTTCAACTATATTGTGCTTTCCTTAAGTTCCGGCGGCACTTTTTTTATATGCTCACAGGGGTTAAGGGGGTGGGCAAGGCGACCTTTTTTGCATGTTTTGACTTTGAGGCAAGATTGTGAGAGAATAAAACAAGATGGAGCCAAATTAACAAAAAAAATATTGATGTTCAAACAATTTGAAGTCAAAATTGAGGAATAAAATTTTTTTTCCGGTTATATAATTTAGAGCTAGAGAGCAATAATTTTGAAAACGCAATAATCTATCTCCTCCCTGGTTTTTCATTGGTTAATATTGATAATAAAGGTATGCAATGATTTTTGATTTATAAAAAACGTCCCCTCCAAATTTTTGAAATTCACCCTAGAATGCACTCGAGCGCCAATTTACCGTTTTTTAGCCATTTTTCAAAATCTATCTCCTCTCAATTTTCCAAAATTTTATTTCAGGATCATATTTAACTGGCATTTTTCAGAGCGTGTATTTACCTCAAAATTTCATTGTGAAATGCATTTGGATTACAAATATATTGTACGTTTGTCATCCTTTGCAAATCTGGTTTTAATTCGCATTTGGTGCCCCCTTTCATTGTCACTTCCCAATAAGGTGTTTCAATTCCATCCAAAGTCTTTTTTGGAACTTCGTCTCGAGTTTTTGGAACGTCAGCTGGGAGAAAGGAGATTGGATCGTCTTTTCGACCCAGGAAATATTCAGTTGATTTGGTACCACCCTTTACTTTTTCTTCGTGATATTGACGAATAAATTTTCCATGACAAATTTCATAGGACCAATAAGTCTGAAATTGAATTTTCAAAATTAGGTAGCTTTTTTTTTCAAAAGTGACTCCGGCCTGTAGACAAAACGGTAAGAGATATCCGGAAACTGTTTTTTGTATCTGGTAGCCAAGCAAATTTTAATCACAGAATTTTTTTTCGATTTTTGACCTCGACCGTTAACACGGTAATCCACGGAAAACACCGGTAAATTTCAGTTAATAGAGAACTGACCATAGTATACATTTGAAAATTTGTTTGTAGGGGTAAGTTTTGAAACAAATTTTCTGTGGTTAAAATTTGATTGGCTACCGGATACAAAAAACTGGTTCCGGATATCACTTAGGTCGTTTTTTTTTAGGTGGGCCACTGATGATTTCGACTGGAAGGACTAGACAAGATAGCGACAAATGGTTTTCTGCATGTGAACCTTGAGAAAAAATATGCGGTAGAAAATTTTTTGGCTCCTAGGTTCATCACGTGACTAGCAATCAGTCATCGAAATTGCTCAAAATGACCTAAAAAAGGATTTCGCGAATTACCGGTGAACCGGTAATCACCGGAAAAAAAAAATTTCTACCACTACAAATTCGGTTAAGATTCAGATGCAAAAAACGTTTCTCGCTATCTAGTCTGGTTCTCTCAGAGGTTAAACCTTAAAGCGTGGGCCCACCTAAAAAAAGCGACCTTACCGTTTTGTCTTCAGGGGGGGGTCAGTTTAAAAAAAACTGCCTTAGAAATTTTAGAAAATATCACTGATGCATGTGCACTAACTGTAGTGCTTTAAAATGCTCGAACGATAAATTTCCATGTTTTTTATAAATAAATCACGAAAATTAGGTCGGTACTTATATTTAAAATGTAGAAAAAAAACGTTCGTTTCACATTTAAAGCATTTTAATTTTTTTTATCTCACCCCACCCTTTGTCCCCATGTCATTTTTAACGGTACACTCCAAGACCAATATTTTTTTTTTACCGGATGTCCGTTTATGCCGGAAATTGAACAGTAAAAATTTGAAACGTCGGTTCCGAGAACACATTACATCCTTTGAAGCCAATTTTCGGCATTTAGTACAACTTTTCGTGTCAAAACTTTTTGCCGATTTTTTTTAAATTAGACACCCCTGAATTTTTTTTGTTATAACCGAAAAAACTATAATTTCACCTCTTTAGAAGTGTCATATAAAATTTATGACAAAATTTGTATGTTCAAGAATTTTCTTTTGAAAGACTGACCAGGTAAGAACATTTTAATTACCGCAGGTCTTCTGACTCAAAAGATGAACAGACTGTTATTTGACTCCTTGAGAGGAGTCAAATTACAAAATAAATTCGATCAAAGGTTAAAAAATTCAAAAAAATTGGTATTGACTTAAACTTTGGCTGTTGGATCAAGAAATCTGCTTGGCATTATTTTGTACCGTTAAAAATGGCATGGGGCAAAAAGTGGGGTGAGCTCAAAAATCTACCTTTAGGTAGCTTATTTCTTGGTCTGACATACTTAAATTTCGTTCCTAGCTCGATTATTTGAAAGCACGTCAATAATTTCAGAGATTGAAACTCTGAAAATCATGCAGAATCCTGAAATTTTTTTGGAAAAATGCAACTCTTGATAATTTTATAAATGGCCAAATCATGAAATTTTTCTACCCACTGTTCGCTGTTGCAAAAAACTTCAGACCAACTTAAAGGTCAAGAAATAAATAAAGGCATTACATAAATAATGTAACATAATAAATGTAAACACCTAAAAAATTCTTTAAAAAGTGAAAGTTTATCGATTGAGCATTTTCACGAAGGGGCGACATAACTTGCTCTCATTTACAAAATATGACTTTTATGGGGATAATTTCGCAAAATACTACTTGCAGCCGTTGTCACTATATTTAGCGAAATTACTTTGCGAAAGTTTTTGTTGAAAAGTTTTCCATATTTCTGTGCATCTGATAATGGTAATAAACGAAACTAGTCAAAAATTTGAATATATTTGAAATGGTAATTATTTATCTCGAAAAAAACACAATTATGGGGATAAGATTTCAATTACTAGTACATTCATATACGTATATGTATATCCATATTTTTTGAGAAAATTACCTCTAATCGATAACTGCACTGGTTTTTTCCAGCTTTAGACTTTGCAAAAAGTCCCATTAATAGTTCTTCTGCGGGTTTTCCAGGGTCGATAACGTCTTCTGACAAGTCTTCGCCTTCCGATGGTAAATAACATTTATATTCTTCATTTTTAGCACTTTTCATGCTTTAAATAAGCTTAAAAATATGAGCAAACGTTCTGGAACAACATCTTGAAAGTGTGCTCAAACAACGAATTAACTTGAAAAGGGTCATATTAATTACGGGGGCTCCTGGTCATTTTTTACTAGTTTTTAAGCCATATTTTTATTTAATTTGGCTTTTAAAAACAACTAATCCGATAACATTCTTAAATAGCTCAAACTGAGCACAAATAATAATAATATAAAATAAAAATTGGTTCATCAAACTAATTTATTTTATCTTTTTTTCTGAGATTACCGAAATTGTTAAATTACTAGTTTTTCTTCCAAAAATTGGTAACAATCGTCGGATTCGGACCATTTTTTTAATTCAATTATCAACCAGATATTTGTGCTCTGTTTTAGCTACAGTCCACAACCTCTAACTGGAACACTTACCGACCTAAAAAAAGCGTTCCAGTTAGAGGAAGTGTTCCAGTTAGAGATAACCCCTATAATTTTGCTTACAAAGCTACATTGCATATTAAAATTGCTTTATTTTGTGGTCAAATTCGTTGGTAAATGAAGAAAGTTTTGTGTATAACATAATTTATATTACACAAGTCAAATACAGCAGGCAGAGTTGTCTCATTTTTTTGAAAAAAAAACTTGTTATAAAAGTTTGCTTTGTTTTTCTCGTGTTACGAATTTCTAAACCGCTAAAACCACTGTTTATTGCGTCAAAATTCTGAATTTCTTCTAACACAAACATTTCCTCGGAATTTGTAATTTCTTCATCGGCATCATGGGCTGNAAACATATAATCAAATAGGATTTTATTCTCACTCAAAACCTGAAGAAATATTTCAAGTCAGGACCCGAATTAGCGTGAATAACATTTTGATAAAAGGTTTGTATTTTTTTTACTTGCGAAATGAAATTTGCTATTAAGGAAATTCACGCCAATAAAAATGGTAACTAGTCGTATTATGTTTTGAAACCCTCGCGCTCGGTGATAGCTGGGCTTACAAAATAAAATCCACCTTGTTCCCATTTATTTATTGGCGGGAATTTCCTTCTCAGCAATTTTCTTTTCGCTACTGTATTTTATTTCCAGTGAAAAACTCATTTTTTTTTAAATTTTACTGCACTTTTCAATAAAACTTTCCCAAGCTGCTCTTTTTTTAAGCCGTACATAATGAAATCTTCTTCGTCATATTTGACATTTGGAATCTCTAGATTAACCTCTTCACCTACGAATTTGATATCATACAAAATATCATCTTGAAATGGCGACAGTTTTGCATATACTGCGCTTAATACAAAACTTGCCAATTTCATATCTAAATTATTTTTTGAGATAAACGATTGGAATTATTTTTTTAATTTTTTGTAAAGTCAGTAAGGACAAATAAATAAGATTTTGATTGAGAAAATACAGACATAAAAATTTTAACCAGTGTGTCCTTTTCCACCGAGTTTGACATAATGTTCCAAAATTTCTGGATCTCCAAATTTGGTTGGTGTTTGTCGGTAAATGATGTCCTTAAAATTTTTAGTTCAGAATATTATTAATCATAAATGAGTTTTCAGTAAATCGAAAATTCTTGACATTTTTTAAAGTTATAATTTGCTACAGAAAAAGTACCTGAAAATACAGTTTGTACTTTTTTTCTCTTGCGACATTTCAATACCGACCTGAACCCTCTCTACTTATAACATACTGAGTTTAAAACTTAGGATTCACACTCGCAGGGGGTTCAGGTGTCGACATTGAGATGTCGCAAGAGAAAAAAGTACATATTGTAGGAAAAACTATGTGTTTAAATTTTGTAGAAAATTTTAATACTGTGGTTTCTGTCTCAATTCAAAATCCGGTTTTGTCCGCTTAGACTTACCCGGTTTTGTCAGCTTTAAGATTCACTTCAAACCGGATTTTCAGAAAAAATGCGTAGGTTTTGCCGGTTTTGTCCGCGTAGGCGTTGAAATATGGAATATAATGGGCTAGAATTTTGAAAAAGGTGCTATGCCAGCAATAGACATACTCATCTATCTCAAGAATTTTAATAATTTTTTTGGAAAAAAAAATTTGAAAAAAATGTAATTTCAACTCCTGAGGGTCATAAAATGGCTAACTCGTACACGCAGAACACATTCCACAATGTTACCGGTACTACTAATATCCTTCAAAATGCTACAAATTTATGAACTTAATTCTAGTTACAGGGGGTGCGCGTATAGTTAGATTCCACGCAAAAACCTACGTAAGCCTCCGCAAAAACCTACGCATTTAAAAATAAATTTATTCGTCCTGGCGTGCGGCGTATAGTTACAGGCAAAAGATAGGGCTTTTTTTCAAACTTCCTCGGCGCGACAATGAAAAATACACTTTTTTTTAAAAACATGTTCAGATTGACCAATGAAGTGTCGGTATTTCAATGAGTTGAAAAACATGTTTTCAATTCTCGCAGACAATGTCGGCTAGCTTGAAAATGGGCCAATAGTTTTTCAGATAAAAATATTTAGTTTTTCTGGTTTTCTGAGAGTGATATACTGTGAGCATATTTTTTTTCATAATTTGCATTGTTCCCTTAGCATTTTAACGATTTTCGGATAAATTTTTTTCGAATTCATGTTTATTTAAGGGGGTACAGTTCGGCTTTCAGAATTTTCTTAAAATTTGGGACCTAACTAATCGGGTAAAAAAATGACAATGGAAATATTATTTTGTATTTTTAAAGTCAAGTTCGGCCAGGCGGCGCCTTCAAAGTCCGTCAAACTAAAAATCACATCTCCCTCCCTGAGTTGTCATCGGATCGTAGGAATTTTTTTTGCAAAATGATCCTCAGAAAAATATCTTAAATCTGACCGAGGAAATTTTAAAATTTAATTCTGTTCGTGAGATAATTTTTTTTATCTTCCAAAATAAAAAAAATTTCAATTTTACAATTGCCAGATAAAGAATCAAGCCTGATCATCTCATAAATATCAAAAAAATTGTAAATTTGGATGTCTGGGTTATCAAAAAAAAATTGTTTTGAGCTTATCTTAATAGATCTTAAATATGCTGAAAATTGGAAGTTTCAAAAAATAAAATTGATTCATTATCAGGAAGGAAAAATCCAGTGACTAATGGACTATCAGGTCTTATTTCCTATAGGGATATCTCTGAGTCACTTATCTGACTGTTTGAGCTATATCTCCCTCCGAACTTTCACGCCTAAATCCCTTGAAATTACCAAACCAGGATTTCGCCGTTTTTTTAATTTTGGCATTTCTTTAAAAAACATGAAAATGCTCATATTTATAAGGGATTTTTTAGAAAGAGCGACTCCAAAACATTTAACTTTGAA
>SCLH01000436.1:234752-248503 GCA_004367855.1 Oikopleura vanhoeffeni | reverse complement strand
ATTTTTGCACCTTTTGGTCATTTCACAAAAATCAAGTTTTTGCGGTTTTTTTGCAAGTTTTGAAAAAAGTTTTGTGGCATACTTGGCTTACTCTTCAGAATACCATGCCTATGATTTAATCATGAATTAGAGTCCTTCTCACGAAATCGAATTGTGTAATCTTATGTTGGAATTCGAGAGATTTTTTTCAAAAATCCCTTAAAAATCCTCAAAATAATTTGAAATTTAAATAGCAGTGAGGCTTAAACAATATGCGAGTGGTATACGAACCTAATACAAACATAAAAAATTTGGGTTTTAATCACGGTTTTTCGGGTTACGTAGAATTAAAATCTTAAACCTTGAATTACCTAATTTTAAAATATATTCAACGAGCGCAAAATTTTGCTGTTTTTTAAATGAAAGAAATGATGTCTTATATATTCGCAACTTTTCGACTGCTTGTAAATCATCTGCAGAATGAAAAGAAACAATTTCATGTTTAAGGGGGTGGGTGTCGTAATTTTTGAGGCCTTTATAGAATTAATTTATAATACATTAGCATCGATTATGACTAAAGTGGAGCCAAGGAATCTCATGGTGGCAATCATTTTTTTCAAAACAATATAGAACAACTTCTAGAANATTAGGCACAACATACAAAGCGACAAGATTACGGGAAGAGTGAGTACTAATATGTTTTGGCCCCATTTGTTGAATTTCGCTATTGTATTTTCTAGAATCACTTTTGTAAACGCCGATTTTTCGTCTTCAAGTGATACTTTCCTAACAGGATGTTCAGAATAAGACCGTTTATGTCGACTCAGGTAGATAATATTAGTGTCGTCAATATGTTTGGCTCGGATTTTTGAATTTAATCTAGAATTCTAGAAATATGACTTAAGTGAACCGGAAAGGAAAAGTTCGAAAAAAGTTCGTCTGATCAGACAAACGTACCACCAATTGAGCTGAGAGTTCTTTAGTGATTAATCAAAAAATCTGCTTACGGCTAATCGAAACTTTGAACCAATCAGCGCCAATTCGATAATTAGGTTTAACATTTTGCTAAAAATAATTGAAATTTCTAGAAATTCGATTAAGACATTTTCGATAATTTTAAATGTCATGCATCGTTGTTAGGCGGGTTTTATGCGGGTTAAAGCTAAAAAATATTCGAATTTTGAAATTCTAGAAGTTGTTCTATATTGTTTTGAAAAAATGATTGCACAATGAGATTCCTTGGCTCCACTTTTCTAATCGATGCTAATGTATTATAATTTATTCTATAAGGCCTCAAAAATTTACGGAACCCACCCCCTTAACATGAAATTGTTTCTTTTCATTCTGCAGTATTTACAAGCAGTCGAAAGTTGCGATATTAAGACATCATTCTTTCTTTAAAACCAGCAAAATTTTGCGTCGTTGAATATATTTAAATTAGGTTTCAAGGTTTAAGATTTTATTCTACGTAACCCGAAAACCGTGATAAACCCATTATTTTATGTTGTTTTAGGTTCGTATACCACTCGCATATTGTTTAAGCCTCACTGCTATTTAATTTCAAATTATTTTGAGGATTTTTAAGGGATTTTTGAAAAAAATCTCTCGAATTCCAAATAAGAATTACCACAATTTCGAATTCGTGAGAGGACTCTAATTCATGATTAAATCATGAGGTATTCTGAAGAGTAGCCCAGTATGCCACAAAACTTTTTTTTCAAAACTTTGCAAAAAACCGCAAAACTTGATTTTTTTGTGAAATGCACTCAAAGGTGCAAAATCGAAAATCTCTCAGGCGTATTTTTTTTCTTATGCAACTACCGAGAGCGTGTCAGTTGCGTCGAATGTTCTCGGAGATGGCTACGGTGACCTGATTCCAAAAATGTCCGACGCCTAATGAGTGATACATGGATTAAAAGTTAGGTTTTTAGAAACCGGACTCCGAAAAAAAATACGCCTCAGTTTTCAAATCCTGCAATGATTTCAGCTTTTTTTAATCCGAAAATAATTGTTACTTTTATATCGGATCATTTGATCTGGCTGAGGGCACATTTCCATGGTCAGGCATCGATGAAGGTTCCCAATGAAAAATATAAATTATTGGGTCGCTTTTTTTCTGTTCGAGAGAACTAGACTGGAATAGCGACAACGGTGTTTTTGCATCTGAATTTTGGATAGCGGTGAATGCCTTAAAGAAATGCCTGTACACTCAATGAGTAAAATGCTCAAAAACAAGGAGTGAAATGTCTGAAAAAAGAACTTCAGTAAGAAATAACGATAAATGGTAGCATAGCAAAAATGCCCTATCAAGTGTATCGTAATTTCGTAGTATAGGTAGCTATAATCTATTGGGATATAATGCCTTAAAAGTGAAGGATTGTTTAAATATAAATTATATTTTTCCAAAATTCTAGTTTTGAACAAAGAAACATATTCTTAAGTTTTCAAATTTTTTCTATTGTATTCTTCACAACGGATTCGAAATGAATTTTTGGCGTTTCCCGTTTAAGAGGTACTGGTCGCGAAATGACTTTTTGAATTTAAGAATCAGCCTAACAGAAAACATGCGAACATTAGTATCATCTGTAGATCGACGCCGTTATCTAGCTTCAAAGCATAATCAAGGATTTTGTCCGATCGACTCTGAGAACGTTACCAGAACAAGGGTCTGGATCAAATTGTCAAAATCTATCTCCTCCAGGTTTATTTAGAAATGAGGCCTAGGGGATTACAAATGCTACCAAAATGACCGGGTTGATGTAAAGTTAACTCCGATCAAATTCATCGAAAAATTTTAGATTCATTCATCTCAATAAGATAAAGATGTTCTACAAGATAGCTCATCTGATTTTATCCTCAGAGTCCTGTAAGGCTATTTTTTGGAGAATTAATTAGTCGGACCAGCACCCTAGAGAGTGGGCGTCGCTAAGTTGCTTTCTTTTGAAGTTTTAGATGTGATTTCTTGCTAAACTAGCAAAGGGGAATTCCAAACTGTTTATAAACGTAAGAGACAACCTGACAATCAATTACAGAATTTTCAGTATTTAACAATAACTAGCACTACAGACGTATAATGAACCTACACCAAAAAACACTAAAAGCTATCTGTCTCAATTTTAAAAGACGTATTGGAAGAACTCAAGCCTGTCCTTTTAAACACCCTCACGAATTTTAGAGGCTTAATTTGAAATCAGCTATTTGCGGAACAAATTACAAACGAATCCTGAATAGAGATTTAAAGCCTTTTCAAAAGCTTCTTCCTCGCAATTTTGAAATAATTTTCAGTTTGCTATTTATAGAAGCTCAACTATTTTAACAATATTGGATCGTTTTTTTCGAATTTTGATCAAACTTCGTTCCGGGCATATGAGATTACATAATTTTTTCAATTTGGAAACCAAGAATTATAAATCTTATGAAAAAAACAGTTTTTTGGTGTTGCTATATGTTCAACATTTTTAGAATTTGGTGTTATTTTGAATCGAAAGTCAAAAGACAAAAAAGGGAATGTTGAAAATTAAAAAAGCTTCAGATAATCAAGATATTTGTTTAATTGGACTGAAGAGATAACATGATAGATCAATTTTTTATTTTTGACTACAGTTATCAAATGGCACAATGACAACATGTTGTGAAATGAGCTTATGAAGAACTTTCTTCTAACCCTACTGGGTAAATATGGACAAAAAGTTTAAGAACCTGTGTTTCACTATTTTGCCTCACATAGATAATGCCTCCAGAAACGATGTCTGATAAGCAATTTCAAAGAAAAGTTAGATTTTATGTTAAACTAGTTTTGGCTTTCTATATGCAAGTAAAACCGAAAAGTGATCTATATTTGTGTGAGAAGATAGCTTTTGAAAAACACTTTAATATGATTCATATTTTCTTTGTTTAAAGTTTTTTTCAGCAAAAGCTTAATTGCGAGAAAAAGACGCTCTAATAACGTCTTCGTATCGTGTCTGGACCTGACACAAAGAATAAAGAAAACGGAGAAACTCGACAGACGGAGGAGCGATATCTTTTGACGTCGATTTTTAGGATTCGGTAGTGCGTACGTAGGTGGAGTGATATTGGAAGTACTTTTTGAATTTTCGCCTGATTGCTGAAATCCGACAACATAAGTGCGCGAATCGACAATTTTGAACAAAAAGTGAAAATAGAAAATTTAAATGCCACAAAGGTCCTTGTATACGATACCGCGTGAGTTCAGTAGTCGGATCACAAATTATTGAAATGCTGTCGGTTGAGTGAAAAAAAACGAGGTTTTATTACGACAAAATCGATATTTGTGAATAGCATTTGTTTCAAGTGACAAGTCAATTTATGAAATGTAACTATTTAAAATATACTATCTAAATATAACTATTTATAAAATTTATAAAAGACAAAAACTAACAGGTACCAACAAAAAATAATAAGATACTGAAATGTAAAATGGTTCGTCCTTTGACTTAAAGAGTGTGTTCGAAAAAGAACACTGACGGCCCGCTGTTTTACGTATTTCCCATCAAGCCGATAATCAAGGGACTTCTATAATTAAGAAATGATCGGTCTCATAGAAATAGCAGCTGCATTTTGCTCATTTGCCCTCTTGCAACTATAGTTACGTCAAACCCTATAGTTGAAATCAGACTAGACAGAAATATTTTTTGAGATCGCCGGAAATTTTTTCAATTGCTCCGGAAATTGAACAGACATTCTTAGTAGAATTTCAAACCTATTTTAACACCAAGAAAGAAAGTTGAACTTGTGAAAATGCTTGCGGTTAAAGAGCTGCAAAGTTCGATGGTATATCACAAGGAATAACATGGTTTAACGAACAATTATTTTCCAGCTGAATTCCATGCTGCATAACGACAAATAAAGACTGGATAAATGAGGGATTTTGCATAAACTCTTTATACTATTTTTTCCTTAATTTAATTCTTAAATTTGCATGAAAATCGACTTTGATTTAAGGTATTTTTCTGCATTTAAGGGCCTCATATTCCGAGAGCGCTCCTTATCACTTTTCTAGAGTTATGGATTCTTTGCATAAATGATTTTATATCTATTTGTTCCTTAAATTTAATTCTAAATTGAAATGACAATCGAAATTTTGATTAAGTCATTTTTTCGGCATTTAAGGGATCACTTCCGAGCGCACCTTATCTGCCATTTTCTTGAGTTAGTGGAATTTTTTGCATAATATTTTATATCTACTTTTGCCTTAATATAATTCTAAATTGAATGAAATCGAAGAGTTTTGATTAAGGTTTTTTCCTGCATTTAAGGGATATATCCGAAGAGCGCTCCTATATGGCTGCAATAAACCTACGCGTATACCATTTTGTTTGATAACACGAGAGAGGGTTTTCATTTCAGCCAAACACATCGCACTTCAAACTCTACGCGCGTATTATATACTATACTGTATAGCTGATATCCGTTTTCAGCCAAATCGTATACAAGAAGATTTCTTGGTGGCACTAAGATTTTCTTAATCTCACTTTTCTTCAGATTTTCAATCTTTCGCGCATTTTTTGTCGTTTACAGCAATCACGCCAAAATCAAAAAATATCTTTCCATTCAATTTCATCAAACCCTTTGGCCTTGTTAGTTTTCCGAAAATACGTTCTGGCATTTTCACAGAAAAACTTTGAATCAAACGTCGAAAACACCATTTTTCGGCATATTCAAGCGATGGCGGCCTGGACAAAATCGAAACAAATGAGCTCCCATTCAACTAAACTTAGGACAAATTTTCCGGATTAACATCAAATCTCAATATTTTTCCGATATAAGCTCTAGGCTCCTTGTTCTTTGAAAAAAGACTCGTGTAACGCGTTAACCAGCATGGTTGGTGGGAGATGTAATATTAGGATTAAATTCTATTTCTTTTCTAACTTTGAAAAAACGCTTGGGTGTTCTAAATTTTTTGCTCGGAATCGTCTTTTTCGGTGGCGATTACCCCCCGATAGCAAATAAATGTTTATCAACTGTTTTAGTTCAGTCTGTAGGGTTCCCGCTGCGCAACCTACGTATGTGCCAGTTCCGAAGAAAAATCTCTTTGAAAATAGGTAAAGTTCTTATTTCAAATAAATACCTGAATTGAATTGCTATACAATTGGCTGTATGTGCTTCTAGTTCATCAATCTTTTTTAATCCAGGATAGTCTAAAACTTGGACTGTTCCTAAACCTGTTGTGAGGAAAAAATTATCTCCGGAATTATCCCAACAAATTTCGTTTACTTCAAATTTGAATTGTTTTTCCGATTTCATTTTGTATGTTTTACAGTCGATAAATGATACTAAATCATCTTTATTTCCCACGGCAATCGTCTCCCCCTTTGGAGACCAGGAAATGTTTAAATTTTCACCTAAGATATGCATTTTATTTTTGAAGTACTGTCAAATGAATCTAAGAGGACAGAAAATTTTTTGTCGTCTTGTCCACCTGAAAACGTGTCGTTTTGTCCATTTGAGAAAAATTCCAATAAAAATGCTCTAAAAAATAGCGCTAGAGAGCTAAAAATGCAAGCCAAATGTGAGCAATAATTAGGCGCAACTTCAAAAAAATTGGGAGTAGTCAGTCACCTGATTAATTTTTTTCAGTAAAATTTTAAATGTCTGACGGTCAAAATCAGTACATACAATATAATTTTGGATACCGTAAATTGTCCGTTGAAGGGTTTCAACGACAATTTGTGGGAACTATATGGTTATGAAATTAAATATTTTCATCATAAAGCCGGTCGACAGATGATTAAGAAAATCAGAAAAAGTTCATTTTTAGGTGATGATATCTTCAGGATGCACTTTTGAAAATTTAAAATTGCATAAAATTTAATTTTCTATTCGATTTTTTTTGAAAATTTCACATTAAAATTGGTAAAACGAAAAAAAAATAGAGAAAAAATCTGGTAGACCGATAATTAAAAAAAAATCAGAAGAAGTTCATTTGTTTGGGACCAAAACTTTAGGTGAATATTTCTTTACGATGGATATTTTTTGATCAAAAAACTGGCCTTTTTAGGCAATTTATAATGGTTTTTCGATGGAGGTTAACATTTTGAAACCCGGTTTTTTGATCATATTTAGCGTAGAATAACTTTCTTCTCAAATGTACTTTTTAGGTGTCAGGGAGTGTTTCATGTTTTTTTACCTTTTGTCGTAACCGTAGCTGCTGCTTTACCAGTTCTGACATCCCAGATTCTAACTGTTTTATCACCACTAGCAGTCGCGAATAACAATGGATTTGTTGGGTGCCAAACTAGCTGATCAACCGCATCTCCGTGACCTTTGTAACTGTTTTCTAAATATAAAATTTTAAAAATTAATTTTAATCAAAATTAATTTAAATAAATTTATAAAAATTATTTTAAAAACTTTTAATGCTAGCAAAATGACACTTTAATGGAAAAACCAGTGGTAATGGAACTTTTAAAATTTTTAATGCTGGTTTCAAGTTCTCTACTAGAATTTATTTCAATAATATTCTTTAAGCTTATTATGCTTACTAATGCCGCGTAATGCTTCGTCATGTGAAATATAACATGGGTTCATGACGAATTATGCTAAAATTAATTTCTTATTTTCACTATTCATATTTTGATAAATATTGATGACGTCACAAAGCTTTTGTAGGTTCACCACCTCACTCTAGCTAGAAGGTTTCATTTTCTTAGTCAGCCGGATTGCCGGTACCTTGCGGGCTATACCGTTAAAATAGAATTCAACGTACATAGGATTCGCACCGGGCCAAAATTAAAAGTTTAAAATATCAAATTGCAGCGCAAAAATGTGTGTTTTTTATTTTTATAATAAATTACGACAAAAATTTAAAAAAAACCACGCCAAATTACAAAAGTGAAGTTTCAAAAATTAATTTACTGTAAACTTGCTGTTAAATCAATGAAACTGGGACTTTGAACTGTCTGATGCCGAAATTCTTCGAACACAAAAATTACAAGAAATTATTCTTGTTTCTGTTTTTTCTATCAATGGGCCCACTCAAGGAGTACGGGGCACTCAATTAATTACGGGGCCGTCTGGAGGTTTTTTGTTACTTTTTCAGCCAAAATTTGTAATTCGGCTTTTGAAAACGACTCATCTGATAAAGTTTCTAGATAGCTCAAACTGAGCACAAATATTAAAAGCAAAATAAATTGAAATCAATTGTCCAAATCAGGCCATTGTTTCTATTTTTTTTTTTAAAAACTGATAATTAAAAAATTTCATTAATCTCAGAAAAAAATGGTCCGATTATGTCCAATTAATTATTATCAACAATATCTATATTTCGATTAAAATAAACAAAAAAATCAGCTGACTGAGATTCGAACCCATGCACTTCCGGTTAAGAACATCAACAAGGGAAACAACAAGGGAAATTTCTCCAGATCAAAGCCTATAATTGCAGGAGAATTACTTTCAATCCAGGGAAAATTGGACCCTTTGCTCTCGAAATTTTTTTTTACATACTGTAGTTCGCCACAAATTTACTTGGCTACAGATAGCAATACAACCATTTGTTGATATCTGGTATGGGAGCTTAATCAATTTCCTAATAATTTTCAGGATAAAACTTTTTATAAATTTTTTCATTTTTACCTTTGACGAGTCTGTCTTTATCGAGAGTGAAAACGCAGGCTGTTTTGTCTAAACTACCCGAAGCTAATCGTTTTCCATCCGCACTCCAAGCTACCGTGTGTACTTTGAGGGAGTGACCGGCGAATTCTTTCACACGACAATGGTCTTTGAAATACTGCTGATATTTATCAGCCATTATCTAAACATCCCATAGGTTTACGCATTTTGTAATTGACACTTAAAGAGATTCCATTTTTTTTTAATGAAATTTGAAAAAATTTTGTGTCATATTTTTGAAAATAAAACTCTTTGTTTCTGTCCACAGATTTGACAGAAAGAATATTTTTGAAAATTGCATAAAATGCGAAAACAATTCTACCTTTTTTTCTTAACTTTTCATAAAAAAATTTTTCACTTTTTTGTCCTAAGAATCGGTTTTTTTTTTGAAAACTTAAATGTCAGATTTGCAAAATTTATTTTGTGTTTTACATAAAATCTTTAAATAAAAAATGCTGCGAAAGTTACCGCCTCGATCTTCTTGTGTAAAATAATAATTTGTTAAAATTTCAAAGAGATTTAAGGGGGTCGGTGCATTTTGACAGATTTGCACTTTTTCAATTTTTTTTCTCATGATGGTAAACTTTTTGCCACTTCAAAATTTTCAAATCAAATGTTTTTAGAATGTAAGGTGCCACCTTTGAGCTTACTTCGTATAATCTGTTTTTTTCAGATCTATAATATTTACTTTATAAATCTCTTTTTAACAACAGTTTGAAAAAACGGGAGATTTCGGTTGAAGGTGTCAAAATTGAGGTAAAATAATTTTTTTATTTTTATTCATAAGAAACCGAAAAAACGGTTTCGACCACCGAATTCAATTTATTTTTTATAGTTTTATACTATTTCTACGTGAAAATCGAAAATTTTAAATTCCCAAAAAATTCGAAATTTTGGCACATCGTAAGAAATATTTTTTTTCATGAGATGAATGAAATAAATTTAAATCGGTCGTCGAGACGGCTTAAAAATTTGGCAAGTTTCAGTGAAATAAAATTTCTTTATTTTTGATTAACGAGGGCTTCAACCGATTTCTCCCAAACCGTAGTTTCGTTGCAAAAATTATGATTTAGAGTATGACCAAGAGCAAAGAAATAAACCGAGAGTATATTTGAAAAAAAATAAAAGGTGGAAATCGCAATATTTTTAGCTGGTGATTCAGAAAAATAAGTTTGAAAATTTTTGAACAAGAAATAAGGAAAATTTTCAAAATGTTTCCAAATAGTTTCGACCAAAAATCCCAAAAAAATGTCATGATTTTTCAAATGGCATATAAAAAATATGTGGTCACAAACGCGAAAAGTTAAAGTGGCCATTTTGAATAGTGTTTTT
The DNA here is from genome assembly GCA_004367855.1 of Oikopleura vanhoeffeni. Classification (NCBI taxonomy): domain Eukaryota; kingdom Metazoa; phylum Chordata; class Appendicularia; order Copelata; family Oikopleuridae; genus Oikopleura; species Oikopleura vanhoeffeni. The sequence continues at coordinate 238,561 of SCLH01000436.1, read as the reverse complement.
CGTTGATTTGAAACAAATAATGAAAAAAAAAGATACTTTAGTATACTTAAGTATGAACAAAAAATTAGGCATTTTTTTTTATAATGTTCGGAACTTTTTTAAAAAATTTCTCATAATTTGTCGAATTCGGAAAGTTTAATTCGAACTCAAATTTTTTAAAAAAGCAATAATTTGAAAATTCTGTAGTTACAAAAGTTGCCTGGATTATGAAACATTACTTTGGTGGTATATTGAGAAAAATATATAAACCCAGTAAAAAGTTTTTCATCAAGAGCCCATATCCGTATCTGTCAAAAAGCACTGACCCACTTAATATAAAATTTGTCACTTGAAAGTCTGGAAATTATTTCTGGTTGATAATAAAAATAAACGATTTGTATAACGAGTTTTTTTTTATTTCTTAAAATAAGTTTGATAGTATAAAAATAAATATTAGATAAAATGTGTTCCAACAGGATTTTGGCAAGCGAAAATTTCAGCTTTTGATCATCATTTTCGGCGTATTATCTCTAGACATAAAAGCCCAAAACAAAACTCCAATAACCACCATAGATTGTCCAAAACCATAATCAAACGTTTCGGGAGTTAAATCAATTTTTGCCTTTCTCAAAATTTTCGTAAGATTTTGATAAGATCGTTTTCGAATACTTTTATAATTTTCTAGAAGCTGCTCTTGATATACGGGTATTTGCAAGGGCACGTTTAATTTCACTTTTCGTTTTTTAGGCTGTTCGCCATAATCGTAAGTTTTTACAAGATTTTTCGTAGATATGCGTAGGTTAACTTCGTTTTGTCCGTTTAGAGAGTCTGGGGCGGATATCACAGTTATTTTAGTTTGAACTTTTTCGTTTTCAGACAAGATTTTCATTGAAGATTTTCGCGAAGGAGGTTTTGAACTTTTTTTCGATTTTTCAATAATTTCATTCTTTTGAGGTTCTGGTAATAATTTGGCATTTGAAGATTTTTCAGAAATAACGTAAGATTCCCGATTTATCAGATTTACGGCAGAATTTGAACTAATTTTTTTATCAGTTTCAAAAATTTTAGTCTCAGTAGGTTCAGAGCATAAAGTGGTTACTGATTTTATGCTCGAATTTCCCCCAAATGAGCAGTCGGTATCAAAAACACCAGAAACATTCGATTTTAAGGATGCAATAGATATTTTTGAGCTAGTTTCTTCCATTTCAAAATCTCCTCCAAAATCAAATACGTCTACTGAGGTAGGTTTTTAAAGCTCACCTAACCCTTCTACTACATGGCATTTTTAACAGAACAACAAAATTGAAAACATACAGCCTAAGTTTTCTCGTTTATTACGTTTTTTTCGTCCGCCGGTTAGACAGCCAAATTATTACGTAATCTATAGCAAAGTATAGGCAATTTTGGCTGTCTACCCGGCGGACGAAAAAAAACGTAGCAAACGAGAAAACTCAGGCTGTATTTTAAGATGCAAGTCAAATGAAAACTACGCATATTTTATTTCACTTTACCGTATGCCCGATTTACCGGTAATTGGCCTGCAAAATTAAAAACAGCGCACGTAAACTTCTGATTATTTTTTTTGTCATATGACACCTCTTGAGGGTCAAATTTAATTTTTGTATTATTTTAATTGCTGGGAACTTCTACCTATAAATATAATCACCTGGGCAGATTTTCAAGAATTTTGTTAGGTCAATTTGTCTTATCGTAATACACATCTGAGAGGGTCAAATTACAGTTTTTCGTTAAATACATTTTAAGAAGTCTCATATTATAAAAAAATATAAATATAATCAAAAGTGTGAACACCCTACGTGTTTTCTAGTCCTAATATAATAATTATATTTAGTTAATGTGCGTTTTTCTTAAACCGTATTTTCTAGATTTTGAAGATCAATTACAGGGGGGAATATCGCCGATATTGGGACCCCCTTCGTACTATATCGCAGGAAGTTTTTTCCTAATAGCGTAGGCGTTTTGCCAAAAAATTTCGGCGATATTGCCCCCCTTGTACCAATTAACCGGACATTCGGTGAAGAAAAAAACTGTTATTTATATTGAGCTAAATTTTGGAGGCAAAAATCCATTTGAAATTATCTTGTTGTGTTAAAAAATGGCATGTGGTCTAAGGGTGGGGTGAGCTAAAAAAAATCTACCTCCAGCTAAATTGTCTTTACTTTTTCTAATAAGTTCTTTCACTTCCTCATAACTTCCGACCTTGGTTTTTGGTAAAGGTGGTTTTTCGACATTATTCGCCCTTGGAGTTCTCGAAGACCGTTTTTTTGGTTCTTCGGACAGTCGCTTCTTACTTTGAACCGGTAATTCGGCAGGTTTTACCGGTCGTTTTGATTTTCGAGGTTTTGGACTTTCAGGCGCAACAGTTTCTGCGGTCGGCTTTTTCGTAGAAATTCTTCGATTTTCAGATACTGAGGGTTTTCTGTCTGATAGACTATTGCGACTGGGGCCAGGCCTTTCTGTTAGACCAAAAGTAGACTGATTTCGTAGACGAACGGGTGCTGAAACGACTGACATTTTTGACTGATTTAAAATTTTTCGATCGGTTTCAACTGAAACATCCGAAAAACCATCTTCTGATTCTGCGTGGCTCGTCATGTTGTATTGGCGTATTTCTTTTAGTTTTGAAATTTCTGTTTCGAGAGTTTTATTGAAAACTGTCAGACGTTTTATTTCTTTCGCCCGTTTTTCAAGCATAAGCTGATTTGGTTGAAAGTATTTTTTTAAACTGACAAAATAACCAAATTTTAGGGGTCATATTACATTGCTTATTGTAAATTACCTACAGTCCCTAACCACTTGAAATGCGCCCCCTTGAAATGCCTGTTTTTTTTTAAAAGGCTTTCACCCCTTAAAATGCATAATTTATTTTTGCACAGTACGCAATCTACTTTTTACGTACAAAATGTTTCTTTGATTATCTCTACCGATCATAAACTGGCAAGATGATATTTCCGATCGTTTTTTGTCGCGTAAAAGGGTTTATTTGTTTAATTGTCAGTATGGGACTCAAAAATACTGCATATAAGGTCTGCTTTTGTATACAAATTTATAAACAAAAATGACCAGAAAATACTCAAAGCGTAATAGTTTGACATTAGCACAAAAAAAATACATGATTTTTATATAGACAGCGGTCGAAAAAAAACGCAATCTTATTTGGCTACTTATTTTTCTGAAAAATTCAGTACAAAAATACAGAGACAAGTAATTGCTAGAATTATTGGTACTCCAGAAACCTTAAGAAAGCGATTAGTGACGCTGTCAAAATCACAGTACACTGTACTGAATTATGAAAACATATTTATGATTTGAAAAATGGAAACCTGAAGATGAAATTCAAATAATGCATTTTTCTAGAAAATTTTAATTTTTAATCATTGAAACTAGAAATTCAGCAAACCACAATTCGTATTTTGTGTAGAATTATTCAAAGAATCGAAAAAACATAAAGATATCAAGAAAAAAAGAATTTTTCTCCAGAAAAAAGGCATGCCCCCTTGAAATGCGCATAATCCCCTAAAGGCAAATGCCCCCTTGAAATGCCTACTTTTTTTGGATTTTTTTTTGCATTCAAGGGGTTAGGGACTGTACAAAAAATTCTGTATTTGGCCTTGGTTTTTCGAGAAATCGGCAATGCAACAAAATTTGACTTATATCAATTACATGGCCCTCTGGTCGGTTTTTGCCACTTTTTCCCGCTAAAATTTTCATATAATTCGGCTTTTTCAAACGACTCATCTGATTGAGTTCTTAGATAGCTCCAACTGAGCAATAATATTTAAAGAAAAATAAATTGAAAAAAATGGTCG
>SCLH01000436.1:217678-231516 GCA_004367855.1 Oikopleura vanhoeffeni | reverse complement strand
CAGTGTCCAATCACATCACTCGATTGTCGACTTAATTCAAGAATCCCGCGATTTCATTGGTTACTTTCTCAAAGTTATGACGCCTGATAAAAAAGGCCACCTAGGCATCATTTTCGGTATATTTCATCATTTAATTTGTACTAGAACCCCAAACAATTCCGGAAAGTAACTGTTTTTATAATAAGAAAATTGAGCGATAATAACCCCATTTTTAAGTTTGGTTTAATTTTTCAATTAACAAAATATTCGTTTTTTAAAATTTCTATTTTTGCTTATATCGATAACGATGCTCGGGGCCTAAAGGAGGTTGTAGGGTCTTCAAATATAATATTTGGCTTTTTTAAACGCCTATATTTTTTATGGCTTATGATAGAAACAATTCTGTTACATACTAAGAACCTCGACCGTTTAGAAACTTTCATGTGACATTGTTATCTGCCATAACCAACCGGTTAACCAACATCAACCGAACTACTGTTTTCTAATTCTAACTGGTATAGCGGGTTCAGTTCTAATTTTAGAGCTTAAACCAAATCACGAAAGACTATCAAATACTCTTAGCCGAGACATTATTGACTCATTTTTTTTTTTTTAAAGTTCTAACTAGGTGCTTAAATCACCTGCACATACTGTTTTTTGGGGGAAAAGTTTGTAGCGGTATGAGTATACATAGAAACTATAAGGAATTTGGATAAGGCAATATTCAGACAATTCATCAGCTTGATATTGAGTTTTATTTTTATTTTTACAGGGGGCGCGCCTAAGCTCGATTATTAAAAAATACGAAATTTGAATTTCGGCTTTTCCAGGGTCGTAAAATATTTTAACAAACATTTTTGAAATTTTCGTGGTCTGTTTAATCATAAACACTAGTAAATTTTTATAAATTTTTCAAGAAAATCACAATTTCTGACATCCGATAACTTAAATCAAATATAAATATAGTTGTCATCAGACATGAATTACAAAATAAATCGAAGACCCTACAACCTCCTTAAATTTCAGTTTTTATATTCTTTTTAAACCTAAGACGGCTTTTGAGTTTAGCTATAGTTGAAANAGTTTGAAATAAGGAGTGTATAGGCTTAAAATTTTTTTTATTTTACTAGCAATAACTGAGCATCTAAAACTTGTGAATGGAAGGCTAACTGTAAAATTTGTGAATTCGGGCTTTTTTAGCTCTTCAATTCTCTTAGCTTTAGATTCTGACGGAGCAAATTTTTTTTGTTTTGAGCTCGGAAATTTTTTGATCAATTAGTTTTGATTTTGATACTTGAAATGACCATTCTTGTGGTACCGATTTCTAGAAAACCACTATACAAAATCCGAAAATTATTTTTGCAGTGAACTGAAAAAAGTCTTGGCCGTGGCGTAGAGCATATGTTGGTCGACTGGTCACTACCGGTTAACCGGTAAAAACCGGTTAAACATTGAAATAACGATAACTGTAGATATAGTACAGTTATGAATATTCGAAAGAATTAGAAATAAAATTATCTTTTAGGTATTGTGTAATATGATCCCATATGAGTCATTTGACGTAATTTGAATTTTTGGTGTCATATAACAAAATTTGACTCCACATAATTTTCTCCGAAAAATTCTGAGACAAATGGCTGAAAAAAAATTCATTACTGTACTATAACTACCGATATCGCTATTTCAATTTTTAACCAGTTTTTAATGATTAACCGGTTATGACGAGTCGACCAAAATTTGACTCACGCCATGGTCCAGACCCTTCTTGCTACACTCTACAAATAATTTTCGGATTTCGGCCAGTGGTTTTTTAGAAATCGGTACCACCGCAAAAGTCAGGAACTGTTCTAAAGCCAAAAAGACGTGTTTCCGTCATTATGGGGTCAAATTACATGCAAAAATTTGTGTTTTATATATTTTGATTCGAAACAAAATTGTCTTTCAGGTGATGTGTAATATGACTCCATATGAGTCATTCGACGTAATTTGACCTTTTGGTGTCGTATTACAAAATTTGCCCTCCCAAAATTATCTCCGAAAAATTCTAAGACAAATGGCCTAAACAAATTTTCATAACTGTACTAAATCTACAGATATCGTTATTTCAATGTTTAACCGGTTTTTACTGGTCAACCGGTAGTGACCAGTCAACCAACATATGCCCTACGCCAAGGCCAAGACTCTTTTCAGTTCACTGCAAAAATAATTTTCGGATTTTGTTAAGCGGTTTTCTGGAAATCGGTATCACAAGAATGGTCATTTCAAGTATAGCTAAACTCAGAAGCCGTCATACTACCGAATGTGTTTTAGCTTTTGGGGTTTTCTCCGGAGAGATTGAAACGCCACTTAAATAAACTAACCAAGTCGCGCTCGATTGGATCTTAGCGTGAATCTCCTCGGGGAACACCCCAAAAGCTAAAACACATTGGGTTTATTTTCTGAAGCATCCGTTCTGAAGCATACTTATACGTATGTTTCGACCCAAACTAATTCAAACAAACACCCGGAAATATGTCAGACTATTTTGAATTCGGGCTCATTTATTTTTTGAATTTTTCGCCCAAATTCTCAAAAATATTTAAATACATTTCAATACTGCTTGAACAGACTTTGTGTATTTTAACTGAAATTAATTTAATAATGAATTTTGCTTGATAATGAATAAACGAAAGTACTCGCAAACCAGAAAATGGATATTATATGTGTGATCATTTGGAGCTATCTTAGAAATCAATCAGATGAGTCGTTTCAAAAGCCGTAATTTAAACGGTATGGACGCCCTATTTACTAATTAGGTGCACTTTGATGAGTAAAGAACATAATCGAATCAAATAAAAATAAAATTCTAAAGATGGAAATCAAGTTTGGAATGTGGACGCTCCTTGTAAAATGGTCGACGTTTACAGTTTGTCACATTTTAACATAAATGTGGGACATCAGCGGTCACTTTTAAGAATTTGGAGTGAGCACCGACAGGGAACATATTCAGGATATAAAGGCAATTTCAATGCCAAATTTTCCATTAATTTCGAAGCGAGTGTTGGAATTAAATCAGATTAGGGATTTCAAACTTTCTATTTTTTTGGATTGAGAGTATAAGCCTGTTACGTTTTCAAATTTTGGCTCTTAGGACTAAATTATGTCAATTTTTTGATGTGACTATATATTTCAAGCTATTTTGTTGGTATCAAGGCGTACTATGAAATTAAACATTTAATTCTGGTTTTAAGGGGTACAACTATGAAACAAATATAGGTTAAACCAATATAGTGTAAATAAGACACAGGAATTTAAGGATGTTGAAGAAGCCAGTTTCTAGTATCTGATGGTCATTTTGATATGAGTAAACCTGCTCTGCAGTTTCAATCCGAAATTCTATTTTTTCAGAAGTTATTTTTCTGATACTCAAAATATATTAAATAAAATTTCAAAAAAATTCTTCAAAAAATATGTAAGAAAATTAAACTCAAATCAGGCTAACAAAGACAAAATAAGCACGTATGGAACAAATTGTGGTACTGTTTTTTAGTTACCAGCTGATTATTTAAAATTTTCGCATTTTTCTGAAAATGTTTTGACGCGCTTGGATATTGATTTTTGTTTTGTAGGCGCTCAAGCTAGCATATTTGAAATCTGAGAATAGTTTGAAATAGCCAAGGTTTTACTTATGAATCTGAAACTTTAATGTCATTTTAAATAACGTATAGTTATTCGAAGAAAAATCATCGACTTAACCTTTATTTATTCTCGCATTTATCAAAGTCACAGACTAAAAGTTTGAAAAATGTTATTTGTTGTAAATTAAATTCTATCCTTGATGCCGATAACTGAAGAAAATTTAATAATTATTATTTCCAGTTTTCCGGTGATAAACGCTCAGAGTAGCGCCTATAAATAGGCTTTGGGGTGTGAGGCGAAGTTTTTGTTTATGGGTATGAGGAGGTCAAGGAAGTATTATTTTCAAAAACGACCTGACTCTCATAAAATGCTTAGGCAGTCTTCAAATACGAATCATTTTTTAAACTAATTTTGATGCAATTGTATGTCCAATTTATGAAAATTTTTAGAATCCTTTCTTCAGGTTTTGTTATTTATTGGAAATGCAATACCGGCACGATTCAAGTTGGGAGAAATGGAAGGATAATCCAGAAAGGTTATGAAAATGCTGCTGATATAACTTGGCACATTTGGGCTAGATGTGAAAAAAGTATTGTGATTCGATCCAAATTTTTTGAAACAGAACAAACTTATGATTATCTCAAAATCAACGATAGATCATTCAGTGGAACATTAAAGCAACGAATTTTCAAATTATTTATTTCCGTATCTTTCTGGTATCAAGAACCCTACTCTTGTCGGAAAATTTGTGATATCATAAATTATTCGACAATGCATAATGTTTTCTATTTGAGAAAATCTTCTTAACCCGTCATGAACTGAGGCTCAAACAAAAAATTTTCTCAATTTTATTCTAAAGATTTTTTTCTTAAAATATGGACAATTTTAAGTTCATTGGTGGTATTTTCAGCCCTATACTTTGCCAAGAAACTAACTTTTCTGAATTTTGAAACATTTTTTCTGGAAAAAAACTATTTTAACTAAATATTTTCGATTTTGTAAAAAAGTTTAAAAAATTTTGCTAAAAAGTAAACGCCTTTCCGAGGGGTATCTGAACCGAAAAATGCGGAAGGCGAAAAAAAAGAAATTTTTAATTATTTTATAAATGCCAAGAGCTCCGAAATTGATTTTGAATTCGAACAATACGAAAAAATCGGTCCAACCGCTGGAACTACCCACCAGCGGTTATGTTATCGATATGTCTGATTTTACGAAGTATATGTGCGGGCTGAAAAACGGCCTCATGAGTGGCTAGGAGGGGTCTTAGGGATATCCCTTAACCCTTGGAAGCTCCAAATCGAATAAATCGGTGGAGGCTCCAAAGCCTATTTTTCGGTCCGACCTTGAGCGCTTATATTGTGATAACGACACATCCGAATAATTTCCTATTAGAGTCAAGTTGAAGCCGAAGGCTCAAAATGTTGTAATAATTTAAAATATTAGGAAAATTTTATCTTAAAAGTTAGGAAAATGAGCGCCAAAAAAGACGTTTTTTGTTATGGTTACCATGAAAAATAAGAAAATTTTCAGAAAATATTTTTAACCTGAACTAACTAATGCAAACCTTGGATTTCTAGTCCTGCTTTCCAATTTTAAATATCTCTCTCCGTTTTCTCTTAGCTCAACTTTTCACACCTTGATACGCGGCTGAAATGTTTGAAAAAATAATTATTTTCGAGTATGAAGAAAATATTTTCGAATGATTGATTAACCCTCTCACACCCTTTAACTATCTAAANATGTGACCAATCAGCGTCAATGCGATTAATTAGGTTTAACATTTTTGCTTAAAAAATAATTGAAATTTCTAGGAATTCGATCAGACATTTTCGATAATTTTAATTTCATGCATCGTTTAGGCGGGTCATATTACCAATAAAAAAATGTTCATATCAAGTAGATACGGTTTTATGCGGGGTTAAGCTAAAAAATATTTGAATTTGAAAAATGCTAGATTTTGTTCTAGATTGTTTGAAAAAAAATAATTGCCACCATGAGATTCCTTGGAGTCAACTTTAGTCATAAGCGATATTTAATGTATCATAAATTAAATTCTATAAAGGGCTCAAAAAATTACGACGCCCACCCTTTAAGGGGATTGTGGGCGTGATAATTTGAGATTTCTCAGAAAACTTTTTTTGAGAAGCCTCATTTTGGTAGAGAATTTTCCCACTGAGTTTTTTAAAGCTTAGGATTTTTTCTTGAATTTTGATTTTTTTTTCAAAAAAAAAAAAGTAAGTTTGAGATTTTTGAGATTTGTGAGAAATTTGAAGTGAAAGGTTACCAATTTCGATCTAGAAATTTTATTTGTCACCTTTCAAAGAATTTCGCGAATGTAGACACTTGAACTCAAAATACTGCCAAAAAACGGGGGTTAAATTTCATTTTTAAATTTTTTTTTAATTTCAAAAAGTTCAGAATTTTCAAAACAAAAACTAAAAATTCAAAACAAGTCGTTCCTTGAGACTTGGAGGAAAAAAAAATCGAAAAAAGGGCTTCCATTTGAACCTTAATTCAGCCTTTGCGGTGAAGTTTGATGTACAAATGAAAATTTTCCCATTATATTTAAGGAGGAGTAGGCGTATTGCGCGAAGGCTCCCAAAGAAGCTGTTTGACCACTAAGGCAAAATTTTGAAAAAAGGCTTCCATTTGGTGATGGTATTTATATATACATTCTAAATTTGCAAATATCATAAAAAGTGTGAGAGATGAATGAGGAGTAGGCTTTTTTAGTGCTTTTAGCGGACGCCTACTAAAAACCATTGTTCTGAGCGTAAGGTTGAGGTATCAGATGCTCTGAATAGTTTTAGCACCGTTACCTTACGAGTTGTACTACCGTATTTGAAAAAAAATTCAATATTTCTGAAGGCCAAGGTTGCTCAGAACACTTCACTTGAAAATGATGTAAAAGAGCCCAATTATCGACGCCACATCCTTAAGGCGGTTCTATGAGGCAGCCTATATCTTTTGTACTGAAATTATGTTTGGCTGGATTTTAGAATTTTTGAACTCCACGTAGATTGGTTTAATTAGTATAACGAAATAAAAGTTTGAAAAAGAATTTAAGCATTGCTGGAATTTTTTTCGATAAAAAGTTGAACAAGCTACTTTTGAGTATTATAGGGTTCTATAGGCGAATCCGATCTTTTAGAAACTAAAAGAGCTAAAGGGTTCTTGATTTTATGATTTTTGACTGCAACGTGGCTTTTTAGTCATTAAACTCAAAAAATCGGAAAAAATTACAAAAATTTCGGAAAAAATATTAAATTTTTTCTGAGTGTCGAAAATAAAAAATCTTTTCTGGCGGCTATTTTTTTTAGCGAAACTTGCAATCGGAGCGAATGTTTCTCGAAAACGGTTCATCCGATTCAAGAAATTCCAATTGTATCTGGGAGTCAAAATAAGTTGATACGCGACAACCATATAATTTGAGTCCATCCATAACCGGTTAACCGGTAATAAGCCAAAACATCGGCAAATTGTCGGTTGTTAGAGAACTGAGGCAGATAAGCATTCGAGGAATATTGTGTATATGTAACTTTTTGAAGAGGAATTTGTTGGCAGTGTTTTGTTTTCACACCAGACACCACATGGTGAGTAAAGAGCACTTTTTTCTATTTTGCGACTGGTATGTCATAAAGACCTACAATAATACTATCCCGTTAACTTTTCAAGAGAAAATTTTTTGTTTTTTTTCGTTTTGACACCAGACACCACATGGTGGAGTAAAGAGCACTTTTTCTATTTTGAGACTGGTATGTCCTACGTAACACCTACAAATAACTTATCCCGTTAACTTTCAAGAGAAAAATTTTCGGCTTTTTGTTTTCACACCAGACACCACATGTGGGAGTAAGAAAGCACTTTTCTATTTGCGACTGTATGTCATAAAGACCTACAAATATACTTATCCCGTTAACTTTTCAAGAGAAGAATTTCGGCTTTTTTTTTACACCAGACACCACATGGTGGAGTAAAGAGCTCCTGTGAGACTGGTATGTTATGGGACCTTAAAAATTACTCATCCGGGTAACTTTTAGGAGTTAAAAATTTTAAAATGCAATAAGCTAATTTTTGCTCCCCAAATTAATCAAAAAACACACTCTTGTGTGACCTAGTACAAAATTTCTGAATTTTTAAGTTTTTAGAAAGTTATTGCACCCTCCCTATCGAAACATTTCTTCTGATTAATGGTTTACAGGCAGCTGTGATTGTACTTGACGGCGCTTTTTGTAATGAGTTATAAACAGTACAGTTTCGCCTACCCCCTCGAAATGCGAAAAAAAAATCCAAAAAAAAGTAGGCATTTCAAGGGGGACAAAGGGGATTATTTCGCATTTCAAGGCGCATGCCTTTTTCTATGAGAAAAATTGTTTTTTCTCTTGTATTTTTATGTTGATTTTCGATTCTTTGAACAAATGCTCCCAAAAATTACGGAATTGTGGTCTTCAAATTCGGAAAACTTCTTCGAATTTTAAAGTTTTGCAAAAAAGATTAAATTTTCTTTATTATTGTCTTAAAGGTCTTCTTCGTTTAGACAATTTGACCAATTTTCTCGACAAATTTACAGATTTAAGAAAAATAGTCGAAGTTGAAAATAAATGTCAGCCATTGGCGGCTCTTGTATTAAAATATCTAAATTTAAAAACACAAAAATCCCCTTTTATCGGCCTGTCGGGCGAGTAGCCTCATTTTTAAACACAATTTGAATTACAAATCACAAAATCCCCTTTTATCGCCTTTCGGGCCCGATTTGTGCCATTTCCAACAAAATTGAATATAAATCACAAATCCGCTTTTTATCGGCCTTCGGGCATTTGCGCATTTTTTAATAAATCTTGAATACAAATTACAAAAATCCCCTTATATCGGCCTTCGGCGATTTGTGGCTCATTTCAAACAAATTTGAAATATAAATACAAAATGCCCCCTTTTATCGGCCTCGGCCGATTTTGGGGCTCAGTTTTTCGCAAATTAAATTATAAAAACAAAAAATCCTTTTATCCGCCGTTTCAGCCTTTGGCTCATCAGTATACGCAATATATTTTTAGCGAATGTGATTTGCAGCTAAAATGTCCAGTTGTGAGCGTTCACGGGACAGGTGAAGAATCTCAACCTTCATCCATCAACCATGGTTCTTGCTCATTACCCTATTTCACGGATTTAAGCTCAAATTTAGTTCATGAGAACGTCTTACCGAACACGCTGGGGCTGTTTTTTCACGGACGATTTCTTAGCCTTTGAAATAAATTAAACACAATTCACGAAAAATTAGTATTCAATTCGCATTCCCTAGCCTTAACCAAGTCCGAAATTAAATGAAAATTTATTTTACAGATTTGCGCAGTCAGGATTAAATAAAATTTCATGTAATTTGACAGACGGGTGTCCAAAAAAATTATATGCATGTCCCCTTTAAAAGTTAACTAGATAAGTTCATTATCTAGGTCACATAACATTAAAGTCTCAACAAGAAATAAATGTTTGTGTGTACGACCAGGTGGTGTTCTGTATCTCTCTCTTTTCAGCTGTAAGCCAACTTTTTGATCAGTGAAATCTCAGCTTAAATGCAAAAAATCTAATTGCTGCTTTTTCTCTTCATTGAAGTTTAACTTCATATTCACCTATCCGAAAATTACATAATGCCGATATTATTTGTCAGAAAAAAATTCTCTACAATATAATCGGATAATTTTTTTTAAATAAATCTTAATTCGCCGAGAATTTTTTTTGAAAATTCATGGCTATAGTTAAATATAGGCAAAATTTACATTTTTTTACAAACGGAAGTTTAACTTACGAACGGTACATTTTTTTCTCTTTTTCATATATCATTCTCGATTCTCTAAGTAAAATTCTTATCTGCTCTGAATCAGAATAATTTCTGTAAGAATTCTTGTAATCACTATTTTATGCAGATCTACTGCGCGCCATTATTACATTGATTAAAGGCTAAAAATTAAAATATTGAAATATCAATTATGATATTGAAATATCAATTATGATATTGAAATACTGTCGTATGCGTCTTAGAGGACAAAACGACAAGAATTTGGCGATTTTTGGCCATTTCGAAAAGTACGTGCGTCTAAGAGGACAAAACGGGGTGTTAAAATTGTAGTTAGAAAAAAAAATTGTAGTGAAAAATAAATAATACCCATAATAATGTAGCGAAATTTGATTTTTGGTTTTTTTTAGTTAATGTGGCGACAGTACTTTCATTTAGGATTATTTTTGCTGTGATTAGTATTCTTCGTAATTTGAGACTATCCTATTTTTTTTAAATCGCCTTGATGATTTGAAACTCCGAAAAAGTACTTTCTAGTTTAGGTAGAGCTTTGAAAATACCATCAATGAATTTCAAATTGTCTGAAACAGTAAATTGAATATACAGTTTTGAAATTTTTTGAGTAACTATCCTAAAATTGGCACTAAATGAGTGCAACATAATATTCCGTCGAGGTATCCCGGTTCAATAACATTTTACTGCGGCAGTTAGTTATGTTCATAAAAATGCACCAAATCATCGTTATGCTTTTTAAAGTATTTTTTCAAAATTAAGTTGAAAAATAACGTTTGTTTCAATTTGACCCCTAAAACTTTAAAATTTCGGCTTGATGTAAGCCAACTTTCTCTTCAGTGTTTCCCCAGCTTTCTTTTGAGCGTACTTTTGAAAAAATCGAAGCCCATTTTTTCCGGAAATTTTTTCACGTGATCTTGAAAAATTCATATTTTGAGTTTGTGGTCGAATTTGAAAAAAGCGGCTCCCTTTAAGTTTTTATTTGTTTTGAGCTACCTTTTGCAAAACTTTGAGTAAATTTTGAAATTTAACCTAGGAGTAGATAGATTTTCCGATGAACTAAGTCCAAAAATCGGTGGGTTATCGCATATTCTAGAAAAAATATAGCATTTATCGACAAAACGGCTCCCCTTGAGTTAGACCTACTAATTCTACAGGTTATGTTAAAATTTAGGTTTATTTCAAAATAAAACCTGAGAGGAAATAGATTTTCCGTTTTGGCTTTGGTCTCCCTGTTTCGCTTATATGTCTAGGAGTGTATGCATACAAAAAACTTTTGAGACATGTTTTACGCAAGATGAAGGCTAGTTCTACAAACTGGCTAATCTGAATAATATCCTTGAAGCCCTGTTTGGCTAATATTTCATCGAGCATATGTCAAATTAGGGACCGGGATACCCTTAAATCACATTGCAGGCTTTTTTTCCCAAGATTTTTTATCCTTTGCCAAAGACCTAATAGACGTATTAGAAGAACCCTCTGGTGACCATGACAAATGGGACACGGTCAAAGAGATTCATCGTATATTAACAAAAGAGCAACTCCGTTGGCAAAATAATCAAGAAACGTTCAAAACTCTGAATGACTCCACAAAAAGCAACGACTCTGACTCTTTAAACTTTTCACCCAATCAGAATTCTGACCCGATAAATAGGCATTTCAAGCTGGGTGAGAGAGCACCAAGAAAGGTGAATAGTGACGATGTTTCAATGTGCATGATTTGTTGGAAAACATTCGGATTCGGAAATAGACAGTATCATTGTGGGTCCTGTGGATGTGTACTTTGCTCACATTGCATACATTACCAATTAAACCTAAAATACAGGTGAGGAGATATCAATTACGATCCCCGAGTAAAAAAAATTCTTGAAAAATGTAGGGAATTAGAATAAATCTTAGCAAATGGACCGGTGAAATCACGATATTTCGAGAACCGTAGTCTCTGGTTTTTGGCGGGTGTATAAAACGCCAACCAAAAAAAAACATACGCAAACGCCCAGGGTACGCGTGCGATTGCCGAATTTTGTAAAATGGAACCTTAAATCTCAAGTTCAGACTTTAAAATCCTCACTTAGTACTTACGCCGTTTTGAAGAGTTCAAAAATCTCTGATAGAACTAATTTTACAAAAAATAACCAGTTTATAAGGGGCGAAATGTCAGAATACGTTTTTTGCCAACCAAAATAAAATACTGCGGACCAAGACCAAATCGAACAAAAATAATAATGAAGAGGTTTAAAACCTCCATAGACTTTTGCGTTTTGACGCGCTAGTTGGGGTTGTTAAGGCATGCATTCTAAATTTTGAAATTTTAACTTGGAGACCAAGCTAAGGGCCAATATGTTACCACTGATATCTTGCAACTATCAAATAAGATTTCTAAACCGTTCTCGAACACAACACATTTCTTGCTCTCTACAAAATCGAATTTTTCTCTATTTCTATCAATGTTTCAGAAAACCAACGAATTTTTAAATCATGATAAATCAAATTAATCTTATGACCGCAGACAAGTTGTTTTCTGAAATGTTTTGTATTGGTGAGACATAATTTAGTCGATGTCAAGTATTTGAGCAGCTGCGACAATTTAAAGATACTATGCCGGCCCTCTTTTGAGGGAAATCCTGATTTGATTGGTTTTCAACCTTTTGATCAAAATAAACAAACGGAGAAGTTAAAAAAAACAAACCAATTGTTTACAGAAAAAAATCATTTTGACTACAAATTACTATGAAATGGGTGCGAATACAAAATATTCAATGTCTATACTATTTCCAGGAAAAAATATTTTCATTTTATCAAATTTTTGTGGTAAAATCATTCAAACAATACAAGAAAAAACAAGTTGATAATGGCGCCCTTTTTTCAGCGGGATGATCAGTTGCACGAGTTTTTTTTCTCGGAGATGGGTGAACCCGATTTCAAAAAGTTCTCAAAAATAGATGGGAAGTCAATGTTTGATCACATTGCAATAACATTCTTCGATTTTTAACTCCGGATAACCGGAATTCCGGTAATTACTGGTCAAATCTTAAATTGTCGGTTTTTCTCGGTCACTATCGGGTGATATGAGCACTTGAATTTTTTTAACCCTTTCGTCTTCAAATTTCTGACCTTTATTTTTTTGGGAGGTCAAATTTTGTAATATGCCCCAAAAAAAGGTCACATTTCAAAATGGAACCGCGTATGGGGTCAAATTACAATTGCATAATGAAAGGAAATTCCCATGAAGATTTTCAAAAAATATAACAAATTGTTTTTTTTGTCATATGACCCCGGAATTTTGGTAGAATCTGACGACCTCTCACCATAAATCAGGTGCCTTGAGCCATCATCTCTACAGACCCCCACGGTTCAGAGGCTAAGCCGCACGATCAATTATTAAAGTCAGCAAAGGTTCATTCTGTCAAGATAACTCTTGCCATGCTGTAAGTTTGGAGCGTGGCTGCCTAGCAACCCTGATGGAGTCGAAAATCAGCATAATAAGTTTAACAAATCGTTTTTGATCAGAATAAACGTTAATTTTAAACTTAAAAAATGCCTTTTTAACTAAAACAAACATATTTTTTTTTATATATTAAATATGAAAATGATTTGAAATAGTATCTTTTGATAATCCCAAATAGAGACAACAAATGAAAAATGTTCAAACGCCTAACAAAACTAGTTTTTGTTTGATAATGGGTCATATACATCTAAAAATACAAAATTTTTATAGATTTGGGAATCGGTCCCTCGAATTTCCTTTCATTTGTATGTAATATGACCTCAATACGGAGATCATTTTGTTATTCGACGACCTTTTAGGGTCATATTACATATTTGACCCTGAAATATTTTACTGAAAAATTCAAGCATTTTTTAGTGCTGAAATGAACTCCTTGGGGCTTTATGGAATCCGAAACATCGAGGTTTTGAAATTTAGGGGCCGAGAATGCTCAATATCAATCATTTTCCGGGGTCATTTTACAAAAAACAATTTTTATATTTTTGAAATCTTCATGGAATTTCCTTTCATATGCAATGTAATTTGACCCCATACGGTCATTTTGGAAATTTGGACCTTTTGGGTCATATAAAAATTTGACCCCAAAAAACTAAAGGTCAGAAAATTTGAAGACGAAAAGGTAAAAAAAACCATCAGTCTCATATCACCCCATAGTGACGAGAAAACGACAATTTAAGATTTGACCAGTATTACGGAATTCCGGTATCCGGGTTAAAAATCGAAAGTGTTATGCAATGTATGCAAAACCATTGAACTCCCATCTATTTTTGGAATTATTGAAATCGTTCCAACCATCTCCGAGCAAAAACTCGTGCAACTGATCATCCCGCTGAAAAAAAAGCCGCCACTAACAAATTTGCGTCCGACTCAGAGTTTAGCCTTCCGTTGGGCTTCTACGGGAGCAGCAATGTCCATGGCCAAATTTTTTTTTAA
>SCLH01000436.1:181531-208970 GCA_004367855.1 Oikopleura vanhoeffeni | reverse complement strand
GTGACTTCGGACCACTCTCGAGGACAACCGTATAAGGATGGGTGGGACGATAATTTGCTCTTTTCTTACACATTCAAAGCAAGTTTCTGGGAAACCTGGCTTCAGAAAGTCCTCCCCTAATTTTTTCTTCCAAATACGTGTACAACTCTTTTATGAGAGAAGTTTGCCTTAAGGAGCCAGTCTGCCGAGTACCTTTCACGCATCTGATACTCAAACTGACGCTGCAGAAAATGTGTGTTTATAGAGGCGTCCTCCTAAAAGTCACTGAAAGCCACCGCGTCATTCATATTCTCATCTTTTTACTTGGTTATTTGCAATTTTAGATCTCAAACTGCCAGCCCGCAGATTATTAAATGGCGCATCTCCGAGCGGTAGAAAATTTTCAAAAAATGTGCCTCGATAGTCGGTCAAGAACAGCGTTGAAGTTCCTACACCAATGGTGTTTTAGTACCACGTAGAGGCAAATTTTTTGAAATTTTCTACCGCTCGGGAACGCATCTTAATTTGGAAGTTAAATTGCAAATAACAAGTAAAAATGATGCATGCAAATATGAGGGAAGTAGGCTTTCAGGTACTTTTAGAGCACGCCCCTAGCTAAAAACCATTTATTCTGAGCGAGGTTGAAAAGTATCGAATGCTTGACTACTCGGCAACTTTTAAAGTTACTTCACCGTATCTGGAAGAGAAAAAGTTAATGATTTCTGAAGCCAGGTTTCTCTCAGAAAACTTTGCTTGCTAAAATGCTTGGATAAAAAGAGCCAAATTATCGTCCCCCACATCTCAAGAGTATTAACCTCAAACTTCTTTGAGCTAAGTTTTATGAACGAGTGTTTGCCTTTGCGGAGATAATAATAAAAAAAATGAATTTTCAAATTGAGGCCTTGATTTGTAAAACCCATGATTTTCAGGCCACATAACCGTTTTTCTATATTTCACGGCTATTGAATTTTTCAAATTCTTTGAGCTAAGTTTTGTGGATATTATAAATTCTGTCATTTTAAAAAAAAATAAAGTTGATATCTCAAAAACTCAGAGGAGAGAATACTTTTAATTTTTCCACAGAGAAAAAAGTTTCTACATCAGCGTGAAACCGATCACAAAACTCGTTTTTTGCCGAATTTTGCGTTGACAAGTTAATTTTTTCCAATTATTTGATACAACAAATCATGTATTTAGCGTCAAAACATGCTCTTTCCTTTAGTCCGAACTTCGGACTCCAGCCATTTTTTTTAATATATGATGGTCGAAACATTTTGAAAATTACTGGTAGAAAAAACAGAAGTCGAAAACCGGCTCTGCAGCTAGACGTAGCTTGAAAACACAAACCTAAATCATATTTCCGACCCTACTCTACTTGCAATTCATGTTGTCTCGCTCCATTTAATCCATTCTTATTCCCATAATTGTAGTTTTTCATGATTTCGTCTCTATCAGGTCCTTTTCCATAAATTTATCACCAGAACTTCATGTTTGTGATATCATCATTTTGAAAGAGATTGATGTGTTTTCATACGCTTCTGAAGCCGGTTATAATTTGTGATTTTGAATCTGGTTGGTTCTCTCATTTTATACCGGTTCATTCGTCGGTTTCCACATTCATCTTCAGTAAGATTGAACCTCGAAGTTTTAACGTGTTTATGTCTATGAGACTTTTTTGAATCTGAAACTTTATGACCTCTTGAAGTCTAGAGACTCCGTAGTTTGATAAATGAACTTTATCTGGTTTTGTCTGTATCTCTTGTGGGCATGATAACGGTAACATTCGCGAGATTTTGAGACAAATGAGAAGAAGAAATTGACGAATTTGATTTGGCGAGATATTTCGTTTTTCACAGTATGATTCAATTTTTTCGTTTAGGTGGCGACCTCTGCGATTATCACGATCCTGTCGGGAAGCACGCCACTAAAATATAGAGTCAAACTAGAAAAGAATATTTTTTAGTTAATAAATATTTTCGACGCTTAATTTTCCACTGATTCTAAAAATATGGCGAAGGTGCAAAACTAGAACCAACCCAGAACCAAAAAACAGTGCATCGCGAGGCCTTAGGTTCTCTCCTCTGTTCTAATTTGTTGCACGCCCCAAAGTTCTGAATTAAATTGAATTTCAGAAAATATTTCAAAAAAATTTTAGCAATTATTTTTCGAAACATTTTTTAGAGAAATTAAGTTTAACCCGGTGAGCACAGAAAAAAAGTTCCACCAAGGCCTTTTCAAGCGCCTTTTTTCAAGCGCGGTATTACAGAAAGCCCATATTTTTGCATCCGACATTTGATATTCTAGAATTTTGATTTTAGTTCTAGAAAATTTAATGAGATAAGAAATAACCAGCATATCACGTGTATACAAGCCTCACAGTGGTGTCACAAATTATTTGCTATTGAAATCGATGCACAAGAATCTGACTATGTCATTGGTTTTCCTGATTTAGTCTATATATAATCAATCAAAAATATTTTTAAATAGTGTCTAAAATTTTAATGAAAAAATCACAATTATTCATTAAAAATGTTATTTATTCCTATAAAAGCAGATTAGTACACTTCTGATATTAATTCTGGGTCGATATACTAATCAAGGTGACTCTGTGGAAAATATTTAATTGCTCGAAGTAATTATCTCATAATTAAATATTTTTCGTCAAATATTAAAATTGAAAATTTTGAAATATCACTTCTGAAAAAAATATCTGTTCCTGGTATTCTCTGCCTCTTTTCCCCCCCGCCGGCGTGTTCCTACATCAGGGTTCTGCGGCATCCCGTGGGCTCTTGCCGCCTGGGCTCGAGCGAGAATTTAACCCAGACGTGCTGAAATGAACTCCTTGGGCCTATGGTTCTCGTAATATCGAGGTTTTAAGATTTAACCGGTAATTACCGGTGGTTCGAGTTGACACCAACACCCGGCCAAGTTTGGGTCCTAAACCTCCTTAATTGCCTAAAAAAATATGTTTTTGCTTTTGATATCTGGTTCGCCTACAATCGGTACCAAACCGGACGCTGGTTACACATGTAATGAGGTTATTTTTCCTAGAACGTTCAAAACTGCATATTTTCTGCATTTGAAATCAATAAGTGGTATTTTTAGAGTCCTTCAGGTAGTCAACTACCCTCGAAAGTACTATTCTAGAAAATATTTTTTTTGGCAATTTGATTTTGAGGCTTATATTTTCTGAAACTGCAGTGAATTCTGCGTCCGATAGGTTAACCATAAATGAAAATTTAATTTTGAATAAAAATTGAAAAAAAATATTTTTTTCCGACTAAAATTTAATTTTGACATGTGACTTCGACCTCTCTGGACAACTAAGAGGTTTAATCAAAATTATTTGAGCTAAGTTTTATGAACGAGTGTTTGACCTTTGCGGAGATAATAATAAAAAAAATGAATTTTCAAAATTGAGGGACCTATAGGATTTGTAAACCCATGATTTTCAGGCCAACATAACCGTTTTTTCTATATTTCAAGCGCTATGAATTTTTTCAAAAATTCTTTGAGCTAAGTTTTGTGGATATTATAAATTCTGTCATTTTAAAAAAAAATAAAGTTGATATCTCAAAAACTCAGAGAGGAGAAATACTTTTAATTTTTCACAGAGAAAAAAAGTTTCTACATTCAGCGTGAAACCGATCACAAAACTACGTTTTTGCCGAATTTTGCGTTGACCAAGTTAATTTTTCCAATTATTTGATACAACAAATCATCTATTAGCGTCAAAACATGCTCTTTCCTTTAGTCCGAACTTCGGACTCCGAAGCCATTTTTTTTTAAATATATGATGGTCGAAACATTTTGAAAATTACTGGTAAAAAACAGAAGTCGAAAACCGGGCTCTGCAGCTAGACGTAGCTTGAAAACACAGACCTAAATCAAATTTCCGACCCTACTCTACTTGCAATTCATGTTCTCGCTCCAATTTATCCATTTTAATTTTCCATAATTGTAGTTTTTCATGATTTTCGTCCTCTATAAGGTCCTTTTCATAAAATTTATCACCAGAATCTTCATTTTTGATATCATCATTTTGAAGAGATTTGATGTGTTTTTCATACGCTTCTGAAGCCGGTTTATAATTTGTGATTTTGAATCTGGTTGGTTCTCTCATTTTATACCGGTTCATTCGTCGGTTTATCCATTCATCTTCAGTAAGTTTTGAACCTCGAAGTTTTAACGTGTTTATGTCTATGAGACTTTTTTGAATCTGAACTTTAATGACCTCTTGAAGTCTAGAGACTCCGTAGTTTGATAAATGAACTTTATCTGGTTTGTCTGTATCTCTTGTGGCATGATAACGGTAACATTCGCGAGATTTTGAGACAAATGAGGAAGAAAAATTGACGAATTTGATTTGGCGAGAATTTCGTTTTTCACAGTATGATTCAATTTTTTCGTTTAGGTGGCGACCTCTGCGATTATCACGATCCTGTCGAGGAAGCACGCCACTAAAATAATAGAGTCAAACTAGAAAATAATATTTTTTAGTTAATAAATTTTCGACGCTTAATTTTTCCACGATTCTAAAAAAATTGGCGAAGGTGCAAAACTAGAACCAACCCAGAACCAAAACAAGTGCATCGCGAGGCCTTAGGTTCTCTCCTCTGGTTCTTAATTTGTGCACGGCCCCAAAGTTCTGAATTAATTGAATTTCAGAAAATATTTCAAAAAAATTTTTACAATTATTTTCGAAACATTTTTAGAGAAATTAAAGTTTAACCCGTGAGCACGAAAAAAAAGTTCACCAAGCCTTTTTCAAGCGCCTTTTTTCAAGCGCGCGTATACAGAAGCCCATATTTTTGCATCCGACATTTGATATTTCTAGAATTTTGATTTTAGTTCTAGAAAATTTAATGAATAAGAAAAGGTACAGCATATCACGTGATCCAAGCTCACGTGGTGTCACAAATTATTTTGCTATTGAATATCGATGCACAAGAATCTGACCTATGTCATTGGTTTTTCTGATTTAGTCTATATATATCAATCAAAAAATATTTTTAAATAGGTCTAAAATTTTAATGAAAAAATCACAATTATTCATTAAAAATGATTATTTTCCCTATTAAAAGCAGATTAGTACACTTCTGATATTAATTTCTGGGTCGATATACTATTCAAGGTGACTCTGTGGACAATATTTAATTTGCTCGAATAATTTCTTCAATAATTAAAATATTTCGTCAAATACTTAAAATTGAAAATTTTGAAATATCACTTCTGAAAAAATATCTGTTCTGTGTACAATTAATCTTTGTGTTTAAGTGTCAATCATTGACAAAACACTTTCCTAAAATCTGGCTCTATTTTCAAATTTTAATTGACGCAAATGAGGTCGTCATTATTAGATTTTGTTAGAAAGTAAAAGAATTGAAAAAAAACAACCCTCCGTAATATTCGAACAAAATTTCCAAAAAAAAGTTATTTTTTGAAATCCTTGCAAAATTCTTTATAATGTATTCGAACGAGACAATTCTACGTTGTTTTTTTGCATTTTTTAGATGATTTTAAATGTGAATGAGCCTTTATAAAGGCTTTGTGCTCACACGGGTTAAACAAAATTTCTATTTTTTAACAAAGTTATTGAATTTCAATTTTTGATCAAAATTTTCTATTATTTTCCAAACATTTAATTCCAATTGTTGAAAAATCTTTTGAAAAAATAGAAATTTTTCAAAAAAAAATTGTAAAAAGTAACGGGCATATTAATTTTGGTTAATTTTTACGTTTTTTCGAAAAACCAGGTTTCAGACATAAAAATATATTCCCTCAATCTCCTTAAAAGCAGTAATAATTACCTCATTATTAGAAGACAATCTGGGTAGAGCCAACGTAAAATATCTATAACAGAAATAATTTCTTCCAAGATGTCGGAAAGTTCTCGACTTTTAAATTTTGTGCTGACATCATTTGTACCCACATGACAAATTATCATGCCAATTTTTTCCGGAGACGGCAAATATTCGTTCTAAATTTCTTATTAAAATCTAAGAAAAAATAATATAAAATTTTCAAAATATTTTAAAAGTAGTGTTTTATTGAAACCAGGTCGTTTAGCCACAATATCTCGAAGGCCATGACAAGGATTAGGCCACTGGGAATTTTAATTTTAAAAAGTTGCTTTAAAAACTTGAAAGTCGAAAAATTGAAAGCCTAACCCTAGCCATGACAAATCTCAACAAACGGTTTTTTCTATAATGTTCATTGAGGAACCGAATTTATTTGTAATTGGAAATTTTGTTTTTTAGGTTCAAAATTTGAACTTCAAAAACAGAAATTCAAGTTTAAAAAAGGCAAGAAAATTCGAAAATTTTCTGAGCACAGAAAAATGACATTTTTAATTAGTTTTTTCTGCCATTTTGTAATCATAAACTTTTTATGCTGAAGAAACCTTCGCTTTATTATGGTATATGAGTGAGTTGGTGTTTAGTGTACCCATTTGGGTACGATTAGCACGCCCGTGCTTTTCGTACCCAATTGGTCTGCATTATTTTTTTTTATTTAGGTACCCATACATTTAGCGTACCCAAATTGGTCGGTTTGAAAAATATTTTGTGTAAACGCAACGTCGTGATTATGCGTCATTAAGTTGAGGAATTTCACCGACTGCACTGGAGCACAGTGATCGGCATAACTTATGCCGCATAAGTAGGGTCAGTAACGGAAGACTTATCTGCATAACTAAACCCTCAGTACGGATTCTTTGATTGTATGGGGTTAAACTTTCTCAAAAAGAATAATTCCGACCATGAAAAAAAAATTGGAAGCCTCCAAGTGGTCACACTTTGAGTATGAAAAAACAACCTTTTGGGCTTTGAAACGCGTTATAATAGTTGATTTATTATTGATTTTTTGTTGTTATTATACCGATCGCGTTACAAAAACTCAAAGAATTCGTACTGAGGGGTTTAGTTTTGCAGATAAGTCTCCAGTTACTGACCCTACTTATGCCGCATAAGTTATGCCTATCACTGTGCTTCAGTGCAGTCGGTGGAATTCCTCCTAATGACGCATAATCATGAGGTTGCGTTTTTCACAACATATTTTTCATTCAGACCAATTTGGGTACGCTTTAGCACGCCCGTGCTTTCCGTACCCAAATTGACCTCAATAAAAAAAACAATGCAGATCAATTTGGGTACGGAAAGCACGCCCCCATCTGAGTTATGTCTCCAAAAAACCTGGTTCCCTTGAAAACGCTACCTTACCATACCTTTAGTTGATTGCATAATTGATATGTTGTTATTCCAGGATATGCAAAATGAAAAACATTTACTTCTAATTTTTCGGGATCAATATTTCTAATCATAGAATCACCGATAAGAAGACAACCAGTGGAATTATTCTCATTTTTATATTCTTTAACCCTGCCCAAGCACGCTGCAACGGACGAAAAAGATGAATTCATTTTTTTTCTTTTTCACATTCTGAATAAAATAATTTTTTTTTACATTCTGAATTAAATTAATTTTTTTTCTAAGAGGACAGAACTTTTTTGTCGTTTTGTCCACCTGAAAACGTGTCGTTTTGTCCATTTAAAAAAAATTCACTATAAATGCTCTAAAAAATCGAAAAATAGCGCTAGAGAGCTAAAAATGCAAGCCAAACGCACGGACTTTTCGAAAATGGCCAAAAATCGCCAAATTCTTGTCGTTTTGTCCTCTTAGACGGATACGACAGTACATAAATGAAAATAAATACAGTCGTAAAACCTTTCGCAATAAAGATTCCCAAATTTTTTTCTCGATCAACTTTATTATTTTTGATGTTGATAAAAAGGTTCGAGTTTAAGAATTTCTGCAAAGTCATCATCAAACCAAATAGTGATGGTGAGTCCAGAAAAGTTAAGAAAAAATAATTTATTTTCTCCACTGGCTTGCTGTTTCTTTCTATAAATTGATCGGGGGTCATTTTCTAGAACGGTGACTAAAGCATTTTTGAACTCTTCTAAGGTAGAAAAAGATCCCTTGTCCCATAATTCCTCACATTGTTTAGCAGCTCTAGTAGTAAATCCTACGCCCTACAAAAGGTTGAAAATGTCTAATACGGTATAAGTTAAACGAAAACATTCCATGAAAAAATATCCATTTTATTAACATTTAATGAAAACATTTCAAGAGAAAATTTTTCGAGGAAAAATTTAATAAAAAAAACACGAAACGAAAACAAATTATAGTTAATAAATAATATCCGCTTCATTATTATGGTGTTTGAAAATGAAAATAATTTTCGGAAAAGAGCCGTTTTGTCCTTATAAACGAACTTCTTTTTCATAATAACGTAGGTTTCGGCCAAATTCTGCCGTTTGTCCTTATAAACAAAAACGAGAATTAGAAAAATTAGAGGAATATTTGAACCTCCCCTGTTTTAACAGATTAAGTATATTTTCTTCAGACTTAAGTATATTTTCAATCTTTTCCTTAACATCTGTTTTTTGCTTCTTTTCCTCTAACCACTTTGCTATCCTTATATTTTCACCAGGGCTAGGAATATCGTATTCTGGTATATACGGTTTGATATCCAAAATTGGTGTCTCATTCACCAAATCACAATTTTTGACTGAAATCTTTCCATTTTCCAAATCTATATTTTCAATTTTTACTAATGTCAAGCCGATTGGGCTCGGGCGATATGGAGCTCGAGATGCAAAAATTCCGACTTTCTTCCCGTCTCCTCGAGGTGGCGCAACTTTCGATTTTCGACCATTACTTCCTGAAAAATTTAATTATTTTCAGCATGTAAAATTTTCATATGTAAAAATTTGGTTGATTTTTAAGAAAAAATATTGTAACAAGACACCGTTCAGATTAAATTACAGAATGATATTAAACTACAATTCAATACAAAAAATATACCTACTATCAGAGATAGTTTTTGAGCATGACCATCATTTTGATTTAGGTTATTTTATGAGTTCCTTATGTGCTAAAATTGGTGAAGTAGGTTTTTATACATCGTAAAAGGAACCATTCAAACATAATCATTTTCATTTTTGAAAAATTTTCTAGATAACATTTTATTTACGATTGTTTATTTGAACTTGAAGTTTCCTTATCTTTCAAAATGATTACAGGGAGGCCAATATTCCCGAAAGTTTTTTGGCAAAAAAATTCGATAATATTGGCAAATTCGGCAATATGGGGCATCCCTTTTGTACTGGGGGCCTATATAGCAGGAATTATTTTAGCTAAAAATGGTGATTTTGCGTAGGTTAAATTCGGCAATATTGGCCCTCCCTGTATACTACCCACTTTAAGTTGAACGAATACTGGCAACAAAAACGCGTAGGCGTGTAAGGCAAAAAGATACGAATTAGTAGAAAAACGTAGGCGTGTTATTCTTTTCACTTTATTCGTATTGTACAATAAAAAATCGAACCGTTGATAAATAATGAATAGAATTTATAAACATTTTTAATATTAAAATTGCATAAAACGCAAAAACATTTTTACCGTATTTTGAAAGAAAAAATTTCATAAAAAAACAGTTTTCCGTTAGATTTTTACATTTGAATATCAGAATTTGAGTCCTAACCCGGGATTAAGCCTAAAGCAATTACCTGGATCGTTTAAATGAAAATGAAAAATTAGCCAGCAATGAGAATATTGTTCGAGTCCTTCTAGTGCATCTTTGGGCATCCACCTCTGAATTATTTCTTTTCCAGTTTCTCCTTGAGACAATTGAATCGTAGAAATGGTATCAACTAATCCTGGTTGTCTTGGAGTACCAGATTTTGTCAAATATGGAGATTTAATAAAACCGATAGGAGAAGCGATAACTGAAGATAATTCAATTTTCCGCGATAGTGCACTTGAATCAGCAGGATTGATTTTTCGCTTTTTATTTATTTCGGGAATTTCGAGTTTTCCATTTTGAAGTTGATTAACTTGCTCAATGGTGATTTGGCGAGTGGACACAATTTCCTCGATTTTTTTCATACGAAATTTTTCTTCAGATTTGAGCTAAAAAGTTATAAATTATTACTTATAGTTTTAAATTCCAGGGATTAATTGTGGGTCGATATACGCTTCTTTTCGAAACTTTAAAACCGTAAAAATGTTTTTAGGTAGCTTTTTTTAGGTCAACCCTGTCCAGCAAAACCGTAGTAGGTATGGAGAACCGTTCTTTTGCATTGAATAGCTGACAAAATATTAACCGATTCAATTTTTTCGTTTTCCGCGCTATACCGGTTTACCGGTAATCAGCAAAAACAGTAATTTGCCTATTTTTGAGGTAAAAAAGGTTCTCGTTACTCCACCAGATGGTGTCGGGTGTCAAAACAAATATTACCAAAAGTTTCCTCCAGAAAAGTTACCGAAAAAATTGTCCTCTGGTACCTACTATGGGTTTTGCTGGAGAGGGGGGGTTGACCTTAAAAAAAGTTCCTTAAGGTAAACCAAAAAAAATAGATTAAAAAATAAATCAAATTTTAAACATTCATTCGACGAGTGAAAACTGACAAAACGCGATTAGCATATTTAAAAACCGATCCAATTGTTTTGAAAATAAAAAGTTTTGTTTACATTTTTCGGGATTTTTCTAAAAAAAATATGAATTTGTATGGGTCTACCAATAAGCCTAGGCTGTTTTTATTAAGTTTTGAAATAAAGTAAAATTGTATTTTAAACATCAGGCACCATAATAATGCAGTATAAAAAAGGGATAAAAATTCTAGTAACTTATTTTAAATGCTCTATCAACTCATTTTAAGTTTCTGCTGAAATTATGCCAATTAATTCTTTTAATTCATGTCCAACAAAATATTCAAAAAAGTAAAAAACGAAAATTACTCATTTACAAAGAAAAACCTTTATTTTGAGTTACAAAAATTTATTTTCAGAAATAACTGATAAATTTGATTTCTGATTTTTTTTATTTGTGTGACTCAAAAACGGAGTTTTTCGAATATGAGTAATTTTGTTTTTGTCTCGTAAATAAGAGTTCTAAGTCGATACAAAATGAGAAATTTCTTACGAAATTGTAAGTTTTTTGACCAAAATTATTTGTTTCGTCTAAAAAAAGAGCCATTTTAACTTACCTTATTGAGATCAGTTTTCATTCTTTTTAGCTCACCCCTAGCTGCGGCTATTGATTTAGATAGATCCTGCATCAGCATCAGAAAGCAAATCTGCTTCTACCCTATCTTTATCTAAAGTATGTTCTGCTGATAATTCTTTTGATATCTCGTCTCCCTTTGGCAAAAATATAGCAATGTATCCGGCGCTTTCTGATTGGGTCAACAAGAGTTCGGGGTTGTCTACCAGACGAAGATTAACTTCTATGAGACGTCCACGGACACCAGATTGAATCAAAATTGGCTCTTCGGATTCTTCTGTGGTTATGGATAGAATAGGACCGGTTTCGTTTAACCACTGAATATATTTTAATATTATTTGCACAAAAGTCAAGTCGTTTTTTTGGTTAAGTTTAGCTCGGTGGTGTATTTCGCTGCTGGTTAAAATGTGTGTGTATGTTTTTTTCAGTCAAAATAATCAAAAATGCGACTTCAGTTCAAGCCTTTTTTTATTTTCCTATGGCGGTATATAAATATATCGGCTGATTATACTGTCGTATTTGTCTAAGCGGACGTTTTTGAAAATTTTCAAAACGACCGCTTAGACAAATACGACAGTAATTTAGTTCGGTGAAAATTTCTCGAAAACTGTAAATTTCGAAAGTGGCCTAATCATTAGATCCCGGCAATTATACTATTTCCATTACCGGCTGGATGTTCGGTATATCGGTAAAAACAGTTATATCTTAAAAACGAGGTGTTTGGTTTTCACCGGTATACTGGACATCCACCGGTTAGGAAAACAATCTATTTACTGATACCGAAAAATAAGACGTCAACAACTTTCATAAATTTTGGGATCGGAATCCGGTCATCCGATGTACCGCTTTCGAGAATATTCGACCCCACTTATTATTTGTTTAAGCCGCCGATTGTCGATGGAGAGATAAAACTGCAAGCCAAATTTGCGCAGGACTTGGTCGATTTAAAAAACATGGATTTTGAAATATTTCTCAAAATCTACTTTCTTTGAAAATTGAGTCATTGATTGGTTTCTATTTTTAAATACGCGCTTCGCGAATAATTAAATTGCATTTTTGCTCTTTAGCGCTATTTTTTTTGATTTATATTGATTTGTTCATTACCTGACCTCCCTTCTTTCTCTTCCCAGAAACTTTATTTGCAGCTCTGTCGCACTTTTCTGATACTTTGAAAGATATTGATTTGATCGTTTGGCTCCTCACAGGGTGCTCTGGGTGAAGGCAGGAAATCACAATTCTATTCGAATGCTTCAAAACTCGAGCTGGTCCTGAGTAGCCCTAAACAAAAAAAATTAATAAAAAAATCTCTAGAATTGTTATATTTGCAAAAAAATAAAAATAAAATAATTTTTAGTTTGGTCCGAAAAGTAAAAACATGTCCGAAAATTCATTACAGAGTCATTTTTCATCATCAGAATTTCTCAACTCTACGGCCATGCCTAAGGCCTCTACGGCAATTGCGGATCACAATTTAGTTGACATAGCAAAAAAAGTCAAGGATAACACCGCCGATAAGTTGAAACAATTAAAACATAAATTTGAAGCTCATAATGTGGCTATGGTAACAGAAATATCAGAAATAAAGGTAAATTACAAAATAATTTTCAAAAACGACTTTTTATACAGGGTGTAAGGTTTTACCTTCTTTTTTCCAAACTGGTTACACTTGATTTCCGCCGTTTTGATTGGTTGTTCAGAAGAGTTTTCTCAGATTCAACCAATCAAAACGGCGGGAATCAAGTGTAACCAGTTTGGAAAAAAAGAAGGGAAAACCTTACACCCTGTAGTTTACCATTTCAATCATTAAAAATTGAAAAAAAAATACAGTGAAGTTCGTTTATCAGGACGCGTCCTATCAAAACAAAACGTACTGTACCGCGAAAAGAACGTTTCTTCACCAAAAATACACCATAGTACGATTTTTATGTAACATATCGATTACGCGACTTCCTGGTCGTTATTTGCTAGATTTTGGCCAAAATTTTTAAATAATTCGCTTTTGAAAAGAACTCATCCGATTAATTCTTAAATAGCTCAGACTGAGCTCAAATATCTTGTGAATAGTAAAATACAAAAATTGGTCCAGATCCGACCATTGCTTCCAATTTTTTAAGAAAATATAATAAAATTAAAAAAATTCAGAAATCTCAGAAAAAAAGGATAAATTTAATTGGTCCGATAGACCAATTTTTTATGTTATTATTAACAAGATATTTGTGGTCAGTTTGAGCTATCTAAGAATATAATCGGATGAGTTGTTTTCAAAAGCCGAATTATTTAAAAAAAATGGCCAAAAATCTAGCAAATAACGAACAGGAAGTCGCGTAATCGATATGTATCATATCAAGGCATATTGTTATTGTACAGTAAGTTACTTTTCGTGCTACAGTACTTTTTATTTTGATAGGACGCGTCCTGATAAACGGACTTCACTGTAATACAAAAAAATTTAATCATGACAAAGTGAGCTGGGGCTTCGGTCTGAAAAAATAGTATGCAGTCCATTTGATAGATTTCGATGCCAAAATAGAGGCTAAGGGCTATCAAAAATCAGAGGAGGCCATTCTGAATGATTTATTGCGAAACAATTTCGAAACATTTTTAAGGTTTTTTTGACTGCATCATAAAACCTATTCAGAATAGGTTATTCTGATCTTCGCATCTAAAATAATAATTTATATGAGTTTTTTTCTAATGAAAATGACTTTTTCCCACACAAAACAAGGTTTTTTAAATTTTGGTCAAACTGGTTTGATATGTATCCTACCTGTAGCTTTTAAATTTGACCAGACTGCATTTACTAAGTTTTCAAATCTCAAAATTAATCAGAAAATAAGCAAATTTTTCATATTCTAATATTAAAAATATCTGACAAAAAATTCTAGAAAATTAACAACGAAATGGAGTTGAATGTCAGGTCATTGGATAGTGAAATTCTTTCTCATAAAGAGGAGAACTCGAGACTACAATCAGCGTTATCGCAATTGAAAAAAAATGAGGGACAATCACAGCAAAATATGAGACGTCTCAATGATCAAAAAGCGGAAAATGATGGAAAAATGGGAGAAATTGACGATTGTAAAAAGGTTGGTAGGACAAATACAAATTAAGCAAAACTTCTGAGTAGAAACTACCCTCTTAATAGCTAAAAAAAATTTCACTTTAAAAGTTTAAAATTATTCTGAAATTTGTCATTTTGTTATTTCCTGTAAATATTTTTTGTTCTAACCATAAATAAGGGAATTATCCACATTAGCGAACGTGTTCGAAACACTGCAAAAACGTTATCTGAGCTGAATGGTAATCGAGAAGCACTTATTCATGAAAATTCTAAAATGAAAGAAGAAAGATTTAATCTTGAAATAGGCGTAAAAGAAGGCGAAAATTCACTTCATCTAGCAAAAAAAGAAATCGATCAGATTGAAAGATTATTAAGTAACTTTAATTCACTGCATTCTACTTCGTTAAATATATCATCATGAATAAAATAATCATTATATTTACTTCAAGTATATTAAATAATTAATAAAATATCATTAAAAAATTATCAAGAAAAATATTTGTTTGTATCACCTTCGGGTGGCGTCTATTATAGGAGCAGAAAATTTTTTCATCATGTACAATTTATTGGTCCCAGTTTTCCGAAAAATTCGTCAGGTGGAGATATGAATTTTTAGAAAATTTACCTCTCGAGCTCCGCCCGTGGTTTTTTGTGTGATTTCGAATTCTATGGAGTCGATTTAACAAACCCCCCCTCAAATTTTTGAATCTCAGTACTCTAGATTAATATGATCGAAATAGAGTTTTTAAAGTGACCCGAGGATAATTTATTAATGGATGGGGATCCATTAATGGATATGCTATAGCAAAATTTACAGCTTTTATATCATAGAAATAAAAAGCTGTAATTTTACCAAATTTTGAAAACCACAGTTTTGTATTTCACATTATATATATGAGTTTCGCCTTTTTCCGTACTTTTATTCCTTTGGTAGCTTTTTTTTTAATGGGGCCCACCCTACTCAGT
Source organism: Oikopleura vanhoeffeni (assembly GCA_004367855.1). Classification (NCBI taxonomy): domain Eukaryota; kingdom Metazoa; phylum Chordata; class Appendicularia; order Copelata; family Oikopleuridae; genus Oikopleura; species Oikopleura vanhoeffeni. The sequence continues at coordinate 193,897 of SCLH01000436.1, read as the reverse complement.
CATTTTCATTTTCTCGAAGACCATACCAGATCATGAACAAACGGTTTCTGCTATGTGTAGCCAAGTAAATTTGTGGCGCTAAAATTTTTTAGTTTTTTTCCTGGTCAACCGGTTCACCGGTAATTGATGTTCCAAAACCGGGTAAATATTTTTTTTCAAGAAAATCAAGCATTTTTATATGAGAGATACATTTCCGGGTAGTTTTTCAAAAGAAAATTTTTGGCATTAATTATTTGACATGTGACACCAGAAAGGTGTCAAATTACACTTTTTAGGTATAGACTGAAAAACAGAAAATGTTTATGTGAGATAATACATTTCGGGGTCGTTTTTCAAGAGAAATTGTTGGCATTATTTATTTTGATATATGACACTTCAAAAGGTGTCAAATTACTTTTTTAGGTATCGGCTGACAACAGAAATGTTTATGTGAGTTAATACATTTTGGGGTAGTTTTCAAAAGAAAATTGTTGGCAGTTATTATTTTGACATGTAACACCTCGGAGTGTCAAATTACACTCTTAGGATCAGCTGGAATACATAAGATGTTAATGTGATGATATACATTACGGGATAGTTTTTCAAGAGAAAATTTTTGCATTAATTATTTTGACATGTGGCACCTCAAAGGGTGTCAAATTTACCCATTTTAGGTAAAGACTGAAAAAACAGAAAATGTTTATGTGAGATAATACATTTCGGGTCGTTTTTTCAAGAGAAAATTTTTGCATTAGTTTACTTTGATATATGACACCTTCAAAGGGAATCAAATTACAATTTTTTACAATCGGCTAAAATACATAAAATGTTAATGTGAGAATAAACATTTCGGGTAGTTTTTCAAGAGAAAATTTTTGGCATCAACCATTTTGTCATGTCTCAAAGGGTGTCCAAAAGGGACATAAAGTAGGTGCACCATCACCAGCTAAACGTAAAAAGGTATATTCTAAGCACCCAAAACATTGTATGCGCATGTATTACAAAATTTATCTCGTTGTTTTTTCCATTTACGTGTGATATTTAAAATGATCAAGTCTCATATGACAAAATACCTATTGCAAAAAAAAATCTGAAAATAACCCCGAAATCTCACATAAAGATCGAATGTTTTTCAGTCGATACCTGAAAAGTGTATTTGACACCCTTTGAGGTGTCATATATCAAAATAAATGATGCCAAAAATTTCTCTTGGAAAAACGACCCCGAAATGTATTATCTCTCATAAACATTTTCTGTTTTTCAGTCTTTTACCTAAAATGGGTAATTTGACACCCTTTGAGATGTCACATGTCAAAATAATTAATGCCACAAATTTTCTCTTGAAAAAACTACCCGTAATGTATATTATCACATTAACATCTTATGTATTTCCAGCTGATCCTAAGAGGTGTAATTTGACACCCTCCGAGGTTTCACATGTCAAAATAATAACTGACAACAATTTTCTCTTGAAAAACTACCCCAAAATGTATATCTCACATAAACATTTTCTGTTTTCAGCCGATACCTAAAAAGTGTAATTTGACACCTTTTGAGGTGTCATATATAAAATAAATAATGCCAACAATTTTCTCTTGAAAAACGACCCCGAAATGTATTATCTCACATAAACATTTTCAGTCTATACCTAAAAAGTGTAATTTGACACCCTTTCTGGTGTCACATGTCAAATAATTAATTGCCCAAAAATTTTCTTTTTGAAAAACTACCCGGAAATGTATCTTCTTCATATAAAAATTGCTTTGATTTTCTTGAAAAAAAAAATATTTACCGGTTTTGGAACATCAATTACCGGTGAACCGGTTGGCCAGGAAAAAACTAAAAATTGTTTAGCGCCACAAATTTACTTGGCTACACATAGCAGAAAACGTTTGTTCATATCTGGTATGGTCTTCGAGAAAAATGACTGAGTAGGGTGGGCCCTATTAAAAAAAAAAGCTACCTTGTATATTTTGTCGATATTCATTTTTGTTTAGTGGCCAAAATCGTTGTGAGTAGAATTGCAAATGGTGATAACGGGAAAAGTTTTTTTCAGGCTAGACTCTGATAGGTATTGTGATAACAAACATATTTTTCTAAAAAAATATTGTATGAGGAAAAAAATTAGTCCACTTAATTTGTTTATGATTGTTATCGTTAGCTTTAGCTGATATTAGTATAATACTATTAGCAAGCTTTTGAACTCAGTTTACTATTATTGAACTTTTTGCAGTTTTTGGATCAATTTATTCATTAATTTAATCAGGCTCAGCTAAAAAAATAGATACCAAAATCTGACTCAAGAAAGTTTTACTTTTTAAAATGACCGAAGATGATTATTAATCAAATTCGAAAGGCTTCGTTAAAATAGTAGTTTTTACTATTTTAATCAGCATATATTAGCTCGAATACCAACCAAATACACAAAATTAAGTGACTAATTTTTCTCATACAATATTTTTTAGAAAAATATGTTGTTATCACAAATACCTATCAGAGTTCTAGCCTTAAAAAAAACTAAACTTAAAATTTAAAGCATTCCTTTGAAAATGGATGAGAATCTTTGGTCAAAAATGCCTTTCTGATTAAAAACCTAAGCATCGTCTATTTCGTTATATATATCACTTTAAAAAGAGTTTTTCCATGGAAAATTTCGTAACGAGATTGAGAATATTCTAAAATGTGTTTCATGATTCCCGTTACGGAGAAAATTTGTAAGAGTATGAGATTCGTGATCGGTTCCGATATAGCATATAAACAGTGCCGACTCTCCTCTAAATATATTCCCCGACAACAATATGTTTTGAAACAATGATAGTTGTCCCTAGACTATATCTATAGCTCTATATAGATAGATCCACGAGAACCCCTCAAATCAAATGCTCAAACATCTATAAAGTAAAAAGAACCATTACACCTCGGAAAAACAACAGGAAAATACAATATCCCCACACCCAACTCAGACTTCTTTAAGCTTAATAATAGAATCATGCCGAATGAATTGTTTATTTGTATCATGAAGTCATGCTCTAAACCAAACTAAAGTAANTTTTTCTATTGTTGGTTATTCATTGGCTCCAAATTTAAGACATTTTGTTTCTCTTTTTTAATCCAAAAAATAATATTTTATGTATTCTGTCAAATAGTGATTTGTCAAGAAATACGTTCACCTCTCCCGAATAATCGCGAGGAAGACTTTTAATAAAGATAAGCTTATCGGACATTCTATTACAAAACGATTTAATAGAAACAAAGCCCAGTCTCGCTTATCGAGTCTAGTGATTCCTCTATCGCCAGCGAAACCTCATATATATAAACGAGACCAATCAAACATCTCGCATAATATGTATAACGTGTACTATAATGTGAAAAACAAAGCTGTGGGGTTTAATATTGGGGCAAAATGCAGGGTTGTATCTATGTAATAAAAACTTGATATTTTCAAATCCGAAAATGAGATTGTAAATTGGTTCATATGAACACTATACAGTATGTATTTTTATTACTTGCGAAATGAAAATTTTCATTTAGGTTATTAGGGCCAATTAAAAATGGTAACTAGGTAGATTTTATTTTGAAAGCCAAAGCTATAGCCGATGTCAAGGGTTGAAAATATAATCCACCTAGTAACCATTTTAATTGGCTCTAATTACCTAAATGACAATTTTCATTTCGCAAGTAAAAAAACACATTCTGTAGTGTTAAAGTAAAGTGTCTTTAGTAGGACGCGTCCTAGGGATTTTAAAAATACTGCTCTGCGAAAAGTACTTTACTGTTCCCAACAATATTTCATGGTATGATACGTATGTAACATGTGTATCATAACAAGGCATCTTTTTAAGTACTTTCGCAGAGCAGTATTTTTAAAATCGGTTAGGACGCCGTCTTTTTTTTAGATTTAGTTTGCATTTATTGATATGACTTTTTGCTACAGTAAAAAAGTGGGCCAAATCGATGATTTTACAACTAACAAGTATTGTAATTAGTAACAATTAGTTTCAGGAATTATTTTTATATAATTTTTGAGCCCTGAACTCATTTTAACTCATCCATTTGACCCTGGACTTGTCAAAGTTTCGTGAGGTGAGACATCAGCTATGTAACATATCCTGTTTTAAAATATATCCACCAGCTGAATTCTATCGAAACTTATCTCAAAGTTTTGTTGACGCGGGGCACAGATTCAGTTTTATAATTAATACTAAGCACACTTTTCTGTAGCTTTAAAAAAATTAACGATCGGATTTTTTGATTTCAGATATGGGACTGGTTACAATTTTCATAATTTTAATTTCCATTAATCCTTGCGCTCAATTTAATAAGGGCAGTTTTTTATTGTTTAAATGAAAAAAGGCGTTTTTAGCGTTCAATTTACCTTAAATGTTTTCGTGGTATTCCAAGTATATCTTTGATAATATCTATCTACAACTGATGGATAGTTCGACATAAAAATAAATTAATTTTTCGATTATCAATTATCTGAAAAAACATAGAAATAAAAATTATCCGATTAGTTTTTATTATTAGAAGATGTGTGCAGGTACAAAATAATTTAACTCGAAGGCTGACTGATAAAAACGCAGAGATATGAATTTTCTAGAAATTAAAACAGCGTGCTCTAATTGATATTAATCTATGCTGAAAAATTCAAGATTTTTTGATGCATTTTAACCTTTAGTTTGGTGCAGGTAATGAAGTTTGAAATATGTTGAAAATCTCCGACCTGCAACTGAATACAGAAAAGTTTGATTTAAAGATCTCGGTGGATAATATTTATTTATCAACAAATCTTTTCTTAGTCTGCTGATATTTTTTTTTGAAATATAATAAAACTTAAATTTTCAAAAAAGTATGAAACTTTTTGAAATCCCGTCGAAAAAATTTTGACCAAATATTATTTGTGAAAAATGTGTAATTATCATATTTCCTAATTTTATCTTTTTTTTTAATTTTAAAATTGCATAAAAATCCTAAAAAATATAATTCTTATACCCACCAATTTTTTCTGAAACAATAATTTTTCGCGACAGTTTTAATGGCACAATTTTTTGGAAAGTCAAGTTTTCAAAATATGCATGCTACGTTTTTTCAGACAAACGGATTTTAGGTAAGTCGGAATCGGCACAGTAAAAGTTATAATATCGCTCAAAATACCAGAAATATCGCATGTGCCGATTCCGACATCTCTTAAACTCCGATTGCCGACATCTAAAAAACGGACCCAATTCTGAAAACCGAAGAAAAAATTCAAGAAAATTTGAAAAGCAGAATAAATTTGGTTAACAAAATTTAAATTTTATGCGGTTCTAAATTAGAACTTCTAATGGAACTTAAAAAATTACAAAAAAATGAGAAAAAAACCTTTTATAATGCAAAACTTTACATTCAAATAAATTACAAGAAATACAAAGATAGTTTTTTTGTAATATTTCAGGACATTTTGAAAATGAAGTTTAATGAAGCTTTTTATTACTGTCGTATTTGTCTAAGCGGACGTTTTGAAAAAAAACGTCCGCTTAGACGCACAGAGCAAATTTTGGTCTAGAACCTAATTGAGATGCAATTAGAAAAAGAGCAGCCTAAACCAGAGCAATTTTTATCGTAGTTAGCGAATAAGGTTGTGTTGTTCGTTTAATTTTTTGTGAATTTAGCCCATATTATTATGGTTTTTGAAATCCGTCGAAAATCGCGTCAAAAAAAAAAAAAAATGAAAAACGTCTGCTTAGACGTACAAAAATTTTGAAAAAATGCGTAGGTTTTCGCCAAAAAAAACAGACAAATACGACAGTAACTTGAAAAAGTATAAAGCTGATTGGGTTTATAATTAGACTAATAATTCTGCGTTTTACTATTTATTGAGTTAAAAAACGTTTCTTTTGGTCCCAAAATCTCGTCAGGGTCCAACTTTCCCCAAAATATCAAAAGGTTAAATCATGCGATAAAATAAAACCAAAACTTTTGAGAAGAGTGAAATTTTGATTTGGCGATTTTTTATAAGGACAATTGCATTTTGTTGATTGGATTGTTTGTAGAGGAAGCAATAGTCTGACATAAGGTCACTTTTAACGCTTTTAGAGTCGATTTCGATCAGCGAGGACTCGGACAATAGTGCCAACACCTCCTTGTTTCGTGAATTTTTGAATGCCAGGTCAAAAGGCTAGAAATAAACTGGTTATATTTATTGTTTTACCAGGCAAAATTACGCTTTCGGGCATAGGCTGCAATATGACATCACACCGTGTTTCAAAATGTAGATAAATCGACAATTTTGAAAAAAGTATTCGTTCTACATTTTGAAAATTTTGCTCACTTCTGATTGGTTAACAGAAATCGACTTATGTTATAGGAAAATCAGGTATGCCCTTCGAAAGACTTCAGGTATTATGTGCGGTTGACATCCATGTTATTATACAATTTTTCGTTTACCATTCAATTATCTAAAAGTGCATTTTTTGTAGAATTCTTCAATTTTTCAAAATCCCCCAAAATCTCGGAATCCTAAAAAATATCAAGATTTTGCCATTTATTAAATCCTTCAAAAATAGACAAATCTCAAAATTGTTTTCGCACTTGTACAATCAAATAAGAAACAAAAAATCTACAGTAGAGTGTATTTAAACGGACAGGTTGGTATAGTGGGTTTGGGTCAAAAAGTCCTGTTAGCGGGCGTTTAATCGGGCAGTTTGACCATTCAAATTATCCGTTAAAACCTAAAAAACACTTTGCATCCCAAAACTGTCGTTTTGAAGGACTGTATAATAAAAATAAAGTCAAAAAAAAATTAACACCAATTTGAAACGAACATTTTTCCTACTAGTAAATTTTAGACTTAGTAGCAAAATTTTTGTACCAGATTTTTTTTTAATATTGCATGAAAATGTAAATTTAATGCAAAATTAGAATAAAAAATATATGACAAAGATACCATCGGTATCATATTACAATATTTGACACCTGATTTTTTTTTGTAATTTAAATGAATACCTTGCACAAGTCGAACCGTCTTTGTTCATTGAAAATGCTTTATAAATATATTTCATTGCTAGATCAATTTCATCTTCTGATAACGAATTTAATGTGGAATCGATTTGACTGGTTTTGTGTGAAGTAATCGCTCTGATAACGATCTAAAATAGCACATAAAAATTTACAAATTATTTTTTTTTCAAAAAAAATGCTAAAGTGCAAAATCAAAATTTTGCGATGGTACTTTATCTTACAATTTTTTTTTAGATTTTAGAATTCTATAAAAAACGCTTGAAGATCAATTTTCTGCTAAATTAACCTCAAAATGCATATTTTAAAGAGTGTAAGATAAAATAAGCATGACCTCTAAAAAATTTAAATATACCTCGGTTGCCGCAATTTTTACTTGTGGGTTTTGAGAATCGATCGGTGCATCTTTCAGAGAGGCTTTTAGCGCGTCCTAAAAACATTTTTACGAAATAAAAACTCATTATAAAATCTAAGAACTAACCGCCATTTTACCACCACTGATAAATCCCTGAACTTCATCCATAGCTGGTCCAGTTAATCCAGAGTTGGTTTCTTCGTCTTCATAAAAATCTTCTGCATATTGTTCAATATCAATTTTGCGGAAATCTCGGGACAAAACGGTCGTCATTTGGCTAGTATTCATTTCACAAAATTCTTAAAAAAAAATATTTAAAAATGCGTTTCAGAATATAAGGAGAGGAGAAAATGATATGTATAAATATTATATTAGTAATATGACATGATTATGAATGTACAATGATTCAGTACTATCATCAGATCAAATTGAAAAACTAACAAAAATAAATTTGCGAAGATGCACTTTTGGCATTTGAAAAAATTGTATGTTTTAAGTCATTTTCTGTACAAAAAAAAGTTCCCTTTATATCATACGTATGGTGAAGGTGTGCAGCGGGAACTATAAAGTCAGAATTAAAATCGCTGATGAAAATTTCTTTGCGTTCCGAGGTTAATCGCCACCGAAAAACGATTAAAGACACAAAAAATTTTTCGACCGTCCAGTGGTGAAAAAATAAGTTCTAAAACCTTCTCTTTACTGCCACTTGAGGAAATTAAAAAATATTCAGTTTTTTATATAAACAAAAGCATAAATCCTATATTTTGAAAAACATTTCTAAAAATAAAATGTTCGAAAATCTTTCAAGTTGGTCATTGACAAAAATACGTAGGCGGAATACTTACAAATTTGAAACGGTATTTTCTCTGTTATAAATGCCGTTTTTCATTGTACTTTTTAGTCCCGTTTTTGTATCATTTTTTTATGTAGAACTTTTGACTACTGCACACCCTAAATATGTCAACTGAAGTATTTTTTATACTTATACGACTCGTTCTACAGTAGAGTGCAGGACAGTACTTTCAAAATCCTTGGGACGCGTCCTACTAAAGACACTTTACTGTACTTAACGCACTCTTCTGTAGTTTTTTCTGCATGAATTAAATTACAGTTTTTAATTAAAAAAGGTTTCTTTATTTATATAGTTCAAAGAGTTAAGAGTACTTGTACAGTTAATTCCACACTTTTATATTTGAATGAATTATATAAATCAAACTTGAAGTCAACGGCTTTTGTCCATTTGGCCTGGACGAGCTTCAAAACACAGTTTCAGCCATTTTATACAGTATGTCACCTTTTTGCTTTATTTTTTCCAATTTGCATAAATCTGAATTCCGCCGTTTTGATTGGTTAAATCTGGAAAAAAACGTAGGTATTTGTCAAAATTGATCGTTTTCATTGGCGGATAGCAATTTATGCAAATTGGAAAAAAGAAAGAAAAAACGTGAAATGCTGTAGAATCAATTAATTCATTTAAGATTGGCGTCTATGAAAGATTAATGTCATTTTTTAAAATCGATATTTTTTATTTGAATTGCAAATATTTAATGACCTTTTTGCAGCTTTTTAAATTGCGCCTACCTTTTATGCGGCTGGCATGTATTTTTGCTAATAATCGGTCAATATACTCATTATGTGGCGATGGATTACAAGAAGCGTGCAAAAAATTTTCAGTGAATTGAGCCGATTTAAAAAAAATCTACCAAAAATGTATACTCCAGTACATTGTTGGATATCTATTACTGAGGGTCCTGGTCGTTTTTTGCTAGATTTTTAAATAATTCGGCGTTTGATAACGACTTATCCGATAACATTCTTAGATAGCTCGAAAATTTAGTGAATAATAAAATAAAAAAATTGGTTCTAATCGGACCATTTTTTAATTTTTTTCAGGATTACTGAAATTAATTTATTATCAGTTTTGTTCAAAAAATTGGAAACAATGGTCTAATTTGTATCTCTTTACTTTATTCATCTCTGGATAGTTGTGCTCAGTTTGAGATATCTAAAGACTTAATCGGATAAGTCGTTTTCAAACGCCGAATTATTTAAAAATTTCGGCTAAAAATCCAGCAAAAAACGACCAGGATGCTCCGTAATTGATATATCAACCAGCTGCAAATGAAATAAATCACAAGATTATGTTCGTTTTAAAAATAAGAAGTTGCCCTGTATAAAAGTTGCTATGCATGAAATTATACAGACAAGAGTCGAGTAGATCTGCACACTCTGAGTACACCCGTTAAGTACATGTGATTGGTTTCATATACACCACCTGCTCAAACGTCCTGACAGTTTCTCAAACGTCCTGACAAAAAATTTCAAATCAAAGGTGTCAGGACGTTTGGGAAGATGGTGTACTGTGGTTTCTGTCTATAAGGACCGGTGAGATTTATTTTTTGACATTAATTTTTATGGAAAGTTAAACGTTGGATGAAAATCTAAAGTTTTCAAAATTCAGATAATTTTATGATGGTTTTGAATTATACAGTATAAATTGATAAATAAATATTGGTTATACGAAAAACCATTTGAAAAAATCTGAAATTTGACACCTTTAGATTGTCCTTCAAAGTTCAACTCGGTCATTATCATCGTTTTCGCAAATTCGTCTTTCCAAGAATGAGCAGATCATAAAAATCAACGATAATAGTATAATTTGTTCAAAATGAGCACCTTTTCTCTTTTTGAACTCTCGCATGCACGTTTATATTTTTTACAGTAAAGTGTCTTTAGTAGGACGCGTCCTAAGGATTCCAGAAGTACTGTCCTACGTTAATTACTTTACTGTCCCCTGAAAATACGCCATGGTACGATACCTATGTAACATAGTCTATGTTACATAGAGGGCACGTTAATCCGCCGAAAAATAATTCGCCTAATTTATATTTTTAAAAAAGTAAATTTTTGACCAAACTTCCAGAATTATGTTGTTTTCTGGCGTGCATGAAGAAAATTAATACCTTTGCTGTCAAATTATTTAAAAAATTTAGTTCCCAGAACAATATATCCCAATATAACAACCTTATAAATTTGGAGTATTAATTTTTCAAAAAATAATTGAGTAAGTGAGAGTTAATTCAAAGAAGCACAAATTTTATTTCTGAAAAAGGTCAAGAAAATCAAGAGAAATTTTAGTTTTTTACAGCCTGAGTTTTCTCGTTTGCGACGTTTTTTTCGTCCGCCAGTTAGACAGCCAAATTATTACGTAATCTATAGGCAACTTTGGCTGTCTACCCGGCGGACGAAAAAGAACGTCGCAAACGAGAAAACTCAGGCTGTACAGCGTGAGTCTTTTCGATTTCTCCTCTTTTTTACCCAGACGGGTAGACAGCAAAATTGCCTATGCTTCGCTTAAGATTTTGGCTGTCTAACCGTCTGGGTAAAAAAGAGGAGAAATCGAAAAAACTCAGGCTGTAGTTTATCATACGTTTTAAATAAATACAATAAATAGAAGTCAATCGTTGAATTTACTACAGTATATTAGGATAGAACTGAATTATATCTAGAGGTAGCGTCAGTAATGATTAGTTTTTTGTACTTTGCAAACAAAGACCGACACAATGAGTCAATGAAAATCAGTAAAAGTTTGACAGATTTGACGGTTTGATTTTAATATCAATTTTTGGTGGTGTTAGATAACAGTTGAACCCCCACCTGCGCCGTTGTGCTTTGATACACCGAGAAGAAAATCAAATCAGATAAAGTTGAACTCAAGCAACAGAGTCGAATTCGACAATAATTAATTATATTCACGAACTGTGTTTCAAAACACTCATGCGCAGGTAGGTAATGGAAAATCATCCGCAGGTGCAGGTTAATTTAAGGGACATGTTTCGAATATAGATAGATTACAATTTCCATAGCACACATTGCAATGGCATTATTTGGAACTTGACGTAACAAATGAACTCTCAACCCACTGTACCAGCCACCAATCCCTTCTTCTAATCGAACTTGAGCTAATGTCTGCCAAAATCCCCTAAAATGATATATTTTAAAAAATATGGTACGTCATATTTTGAAAGCACCATACAGTATGGTCCATACTACTTAAGGGTGTGGGTGTCGCTGATTTGGACTATTTACGAAGGTGTTTTTCGATAAACTGACAGAGCTTATATCCCAAAAACTTTTTTATCTTTGAGAACAACTCTTAGCGATCATTTTAATTTAACAGTAATTTTATATAATCCCACCTACGCCCACACCAACGCTTTTAATAAGCCTCCTAAAAACACACAGAACGTATCTTCTCTTTCAATTTTCATCATTTTTTATTATTTTTTGTTACAGGCTCCAGAGAAGCAACACAAATAATTTGCTAGAGCCCGTTTCTCGAAAATTTGCTTCTGGCGAACAAAAACGCAAAAAATAAAAACTATTTTTTTTAAATGCGATCAGTTTTTTTCTATTGGCGAGACCGAGTTTCAAATATCATGAAAACTCTTGAAAGTGTTCTTATCAAGGGGTTATCTAGAGTTGTTATCAAATATAAAAACATTTTTGGGATATCAGCTCTGTCAGTTTATCGAAAAACACCTTCATAAAAGGTCCAAATCAGCGACACCCACACCCTTAACCCCCACCTGCACGAGCGTGTTTCAGAACACAGAGACCAGAAATATTTTGGGGAAGTGTCATTTTGGCCGGCGGACTATCGGAACAGACCCCCGATAGTCCCCCTTATTTTTAATTTCAAGAATTTTGGTGAGTTCTAGAAATTTCTCATCAGACCGGAAATCTATTATTTGGATGCAATTTTTTGTTTAATGCAGTTAAAACAGTACTTGAACAAGATAATGATCAACAAGGTAGCAAATTTTATTGTGACAACGGCCCTAATTATGAAAAATCAAGTAAATGGAGTTGTGTATGCTCAAAATCGAAGTTAGTGCTCTAAATGGGCGTTTTAAAAAGTCAGTTTCTGACCACTAGATGGCCAAAAACTTTTTTTTTGTGCCCGGAATCGTTTTTTTCTGGGTCAACAACCCCCGTGAGGTCAAAAAATTTGTATCAACTACTGTAGTTCTCTC
>SCLH01000436.1:156415-178747 GCA_004367855.1 Oikopleura vanhoeffeni | reverse complement strand
CGCTTAGACTCGCTTCAAACCGAATTTTAAGAAAAAATGCGTAGGTTTTGCCCGTTTTTTCCGCTTAGACGTCCGCTTGGCCAAACACCACAGTACTTAAGTATTTTTTAAGAAATTCAATTTTAAAAAGAAAAAAATTCAACTACTGATTTAGTTTCGAATTTTTTGGCCCGCTCAAAAATGAAAACTCAGCCGGTATAGAATAGCAAGGCGAGAATTAAATCGTATGAAAGACAACTTTTTCGTTCTTACCTATATCTTGTCTTCTGATTTTCTTCTCTTAATCTTGTCCTGACGACTTCATGTGGATAAAAGCAAACACTTGCAATCATTTTACAAAGACAAGTACAGAAAAATAATTGAATTCCCTTGCCCCACGAAAGTGACGTCAAATGCGACGCAGTTCTAGAAGTCTCATCTTTATTAATAAATTGTTTCTTCATGTGTTCATAAAGTAAAAAGTAAACTACAGTTTCGGAACAGCCCCACAGAGAGGCCGAACTCCCACGCCAAAAACCAGGGATGCCATTATTTTTGTAAATGTCTCGGATACACATTGAGATTGTGTACACAGAATTTTTATTTTGAAAATGGTTTAAATGTTGTTTAGTTCGAATAACCCAGAAGGGAGATGTCAATAAAATTTGAGAAGAACCAGCACATAAACCCTTGAAATAAATTGTTAAAAATTTAAGCGGGTGTATTTTTTGCTGACCAAAATTTTTTAAAAGTTAGTTTTTTATAAAATGGCAAGCTAAATTATGGGCCAGGTAGGGTGTTAATTTGGCGCAAGTTGATTGTTTTTTTTTTCAGAATGTTACATTTATGAATGCATCATGAAAAAAAAATTTGAAAATTTAATAAAAAATGTTTTTTTTTGTATTTCTGCCAACAAAAGTTTTTTGGGTCTTCATGCAATTTACAAATTAAATTTATTTTTGTAAGGAAAAATATCATCCAGAGAGCGGGTCGATAGTTGAATGTATAAATTTGAGATTTTGAACATGAACAGGCAAGAACAAGAGTTCTAGAGCATAAAATTACAATGTTTTTGCTGGATCAGATTATTGAGATTGAATTATTACCAATATATTTTACCAAAATCTGTATTTTTCATGTTATTGCATTTTCAAAATAATTGGGTGGCTTAAAAAAAAAATTTTTATCATTTTGAAGACATTGATCTCAATAATCTGATCTAGCAAAAACATTGGAATTTTATGCTCTAGAACTCTTGTTCTTGCCTGTTCAATTTCAAAATCTCAAATTTAAACATTTCACTATCGACCCCCAGAGAGCTGACATTTATTCCGACTATTTTTGATTGATACCCAAAATGCGAATTCTTTATAGCTCTCTGGCGCAATTTTAGAAAATAACTAATTTTCTTTCGAAAAAATGGCGCCATTATGAAAAAATCGCCGAAAGCTCTCTGGTGCCAGTTTTAAATAAACGTATATAGAAAATTAATCAACTAACCGATATCATATGAACAGCCGGAGTATTTTGGTCCAAATAACTCTTCATTTTGTGATAGGAATAAAAATAAATATACCGAGCCGGTATAACGCCAACCAGTGTGACCGGCAGCCCTTTAAATAATGCTCTCCATCCTTCATGTTTGAAAATATTCGTAATATTGCGCACTAAATAATCTTTACGATATTTTGACTTTTGACCTTCAACACGCTTCACTGTTAATCGGAAGTCAGACGATTGGAGCCGCGTTTTAACAACCTAGGGAAACAAATTGTTAAAACCTTGTCAATGTTGTCGTCAAAGATGGTATAACGCCTATTGTACAATTTTGAAATGCCATAAAAGAATTAAATTATGGGAAATAATTTCCTGCAATATTTGAAACGACCTTGATTTAATCGAATATTTGATTTCAAAATTTAGTTTTTTGAAACAAACTTCGAAAATTCCAAAAAATACTCAAAATTTTTAAAAAGTGTTTATCTTTTTTGGTTCGTAATCACAGCTTATTTTTGAAAAACAATTTATCAGGGCTTAAAAAGTAGGCACAGAAGATAATGCAGAATACAAAAATAATCTAGAAGCAAAAAGATAAAAACTTCTTATAGTTTTCAGTATTTTTTCATTTGTTTCAAAGGGGTTAAAATTTGACATCGTTCCAAATATCGCAGAAAATTATTCTATAATGACCCATTCGGGCGTCTATTCTCAAAATTCCCGCAAATCAATTTTAAAGATTCGAAATCAAAAATGCAATTTAGCTAACAGCATTTTAATCAAACGTGAAATCGCGAATAATTATCGGAAATTTTTTATAAAAAAAATCAGTAGTTCTCATCATTTTTACGAAAGTTTTTGACAAATTTCGGCTGTTTTGACAAAATTGACAGTGGTGAGAAAATTCTGAAATTTTGCAAACTTTAAAAAAAAATGTACTTACATCTAATGGATTTGTGACCGATGCGGCAATTGCACTACCAAAACTTCCGGCTACTGCACTGATATAAGTCGGTATTTGAACATTTTGAAGATTTTTGTCAGTCATATTCCTGCCATTTAAATATCAGATTTCGGTTTCAAATTCTAAATTCCAAAATATATTTTAAAATTTCTATTACAAAATAAAGTTGATTTACTATAGTGTGCAAAAATGGTTTCTTTTAAGGAGGTTTCGTATTATTAACTTCTTTTACATCTTCGAGTCCAAGGTTTGCGTACGATTCTTTTTGCATTAAATTGTTTTTCATTCGACAGCTGAATATGAATATAAAGTGCTAATTTGAACAAAAAAATGGATTACTTATTTTATAATTTTTCGCAAATGTTCAGTTATCGTGTTATTTTTTCTTGTTCACTCAAAATGGCTCTTTAGCCGAAACGTCAAATAAATACGGCGTATGGTCAAAATAAAAATATATTATATAACTTGACAAACATTAGCATGCAAAGTTCATTCATCAATTAAACTTTGTGAACTTTAAGGGGGTTGTGGGTGTAGAATGTTGGAATTGCTGGGGAAATAGCCCTCTCCTCCAGCTGGACTGGAAGGCTCGATAACGGGCAGATAAGAATAAATGAGAAAAAAAAATACTGGAGACTAAAACCTTCTTTATCAACTTCAAGTAATTTTTTTGATTCTGGTGAAGGGTGGCTCCACGGTGCCGTACTGAAAAACCGGTAGAAATATGTTCTCAATTCACAAAAGTTGTTAATTATCGGTCAATTTTGCTTTAAATTAAATAAAACAAAGATGTTTCGTGAAAGTACGACGTGTTCATATAGCTTGTGAGCCGTCCGGTTTTAAAAAAAATCTCCTTCGGTTTTTTCTAAAATTTCCGGATTAAAAAATAATATTTAAAGGTCGACTACTGTATGTAAATTGGAATAAACGTTATGACGAATGGGTTCCTTTAGAAAATGTTATACGAATATGAACATAGGGGAATAAATATGAATGATAAGTAGGGAGCGCATCGGTAAAACTAACCAACAAACTGTGATCGATAAAGTATTTGTGAAATCAAATAATAATTATATGGTTTGATTTTTATAAGAAAGTTTTGAACAAATGATTATGGTCGCTATACATTGAGAAAGTTCTGAAAATACTTTGGATGAAAAATTTCAGTGGAACATTTGATTCGAAGCTATCAGAAAATGGCATCATATAAAATTTAATTATCTACTCCGCATATACTGTATGTCACATTTATTCCTAATTTGACATATTCTCGATAAAACATAAGACAAACAGGGCTTCAAGGATATTATTCAGATTAGTCATATTGTAGAACTAGCCTTCAACTTGCGAACAAAATATGCCAAATAATTTTTTTGTATAACAACACTCCTTCACAAATAAGCGACACAAGAGCCACCTAAGCACAAACGGAAAACCTATCTCCTCCTGGGCGGTTTTATTTTGAAATTAACCCAAATTTTAACATAAGCTGTATAATGAGTATGCAAAACTTCATATAACGCTTTTGACGGTAAATGATCTTAAGTCATTGTGCAAGAAATGTCGCCCTAGGCTAGTTTTAAACAAACAGAAGCGTTTCAATTTGTGTTGAGACATTGGTTATTATAAAATTTTAATATAAAATTGTTTTTTTTTCTGTTTTCGAACAGAACCTTCATAGCCAATGAATCATAGCCTATGATACATAGGAGCGTTTTTATTTAATTTTTACCCCAAACAAAAAATATGAATTTTTCAAGGTCACGTGAAAAATTTTTCTAAAAAAAATGTGCTTCGATTTTTTCGAAAGCAGGCTCAAAAAAAAGCTGGGGAAACACTGAAGAGAAAATTGGCTTAAGCGTAAACGTCAACCCGATATTTTGCAGTTTTAGTGGTCAAATTGACACAAACGTTATTTTTGAAAATAATTTTTCAAAAGAACTTTTGTTGGTCGGTGTTTACCAGATTTTTATAATGTGATATATGAGAGTCTATATCTTGGTTTATAAAAGTGTGAATTACTACGATACAAAAAGCTAATAAGTTTCACAAAATAGGAAAATTCCCAAACAGATCCCCTACAACATCTTTTTTTCCTGCTGCCTGCATTTTTCGTTAAAATAAAATTTCAGCATAAAATTTTTGTAACTGTCAAATGTATCTAAAAAAACATTTTTTTGTCGTTTTGTCCTTATAGACGTATTTTTCTAAAATGCCCCTTAGAGCCATGAAATGCTGGTCAAAGTACCTCACAACTTAAGCGAACCTCTTTTGACGGCAGATTTTGACCTTTTACGAATCTATTTTTGGATAAACTAGCAGAGCTGATATCTCAAAAACTTTTGCATCTTGAAGAACAACTCTTCACGGTGATTTGTAATTTAACAGTAATCTGATACAATCCCACCTACGCTTTTAAAAAGCCTCATAAAAAAACACTCAATACGCATTTTTTCCTTCAATTTTCACCATTTTTTTCGTCAGGCTCCAGAGAAGCCTCACACATAATGCAAAAGCGGCCTTTCCTCGGAATTTTGGGTTTGGCGGCCGAAATACGAAAACAAAAATTATTGATTAATTTATGATTTAAATTGAAAGTGCGCAAAAAAATTATTTTGAAGCATTTTGTCAAATTTTTTCTTGGTTTCTAAATTTTGTCAAAATTCAAAATAAAAAGTTGACATGGCCCCCCAAGAGACGCCAAATCAAAATTTCAAAAAAAGCTCTCGAATGGATTGTCAAAAAAACGCCTGTGCTTTCAGATGTAGTATGAGTCATANTGAAGCATTTTGTCAAATTTTTTTTTTGTTTCTAAATTTTGTCAAAATGAAAAGTTGACATGGCCCCCAAGAGACGGCAAATCAAAATTTCAAAAAAAAATTCTCCAATGGATTGTCAAACAAGTCTTGTGCTTTCAGATGCAGTATGACTTGAAACTGTATCTCTTAAACTTGTGGAGGAGATACCTTTTGCCTGAGCCTCCCAAACTGAGCATTTCAAAATTTTACTTTTTGTTTTGTTTGTTTTTTTTCCGCAAAAAGCAAAATTCCGAGTAAAGGACAATAATGTATTATGTCTGAGGCTTCTTTGGAGCCTGACAAAAAAATAATAAAAATTGACGGAGAAAATGCGTATTTAGCGATTTTTTAGGAGGCTTTTTAAAAGCGTAGGTGTCGGCGTATGTGGGATCGTATCAAATTACTGTTAAATCACATTCACCGTGAAGAGTTGTTCTTCAAGATGCACAAGTTTTTGGGATATCAGCTCTGCTCGTTTATCCAAAAATAGCTTCGTAAACTGTCAAAATCAGCGACACCCACACCCTTAAGGGAGTGGGTGTCGCAAATTTAAGCCTCTTCCGAGGCCATTTCCCGCCAAACTAGCAAAAGTGATATTNGATTTTTTCTCTTAAAATCAATTTCATTCCAGAAATAAAGAAAAATTTAGTGCTTTTTATAAGATACAAATCATCAATGAAGCTTTATTTTGACAAACAACTGAAAATTACACCATGAATTTTAAACTTACTCCATATATTCTCTAGTTTCTATTCTACATTTTCCAGCATTATCATTATTCGATTTTAAACATTCCATGTAATTTTCATAATACTGTGTACACTCTTTAAAATGATCTATTGGAAAAGAGCCTTTCATTGGGGCAAAAACTTGCTGCCTCTTCGCAGGGGTCGCCATTCTACAAAATGAAAAATTCAGTTAAAAATTTGGAATATAATTGGTTTACAACGTCGAAATTTCTGTTGGCTTTTTTCGAATCATTATTGAAATTTACAAATAAATATTTTCGGTTTTCATTCAGAATCGTCAGATTCTTTCAAATTTTGAGAGTTTCTTAATTTTTCTTTAATTTTGTCCATTTCTAGCTTTATTCTATTTTCTTCCTCCTCTTTTCGACGATCTCTATTGATAATATTTGTCTCTACTTGAGCATACGCACGCTTTAAATATTTTTCTTTTTCTTCACTAGTCGTCATTTCCCACGGGCGAGGACCAGGCAGATTTTCGTAAGAACTTTTGCCCGTTTTTTCGGCGAATTCAATCATGTCTAGAATTATTGTTATATAACTTAATATATATAATAATTTATATAACTTAATTATATAATTGCTATAGCAAGGTCATTATTCAAAATGTGACATTATGAAATATCTCGTACTCAAGTGAACTCTTAAGTTTTGAAAAATTGTGATAATATCCCAAGGTATTTCGTAAAGTTTAAGGTCGAAATATTTCATCATCTCACATTTTATAACATATAAACACCTCGTTGCATAAACGCAATTAAAATGAAAAAGAAGACGTTGAAAACAGTAGTAATATATCCATTATGATGCCCGGGTAACACGAAAAACTTATTCCATATTCTTTTAACAGGCAAATAAGTTTTTAGTGTTACCCAGGCATCATAATGGATATATATCGATTACAGGGCTTCCTGGTTGTTTTTTACTAGATTTTTGGCCAAAAGATTGCTCTATCGGACAGATTTATTAAAATAATATATATTATATATAATATAAATATATTTTTCACTGAGATCGTTTAATTATTAGTTTTTCTTAAAAAGGTTGGAAACAATGGCCGAAAAATTTTGGCTAAAATATAGTGAAAAAACGAGCAGGGAGCCCCGTAATAGGTATATCAATTACGGGGGCTCCTTGCCATTTTCTACTAAATTTCTAGTCACTATTTTTAAATAATTCGGCTTTTAAAAACAACTCATTCGATTTTATTCTTAAATAGCTCATACTGAGCACAAATATCTTGTGATTGATAAAATTAAAAAATGGTTCATCGAAATAATTTCAATTTATTTTCCTCAATGAAAATATGAAATTATTTCAGGCCTACCTTGCAGTGATTTTCCTTCCCCCAACTTATTTTCTCCAAAACCTGACACATTGGCCAGTATACTGGCGGCAATTTGAGAATCTTGACCAGTCATTCTAAATTTTCTATCTTCATGCGCTGCTAATAACTGATAATACGCGACACCTATCCCAAAGGCATAAGCAGATCCACCAATACCAGTTTTTGCAAGACGAATAAAATCACGATTTCGAAGGAATTTTAATCTTTTCAAATAAAAGTATTTTAAATGATCACGAATCGTCATTATCTAAAATGTTTTTTTCAGGGATCAGAAATATTCAAGAATAAAATATTTGCGTGATCATAACGTAATCAAGATTCATTTATTACGCAATCAACGTGACCAAAGTTGCGTTTTCAACAAAACTAAAAATTTCCCGAGGGCGATTTTGAGAAGAATGCCTGGAAATATGCTCTCATGGACTTGATATTATGGGCCTTATACTGACTGACCATTTATGGAAACCCCCGATAATGGAAACCCATTTCCATTAATGGAAACCATTTTTGAAAAAAAGGCATGTTTGAGTAAAATAAACTCCGTTTTTGGTGTGTAATTTGCGCAAAACTCTTCTTAAAAGTTTGTTGATTTCGGCTGCCCTATAATTGATCCCTGAACATGTAATTTAGAAAAAAACTTAAAAATTTTTCGCGAAAGTGGGTTTCCATGAATGGTTAGGTAGCTTTTTTTTTAGGGCAACCCACCCTTGTCGGTCGAATAACTTGAAGGCCATAAGAGATATCGACAAACGGTTTTTGAAGCCAAGTGAAGCCAAGTGAATTTCTGATACGGAAATTTTTTTTGTTTTTTTCTCGGTCAACCAGTTCACCGATAATTGGCGGTCAAAACCGGTAAAATCGTTTTTACGGAATCCATCGCTGAAATTACTTTGTAAAATACTTACTAGGGTAGTTTTTCAATAGAACATTTTGCAACAATATATTTGGAAATTTGAACCACCTAGGGGGTCAATTACAACCTTTTTTGATCTCTACAATAAAGAGGTTTTGATATGGCTATACACAGTTCTTGGGTTTTCAAGAGAATTTTCGTTGGGAAATTTAAAGCGCGGACATAGTTTTGGTCTATACGCGGAAACGCACAAGGTATCCTGGATGCAAAACTCCTTTATATCCGCATCGTAGTATATCTTATTTATACATTTAATTTAGATTTTCTCGCTATGTTTTCATAAAAACGGGTTCATTGCCTATTATTAGATACAAATAGAATTGTCGATTTGGTTATTAAAATATGAAAAGTATATTTTGACCACTGGAAAATTAAATATCAAGATATTATTGCAAATACCCATCTCACTTGAAAACTACCCAAAGAATGAATCAGCATCATCAACACCATTATGTTTAGAGATTTCAAAAAGTGTATTTGACCCAGGTGGTGTCAAACTTACAAATATATTGTTGCCAAAAAATTTCTCTGAAAACGACCCAAGAGCTAATATACGCGCATTACAAGAACATATTTCATTTACTAGAGAATTACCCAAAAGCTGTAAGTTTGACCACCATACGGCTGGTTTTCAATTAAATTGTGCCAAAATATGCTTAGTTAGCAACACCTTGGAAAATTATTAGCAACCTCCCTAACAAATATTTACAAAATTTCAGTGACTACGATGATCTGGCTCCAAAAAACCAGATCTTTCTCCGGTCTCATTGACCACCAATTCATCGGGTAGAAGCCGGTGGACCGAGAAAACAAAAAAGAAAGTTCGTTTCGCAATAGAATTACTTGGCTTCCATCGAACAAACAAACCGTTTGTCGATATCTCTTATGCGGCCTTCGAAGTTATTCGACCGACAAGGGGGGTTGCCCAAAAAAAACTACTTAGTCAGTGCTGGTAGAGAATCAGCCTAAATTTCGATTTTTTTTTAATTGTCAATTCCCGCATCTTCGGAATTATCCGTTGCGCTTCTTTTCGAATATACTTAGAGACCGCACCGCGCAAACAAAAAATCTCGGTTTTCAGAATATTTACCGGCATTGAAATTTCGTTCTTATCCCAAAATAAATTTCTTGAGGAAATTTTCAAGAGAAAGGCAAATTTTATTGACAAAACAGTTAATTTGCATTTTAAGGGTATCCCAGCCCTAATTTCAACTTACTGATAATATTCAACCAACAGGCTTCAATGATATTATTCACTTAGCACCTTCAACTTGCGAACCAATTGGCCAACATTTTCTTTGCTTAATGACCAACTCTTCCTAGCGGCCCAGAGCACCTAAGGCAAAGGAACATCCCTCCAGGGTTTTAATTTGTACCTATTTACTTCCTGTATTTAGTTAAACTTTGTAGGGCGCTTTTGTTGTAACTGACGTATTTATTCTGATATGTAACAACGGTCCATCCGGTTTTTGGCTTTTTATCGGAATCATTCCTCCTTACGTTAAGATTTTTTACAATTACTCAAATTTTTGCAAAAGCCTAGTCTCACACACAACAGAAACTTGTGGGAGAGCGTTTTTGTCGAAATCTTAACAAACATATTTTTTTTGACTAAATTCGGAAACATACCTTTGAAAAAATCGAAAACCGCGCGATTTTTTTTGTGGATTGATGAAATACCTTTCTGTAGACATAACCGAAGCAATTTGGTGGCACTCTGACTTGCCTTTATCTTAATAAAATAGACATGACACACCCCACGGATCGGGGAGAGCACCTTTTCCGGGTCGGAAATTTCGACCCGGAGCATCGGGTCAGGTGCGACGACCGGAAAGTCGCCGACTTTCCGCCCGCAATTTTTTTGAAAAACATAATTTCAAGTAGTTTTGAGACTAAAATCGATCATTTTATTATTATATTTGTAATATCATTATTCCTTAAATCTACTAGTATATCAGCAGAGAGCAACCCGGGATTTTCCGGCGTACGGCCAGGTCGGATTTTCGACAACCACCGACCCGACCTGGAACTAGAGTAGACTTTCTGAATTCGCAAATTTTACATTAATAGTGAAATTTCGAACTTTACATAAAGTGAAAAAATTTGTATTAAAAAATAAAGTATGTTCATAATGAACATTTTGTCCTAAAAATTTCAAAATTTTTTAGAAAAAATTAGAATGAAGTTTCAAAATATTCGAAAATTTCTGTTTAACTTGAATCTCTTTAAAAATTTAAATTTTGTTCAAAATTTAATTGAAAATAAAAAAATCGGAGGTCGGGTCGAAGGTTTAAGGGAGTGGGTGTCAGCAATTTGAGCCTCTTCCAAGGTAATTTCCCGTCAAACAGCAAAGGTGTTATTCCAAACATTTGTAACTAACAGAACCACCTCCGCGTTAATTTTGAACTTAACGTAATCTGATACAATCTCACTACGGCCGACACCTACGCTTTTAAAAAGCCTCTTAAAAAGACACGCACGGTTCGTACCTACTCCTTCAATTTTCATCATTTTTTATTATTTTTTGTGTGAGGCTCCGGAAAACCTAACAGAATCGTGCAAAATTGCTTTTGATTTAGAATTTTGCTTCCGGCGGACATAAACGCAAAAATAAAATATTAAAATTTTGAAATGTCAGTTCGGGAGGCTCAGGCAAAAGCTTCTCACCAAGTTGAGAGATACAGTTTCGACTCATACTGCATCTGAAGCAGAAGACTTGTTTGACAATAAACTAGAGAGTTTTTTCGAAATTTTGCTTTGGCGTCTTTGGGGGCCATGGCAACTTTTCATTTTGAGCCTAAATTTTTGAAAATTTAGAAACCAGAAAAAAATGCTTCAAATAATTTTTTCCGTTAATACAAACACTTTTAAGGATTTTGGTGCAATTTTTCTCGGTAGCGTCACAAAAGAAAACAATGAGCGCACTTTCAATTTAAATCAAAATAATCAATAATTTTGTTTTCGTTTTTTTTGCTGTTTGGCCGCCGAAAGCAAAATTTTAAAACAAAAGCATTTTGCATTATTCGTTAGGCTTCTCCGGAGCCTCACGCAAAAAAATAATAAAATGATAAAAATTGAAGAGTAGGTACGAATGCTGTGTCTTTTAAGAAGCTTTTTAAAAAGCGTAGGTTTCGGGGTAGGTGGGATGGTTATCAGATTACTGTTAAATTCAAATTACCGCGAAGGTTGGATTCTGTTAGTAACAAATGTTTTTGGAATCTCCTTTGCTATTTGGCGGGAAATGGCCTCGGAAGAGGCTCAAAATTTGCGACACCCACTCCCTTAAGGAGAGTGGTCTCGATATTAAGGGGGGGGTGGGCCTGATATTAAGAGGGTAATGAGCTCGATATTAAGGGGGGGATTAGCTCGAGTTTAAAGGGGAGTGAGCTCGAGTTTAAGTTCGACCTGACGAAAAAGTACTCGGGTCGGCGTTCGACCCGACCTCGAAAATTTCAGAAAAAAAATCGACCCGACCTGGTCAAATTTTGAAAAAATCCGATCCCTGAGGACAACCCCCTTTATAACTTGAAGCATTAAAACGGTATTTTGAGGTTGCAATTAAAATATTTATTATTCGTTCCCAGAATTGATTTGAAGATATCGCGGAGTAAATTACATGTAATGACAGAACAGAATTAACAGGACGCCCGCATCCAGGCGTCAGAAATTGATTTATTTTTATAAAGTTACAAAAAATGATTTTTCTTGAATGTATCGAGTACTTTTTCTTTTGAAATCTTGTCCAGGTCACATAAAGGTGCTCTCAGGTCACCAGCCATATATCCCATTTTTTCCATGGCTGCTTTAAGACCAGGAACGCCAAAGTGTTTTGTTACCGCTTGGTTTGGAGAGATTAGGCGCTTTTGAAGAATAGCGGCGCGAGCGTGATCACCAGAAATTGTTGCGTTATACAGATTAACCACTTCCTTGCCCAACACCTAAAATAAACGAATGAAAATACCATTATCAGGTTCATATCACTTTATTGCCCTCTGTCAATGATTTGGGCCCTCAAAAATTCGGGGATGAGATAACGACGCGTCATTTGAAAACGATACATCCGATTTAGTTCTTAGAGAGCTCAAACTGAGCACAATTATCTAATTAATACAAAATTGAAAAATTAATTTTTATAAGATCAAGGTTTTTTNATTTTTTTAAAGATTACTGAACTTATTTAATTATTAGTTTTTTGTTAAAAAATAGAAAGAAAGGTCTGAGAAAAAATAGAAACAATGGTCTGATTCGGACCAATTTTTATTTTGTATTATACACTGGATATTTTTGCACAGTTTGAGCTATCTAAGAACCTAATCGACTAAGTCGTTTTTGAAAACCGCGTTGTTTTCTCACCCCCACCCCTTGTTTTTGAGGGCCTAAATCTTTGACAGAGGGCAATAAAGGGATATCATAAGTTAGATCAAAATATTCTGAAGCACTTTCAAATGACAGAAAACTAAATGTTGATTCAAAACTTAATTTTTTCATGTTAATCTTTACGATGGCAATTTTTTCTTATAAAAATACAGCAAGGTAAGTTAGGCAAGGTAAATACAGCAAGTGTATACTAACAAAGTAAAGTTTTTGTGGGCTCTGAAAGCGGGTGAGGCTGGGTTATTTCATAAGTATTTCAAGTGGCGAAGAAACCAAAAGTGGAATGTTGTACTAAATCCGATATAGTCGCTTTCAGAGCACACATAAACTTTACTTTGCTAATAAAAACATTGCCATCATAAAAATTTACATGAAAAAATTAAGTTTAGAATCAACATTTATTATAGTATGAGTTAGATCAAAATAATCTGAAGCACTTTCAAATGACAGAAAACTAAATGATGATTCAAAACTTAATTTTTTCATGTAAATTTTTATGATGACAATGTTTTTATTAGCAAAGTAAAGTTTATGTGGGCTCTGAAAGCGACTATAACGGATTTAGTACAACGTTCCACTTTTAGTTACTTTGCCACTTGAAACTCAGGCGGTAAAGATTTTTTGTTAAATTTTCGGAAAACATAACTCTTTCCGAAATATAATTGTGTACACTTGCGGATCCTTATAACGCTGCCCCGGTGACCCTAAATTTGAAACAAACAATTGAATGGGCCGAGCGAGGCGCTGAGTGACGGCTGGTTAGGGTGGCGCTCACAGGTGAAATGAGGAAGCTTTGCGGGATATCGTATCCGTTTGGCATGATAGGAGATTGTTTAAACAGAGAAAATATTGTCAGATGGATAACCTAAATTTTCATTAAAAAAAATTACGAAAGAAAATCGTATGATCTTACCTGAGAGCTAAAATTTTCGAATATAAAGAATCCTTATATTCGAAAAATTTAGCTCTCAGGGTCATGATACGATTTTTTTTCGTAATCCTTATTAAGGATTAAAAAATTAAAAGGGGAACACAAAAAACTTTCTTTTATGGTTCTTATAATATGATCTTTTTTACAAGTACAAAACAATTTTGTGAGAAAATAATCAAGAAAATTCTCCGTTTTTATGCAATTTCAAAATAAAAAAATACTAAAAAATGGATTTTGTCGCCGGGTCGGTTGGTTATAAATCTGAATATTCAACAGAAATTATATATTGATAATGGGATTTTTTAAATGCTTGAAAATGTAAAAAATTAACTTGAATATAAAATCGAATAGAACTTTTGTAATTTTGTTTTATTGTTCAGAATCAGTCAAAATTGAGTTACAGCTTCTTTATCAGGTTAGCCCGTCAGAAAAGTTGTTCCATTAGAAATCATCTGGTCTAATATTGACGGATTGGCTTGTTTCGGAGAGGTTGATTCAGTAGAAGAGACAAAAATCCGATTTAATATATTTTTGCAATTTTCAGTCAAATTTTGAACACAATTTTTGCAGATGATATGCGTTTTGGTTCTAGAAAATTGAAGCTTGTCTTCTTGATTGAGTGATGTCTTGCAAATACTACATTCATCACTGGTTGTTTCATCGACAATTTTCATCTCTCTAGATTTTTGGCAGATTTTTATCTGATTAATAACTTTCCTCGACAATTTTTGAAATTCGATATTTTTGGAATATCTCACTGTTTTATCCAAGTACTTTTTGAAGCTTTCTTCATCGAAAAATTTGCCTACGAAACGCCAGGCAGGTTTATTATGCTTGAAAACCTTAACCTCGATACATTTATTTCCCTTTCGAAGTCCAAAATATTCGTTATTTTTTATTTTCTCTTGGCCTGCGAAATATACCCTCGCCGAGTTGAAATTTACTTTGGACATATTTTAAATGTTTAGTTTAAGTTTTATGACTTTTCTTTATTTGATTGCTGATTATATACCGTGAAAAATATCCCTCCAGTGGTAACCTAACCAGCTGGAATCTTCATTGCTTGAAAAATATTAGTAGCTAACGCGGCTGCATGAATAAAAACTCCAGATGTCAAAGAACCGACAAACTTTATGACAGAGAATTTACATCCGGCTTTTTCATGAGATGAAAAATTTAATTACAGCAAAATGACTTTAAACAAACGGCCCGAGTCAAAATAGAAAGTACTGTACCGCGAAAAGTAGTTTTCTTCATCATAAAAAAACACCATAGACTATGGTTAGGGTCATACCCGGGAGCACTATCTGCCAAACTAAAAGCGTCAGCAATATTTTCATAAACTTATAGGGTCAACTCTTCTCAAAAAAAACGAATCCGACCATCAANAGTCGTAAATGGAAGCTTTTCTGAGAATATTTTTCAGTTTTCGCTAGGTCCAAGCCGTGCGATAGTTTTCTTCTCTGTGCGCTCCATGTGTTTCATTTCTTCGAAGGAAGAGGGCTACTCACGGCGTTTGTTCACAAAAAATAAATTTTATCTGACATACCTCATTTAACATTATAAGAACAGATAGAAATGCGACAATTCTGAAAAAAAACAAAAAATATTGGAAACTTTAAAAAAAAAATTAAAGCAAAGAGAATGGGTTGTCAGTTGTGCATATTTAGGAATTAGTTAAGGCCCACGGCCAAAATCTTAGAATAAAACTAAATTCGAAACCCAATTTTTTTCATTTTAGACTCCGAGGTGTCTTAAATTATAAGGAGAACCAGATAGCGACAAACGGTTTTTCTCCATATAAATCTTTAGGCGGGTGAGATAAGTCGAGCAGATTAAGTACATTTTTTCAAAGCAATATTTGAAAGAAAAAAATGGAAATTATGGATTTTTCAAACAGCAGTCAGAAATATGCAGGAATCCATGGGAAAAAAGTTAAGGTGGGCGTTGTTTTGGTGTTATCCACAATTTCAAAAATTTGGACAAAAATGCGGAAATTTCCTTATGCTTTGATTCACAGCTGAAATGTATCTGTTCTGAGAGAACCATAATTGAAGCGCACCCACCTGTCGTTTGCATTGAATCTCAAACCGAATTTTAGTGGTGAAATTTGTTTTGACATGCGTAGTTTGATACCATGATCAGCGTCAAAAGTACAACTCGGTTTTTCTTCATATATCGCTCTGAAAAAATGTACCAATCTAGCCGCATCAATGCCAACCCTTAAATGTATAATACACTAGTATATTACAGGCCTCCCGAGCAAAACAGGTATCGATAAAAAGTCGTATTCAATCTGAAACTTTTAGAGCTGACCGTGGTGGCAACAAAATAAAGATATGGCGCGTGAAGTAGTGGCCACTTAAATTGTTTTCTAATTTAAGTTAATGTGTGGCTCCGAAAAACCATTTTTTTTATATTATAAGAGTTATTAAAATCCAAAAGATTTATTTTATGTGCACTTTGCTTTCTTATATAGATGTTTTTTTTGTAGAAAAACCCATTAAATCTTTAGATGAATGTTAATTTTTATAAATTTTATAGCAAAATGTTAGATTTTTTATAATATTTTTGAAGATATGTTAGATTTCATAATATTTTTTAAGAATTATTTATGACATTTACTAATATTTTAGATGTTTTAAAGATAATGTAAGATTATTTTAGATTACTGTTTAAGATAATATTAAGACATTTTAATATATTTTAAGATTTCTTTAAGTAATGTAAGATTTGTAGCATACTTTTTAAGTAATATTTAAGACATTATAATATATTTTAAGATAATGTAAGATTTTTAGAATATTTTTAAGATTCATATTTTAGACTTATTAATATACTTTAAAATTTTTTAAGATAATGATAGATTTTTTAAGATATATTCAAGATTTTGATAAAATATTGAACATTATTTCAAGATTATATAAGTGATTAACAATTATGTATAAGAAGTGTCTTTGATAAGCACGGGTCGGTTTTTAAGTGCGTCTTCATAACTACTGGCAATTCGCAACATTCGTCGTTCTTTTGTGCATCTTTACTGAACGGTTTCTACCGTCAGGCTTGTGTAATTTTGCATATTTTATTTTAAATTGAGCCGTTGCTCAGATTTGTCTTGGGCGGTTCCGATTAATTTTTTTTGCGTTGTTAATTTTTTTGACGTTGTCATTTTAAGCGGCCGTTGTAAAGTTTTAAGGGTGCGTTGTGAATTTTAAGGGCCTTGTATCATAATTTTAAGGAAGTTTTTAGGGGCCGCTTGTTCAATTTTTGGGCCGTTTACAATTTGTTTAGGGTGGCGCTTGTACAAATGTGGGGGCCGTTGTACAATTAGCGTCGATAGTGAATTTTTTGGGGCCGTTTTGATACAAATTTTGGGGCCGTTGTACAATTTTTACGAGAGCCGTTGTTAAACACAACGTTTGGGGCGTTGACAATAGGGTAAGTAGTGAAATTTTTTTTTGGGTTTGTTTCAATAACATTGGAGGGCCGTTGACCAACATGGCCGTTGTTCTTACAATTTTTTTGGGGGGGGGACGGGGGGCCGCGGTGTTGTTTCTACAATTTTTTAGGGCCGATTATGTACCAATGTTTGGAGCGCTTCTTGTACAATTTTTAGAGGCGTTTTGTACAATGTTGGGCCGTGTACAATAGTGTAGTAGTGAAATTTTTTGGGTCCGTTGTCAAACATGGGCGTTGTACAGTTTTTTGGGCCGTGTGTGTACAATTTTAGGACCGGTGTACAATTGTTTGGGGCCGTTGTACAATTTTTAGGGTCGTTTACAATGTTTGGGGCCGTTGACATAGCGGTGTAGTAATCTGTTTGGGGGGCCGTTGTAACAATTGGGCCGTGTACAACATGGGCCGTGTACAATTTTTGCCGTTTGTACATCAAAGGGGGCCGTCTGTATCGTATTTTTAGGTAGGGGTTTTTTAGAGGCCGTTTGTACCATTTAAAGGGCCTGTGAAGTTTTTACGGGGCCGATGTATCATAAGGCCAGTCTTGTCCCATGTTTTTAGGGCGTTGTACATAAAGGCCGACTGTGAAGTTTTACAGCTGGCCGTGTATCATGAGCCGTTGTCCCATAGTTTTTGGCGGCCGGTTGTTACATTAAGGAGCCGTTGTAAGTTTCAGGGCCGTGAGTGTATCATGGGGCCGTATGTCCCACGTTTGGGAGGCCGTGTACAAAAAGGCCGATGTCCTTTTTATGGGGCGTTGTTGTCAAAAGGCCCGTTGTAAAACAATAGCCGTTATGTACAAAGTACCGTTGTCCATAATAGGCCGTTGTACAGGCCGTTTATGTACACAATAGGCCTTGTCGATATAGGCCGTTGTCCGGATAGGCCGTTGTATGCTACCCCCATATTTCTGTGGGCCGATTGTACAAAGGGCGTCACTATAAACTCCTAGAGACCCATCAAATTATATTTTGTGGGGGCGTTGTACAATAAAGCCGTTATGTGATTGGTTTGGGGCCGTTGTACAACATGGGCGTTGTAGAAGATTTTTTTGGGCCGTTGTACAAATTTTTGGGCGTTGTACAATAACGGCCAATAGTGACATTGTTTTGGGGCTGCTACATTTTTTGGGGCGTCGTACAATTTTTTGGGGCCGATGTACAATAAAGGCAGTACGTGAATTGTTTGGGGCCCGCTTGTACAACATGCGGCGTTGTTACATGTTTTGGCGCCGTTGTTTTTTTGTTTTTTATAACAATTTTTTTTTTTTTTTATTTGGGGGGGGCCCACCGTTGTCAATTTTTATGAGGCCGCTTGTACAAATTTTTATGGCGGCCGTTGTACAATTTTATGGGGCCGTGGTACACATGCGCCGATATTGCTACATTTTTTGAGCGCCGATTGAACAATAAGGACGTATTGAATTTTTAGGGCCGTTGATACACATGGGCCAGTAATGTTACAAATTTTTTCGGGGCGTTGTACAAATGAGCCGTTCTACAATTTTTGGGGCCGTGTACAACAAAGCGTTTCCCACAAGGCCGTTTGTACTGACGGCCGGTTGTCCCATAGGAGCCGTGGTACAATAGGCGTTGTTCCATAAGGCCTGTCTGCAGGCCGTGGTCATAGGGTGCCGTTGCTACAATAGGGCGTTGGCCAAATCAAGGCCGTTGTTACTGCGGGCGTTGTCCCCATAGGGTGCGTTGTACAATAGCGGCGTTGTCCAACAAGGCGTTTGTAATGCAGGGCGTTCGTATGCAAACGCGGACCGTTGTCCAGATGAGCCAGATTCGTCCGGGGGCCGCTTGTCTGGGGGCCGTTGTCCTCAAGGCGTGTGTGCCGATATAAGGCCGCATTGGTCGATATAGGCGTTGTCCGGATAAGGGGCGTTGTATGTACCCTCAAAAATATCGTATGATGTGACATTCCTGAACTAATCTCACGATGAATTTGTGGCTTAGGAAGAAAGAGATTTGGTAGCTATTTTTTTAATGAGCTCGGATCCGATATAACTCGGATCCTTATAACTCGGATCCGTATAACTCTGCCCCGGTGACTCCTAAATTTGACAAACAAAATGAAACGCGGCCGAGCGAAGTGTGAGTGTACGGCCTGCGTTAGGGTGGCGCTCACTTTAAAGCTCACTGTATACGGAAGTGGAATTTTGAAACAGTGAAATTGAAGGAAGCTTTGCGGTATACGTATTCGTTGCCATGTGGAGATGTTTAAAAGACAAAATATGTTTCAGATGCTGAAATCTCAATTTCATAAAAAAATTACGAAAAAAAATCGTATTATGTCTCCTCTGTAGATCAAACCGGTTTTAAGATATCGGAAACGTTTTTGCTATGCTCGATAGCCAAGCTAATTTTAACCATCAAAATTTTTGATCGACTTTCTAATCGAACTGGGATCGAAGCGTAATCAGCGCAAAACCGATTTTTCATATTTTCAGAGTATGAAAAAAATAATACTTTTACTCCACCAAATGTTCAGAAGCGTCAAAAAAATATTAGCTAAAATTTTCCCGTGCAAAGTAACTCCCAATGCTTACAAAATACGTTTTCAATATGCCTTTACTTCTGGTCTCCATACAGTGGGAGTTTCTTTAAAAAAAAACCTACGTATGTTGTTTTTTACTTGCCGAATTGGAATTGTCATTTGTAGGTATTACGGCCAATTAAAATTGTAACTAGCTGAAATTTTAGTAGTTGAAAGCCACTCGATAGCCCAATGTCAAGGGTATTGAAAATATTACTTCCACCTAGTTACCATTTTTAATTGAGCCGTAATATTAATGCACAATTCTCATTCGCCAAGTAAAAAAACACATACTGTACCTACAGTAGAATGATCTTTAACGACGCCAGAGTTCAAATAATAAGTACTGTACGCGAAAAGTACTGTTTGTTCATCATAAAACACCATAGACTATGGACTATAGTTAGGGTCATACCCGGGGGGTAAACTTGTCTTTTAAATAATAATATTTATACAACGGCATGAAAGTAAACACTCGGAGCAGATTTTTTTTAGACTGAACTTCTGAATGAAAAAAAAATTTGAATTATGTTTTTTTGAAGAAATGAAACTCTTTCTGAACTAAAAAATTTGAAATTTTTGGGTAAAATGGCAATTTAAAGTTAAATTTGTTTGATTTGAGGTGCCTACCAAACCCCACCAACTGACTTAAAAGGGCTCAATCGAAAGCTTGCGAAATTCTGTAGCGATAAACATAAAAATTTTTGATGCAAACCAATGCAGCTTGCATTTTTTATTAAACGTCATTTTCCGCCTACGCATCTGTTCCATACCAATTTTTCGTAATGGAAAAAAATTTAGTATATATTAACTTTTTCTTAACACGATGTCATTAATTAAAAAATTTAATGAGAAATATATTATACCTTAAAGTGCTCTACAAAAAGTGTTTTTTCATGCTTAATTTATGACACTAGGTGGCTCTAAAAAATTTTTGATGGTCGGATTCGTTTTTTGAGAAGAGTTACCCTATAAGTCTTATAAAATATTGCAGTCGAAATTAATATACAATAAAGAAAACCTATATGTAAATGGATCGTGTTAAGAAAAAGTTAAGCTATTTACTACAAAATTTTTTTTCGAAAATTTAAAAAAAAATGTTTTGTCGAATTTTGAAAAAAATTTATGGTCATTTTGATGAAAAATGCGTAGGCGGAAATGACGTTTTATAAAAAAATTGCAAGCTGCATTGGTTTGCGCCAAAAATATTTTATGTTTATCGCTACAGAATTTTCCAAGCTTTCGATTGAGCCTTTTAAGTCAGTTGGTGGGGTTTGGTAGGGCACTCAAATCGACAATTTAAACTTTAAATTGCCATTTTACCCAAAAAAAATTTCAAATTTTTTTTTCAGTTCAGAAAGTCAGTTCTCAAAAAAATTAATTCAAATTTTTTTTTTCAGTTCAGTTCTCAAAAAAATCTGCTCCGAGTGTTTACTTTCATGCGTTGATAAAATTATTAGTTTAAAAGACGATTTTACCCCCGGGTATGACCCTAACTATAGTCCATAGTCTATGGTGTTTTTATGATGAACAAAAGTACTTTTCGCGGTACAGTACTTTTTATTTTGACTCGGGCCGTCCGTTTAAAGTCATTCTACTGTAGGTATTTTTTTTTCTTAAGAAACTCCCCACTTTGGACACCAGAATGTAAAGGAATATGGAAAACGTATTTTGTGTAAGCATTGGGTTAACTATGCACGGGAAAACTTTTAGTAATATTTGTTTTGACGCTCGAAACCATTTGGTGGAGTAAATATTACTTTTCATACGTCTGAAATATGAAAAATACCGGTTTTTCGCTGATTACTGGTCCACCAGTTGCGGTTAGAAATCGACAAAAATTTTTTATGGTTAAAATTTGCTTGGCTATCGAATACAAAAAACCTTTCCCGATATCTTAAGAGACCGTTTGATCTACAGAGGAGACCATAATACGATTTTTTTTCGTAATTTTTTTTATGAAAATTTAGGTTAGCCATCTGAACATATTTTGTCTGTTTAAACAATCTCCTACCATGGCAAACGAATACGATACCCCGCAAAGCTTCCTCATTTCACCTGTTCAAAAAATTTTTGTTTCAAATTTAGGGTCACCGGGGCAGAGTTATACGGATCTGAGGGGGTCATTTAAAAAAAGCTACCTAAATCTCTTTCTTCTAAGCCACAAATTCATCGGTGAGATAGTTCAGAACTGTAACACATACGATATTTTTGAAAGTTTGGGCCGTTATATAACTTTTTAAGCTACAGGTGAATGATTTTTGTCAAGCCCTATGACCAGGTTTTCATTAAATTATTATAAGCCAGTTTAAACATACCATAAACGTGCAATATGAGTCATATTATATGTCCCTCGGTGAGGTCGAATTTTTTGCTGGTAATTTGTATACCAATGTCGTGATATTGCCTTAGATGTTTGATTATAATTCTGGATAAAAACTAGAAATTTAACGAGTTCGCCAAATTATGAATTGTAAAATGTGACTATTACTTACGTTTGCTAGCGCACAAACACCACCAGAAGCGCCTAAAGAAACAGCAGGATATAAAAATGAAGCCGATCCAGCCAAAACTTGAAATCTTTTTCCTTCTGTCAAATGTAAAATTTCTCCAATTTTGGCGATATCACCGCCGCTATCTTTAACTCCACAAATGTTGGGATGGTCGGCTAGTTCAGCAATCGCTTCCGCAGACATATCCATTCCAGTATTAGCAGGCACATTGTATAATATAATTGGTTTATCAGATGTGTTAGCAACCTGAAATTCTAGTTTTACTTTTTTTT
>SCLH01000436.1:131312-150121 GCA_004367855.1 Oikopleura vanhoeffeni | reverse complement strand
ATTTTTTAATGTCTATCGACCACTGTTTCCAAGTGAAAGGATCTGGTACAATTTTCACGGGGACAGTTTTATCTGGATCTGTTAAAATCGGCGATTCCGTCGAGATTGTTCATCTCAAAGAAGAAAAAAAGATAAAATCTATTCAAAAATTTCGAGAAAAATGCGATTTGGCCACGTGTGGAGATAGAGCTGCAATTTGTGTGACTCAATTTGACGCTAAAAAGGTTGAAAGAGGTCTTTTGGCATCCCCAAAGTCTGTTAAAAGTTACGACTCGATAATTGTGAAAATAAACAAGGTGAAACTTTTTAAAGAAGGAATCGAGTCAAACCATAAATTTCATTTAACTTGTGGGCATCAATTGGCGACCAGTAAAATCACGCTATTTCGACCGAGAAATAACACTTCAGGAAACGGGAATTATTTTTATTGTCTAGAAAAATAGTATCGCAGTCAAATAATGTTATTGAAAGTGTAAGATAAACTGATCTCCGCCTTATTTGACCGTAGCGGTAAATTTATATCATTTTAAAAAAAGTTGTATATCATGAATGGCATAAAATTTGCTTGAAATTAACAATACCTGGAATTCTAGTTCTTAAAAAATAACAATTTTTTAGGCACAAAACAATCGATTTTTTGCGTTTTTCATTCAATTTTGAAATTAAAATCAATTTTTAAGCTAAATCATTCATCACCATTACTTATATACTGAAAATATAAGAATATTACAATTCATCCCTTTAATCGTGCAGGTATCTATCGTTTTTTTTTTGCATAAAAATTGCTTATAATCGCATTTTTGTGATTGTTAAAAAAAATTTCAAATGTTTTCTTTTCAGAATTGTCTTTTTTTTGAGAATTTAGATGTCAGAATTGCGCGTTTTATGCATTTAAGATTCGTATTTTTTTAGAAACATGCGGCCGCGGCGGTTTCTTTGCATCGAAAATTTAAAAAAATCGCATAAGTCGCGCAATTATGACATTTAAATTCTTAATTATGCGAAATATACCTGCACGATTTGGAACTTTTAATTTTTATATGTTTTCTAAAGACCGAAAGTCCAAAATTATTATTCCTGTCAGAAATTGATTTAGATTCAGAAAATTATTTGTCTGAAACAATCTTTGATTATGTGCCCAGATTGGAGGACACGGAAACGAGTAGTTTAGCCCTTCTCGAATTTGATCGTCCGATGTACTTTTTGCCTTCTGGGCTTTTAATAGGCAGCCGTCTCGAATTGGACTCAAACACGGTGAAAAATTGCAGAATTGCATTTTCGGCAAACATTCAAAAAACCTCATTTTTCGCAAAAAATTTGTTGAAAGTTTTGAAGGACAAAAGTAAAGCTGGCTCAGTGGAAAGGCTACATGATGCGAATACGCTGATTATAAAAAATATGTTCAAGAAAGAAACTAATTTTGACCTTTTCAACAGGGTTGAAGGTACAGTTGGCGATATTTTTTAAACGAAACTTTATTGATATTTTTCTTCAGAAATTGTTTTTTTCCCTGCGATATTTTTCTACAACATATTTGAACCCCTCCAACAACAAAAAGATGATTGATAATTCGAAAGACTTTCCAAAAAATTGAGTTAGGTAACTTTTTTTTTAGAAACACCCGGTGCTTTTTTACAGCTTCCTTTCTGGCGGAACAGATATTCACAACGGCATTTTTGCAGTCAACAGACAATGAAAAATCAGACAATGTTTGTGATTTTCGCGGGATGTCCGGTTTATGCTTGACCGGGGTAAATTTTAAAGTGATTCTGGACACCCTTTTCGAAATATTTTTTGGAATTATTAAACTTTTTT
The DNA here is from genome assembly GCA_004367855.1 of Oikopleura vanhoeffeni. Taxonomy (NCBI): domain Eukaryota; kingdom Metazoa; phylum Chordata; class Appendicularia; order Copelata; family Oikopleuridae; genus Oikopleura; species Oikopleura vanhoeffeni. The sequence goes on along the minus strand of SCLH01000436.1, from coordinate 148,306 downwards.
GTCAGTTTTTTCGGCATATTCGTGTTGTCATCTGCACCGTCATAGGCAATGTTTATATTGAGGAAGATTTTCGGCGGATGATTAACTTCTCCTTGTGGTCTGTTTAACGTTTGGTGGGTCGGTGTTTGTTAGAGTTTTTAATCTTGTCTATGCTACTTTTTTTTATATTTTTTTTCATTTTTTCTTGAGAATAGAGTATAGCGCAGAATCGATCCGCTGATTGGGTGTATATACAAATATTGTATGATGTCTCAACTATTTTCTCATGAAAACTTATCCGAGTAGTTTATTTTCAGCTTACGGTCCCCCCCCGTCATTTTGTAGAGATATCAAAAAGCTGAATTTGACCCTTTCGGCGGCTTCATTCGACAAAGATTTTGGCAAAATTTCCAAGACAGTTGTGCCAGATGCCAAATACTGTTGGTTTGCGGTCTATAGACCCTCTTTAGGGAAATATGGCAGAAATATGGCCAAAACCTCCTTTGAGATTGTTGGGCGTCCCTCACTTAGGACATATGCAAAATTAAAGGGTTGTTTTTTTTTCATAAAATACTCAAAATTCACTCTTTTTCGTAAGAAAATATGGTGAAGAGCAAAAAAAAAAAAGGTCTTTCAAATTTTTTTAAAATGGGACCTTTGGCGAAATCTCAAGTGAAGAGCAAAAAAAAAAAAAGGTCCTTCATATTTTTCGGGAAACTTATTGTTTTCACTTAATTGATAAAAATTTGGAATTGGGAATAGGACATATTGCAACTTGGTTCTCTATTTAATTTCCAAATTCCCTTGAATATTTTAAATTTGTGCTTGAAATTGTCTTTTTTTTCCCAAATGGTCACTCATTTTTCTACTTGTCGTTATATGGTCCAAATTATTTTTAATTTCTCAAGTTATCTTTAATCTCCAAATGACCTTTATTATGGCGGCATTGGTTATGTATATTTTCGAATTGTGTTCAATGTAAAGGATATTGAGAGAAGTTATAAATAAGTTGGGGGCGGCGGAGGGAGACATTTTCATAATAAGGACAATTCACGAAAATAAGTAGATTTTTGGAAATATAAGTGATAATTTATAAAAAAGGAACGAATACAGAAAAAAGGAATTTTTATAAATATATGGTAGTCTTTAAATTTTTGGGGGATTAGGTTATTAGTAAAATTTGCTACGCTAATAGCTTGGCATTTGAGAAATTTCAGATTGAAGACCTTTTTTTGTCTTCACTTTTTTGAAAAAGGGGAGAGGTCTTTTCTATGAATTTCATAGAATGTGTATTTTTCTGATTTTTCCAATTGTGGCTACATATGACCCGTTGATCCTTAATTTTCCTCAAGTGTCCTTTATTGCGAATTGTCTAACAATTACCCGAGTGGTCTATTTTGCTCAGTGTCGATTATTTTCTGAATTTGCCTTTGTATTATAGGGCTTTGGAATATAAGGCATTGGGGAAAGTAGGAATTTTTGAGAATATAGGCCATTGAAATATAAGGGCTTTGGGAAAGTTGGATTTTGATGGATTAGGCAATTTGGGAAATTTAAGGGACTTGGGAATTACGCATTGGGATATAGGTATTTGGGAAGTGGACAATTTGGGACTATGGGGATAATTTGGGTTAAGGATGCATTGGGGAGTGGATTTTGGGGGAATTGGAATTTGGATATTAAGGAATTGGACATTTGGGGAATTTTAGAAAATACACTTTTTATTAAATTTCATAAACGCCCCTTTTTACGGTTTTCAAAGTGAGAGCAAAAAAGGTCTATTGATAATTTTGCTAGGGCTTGGGAATTATGTCCTTAGACTCACTCACAGTAACTATTTTTGCCATATTGTCCTTACTTCTTTTCCGTATTTGTCTTTTACATTTTTGCATATTTGTCCTTCCTTTTGCCTTATTGTTTAAATTTTCGGCTATTGGTCCTTTAATTTTTGCTATTGTCTTAATTGACGCATTGACCTTAGATTTTTGCCGATGTGACCTTATTTTTGGCATATTGTCTTCCTTTTCTGCCCAAAATTTCCTTTGATTGTGTATTGTCTTGCATTTTTCTTTGTATTAGGTTTTGCTTATTGTCTTACTGCTGCATGTTGTCCTTATAGTTACATTTTTGCCTATGGTTGTGAATTTTGATCGAATTGTTCCTTTTTTTAGGCTTTTATTGGCAAAATTTAAGGACATTATGGCAAATCTAGGCAATGTGGCAATAGACATTTACTGGCACTAGGAGAATATGCCAAATTTGGACAATATTGCGCAAAAATATTAGGAATTGGCGAACCACGGAAATATGGTCAACTTAGGACCATTGGAACTAGACTTGGGCATTGGCCCGCTTCTCTATAGGTGTTTTTCTAATATCTATACATACTCTTTTCGAAAATGGTTTGACCGAGAGCAAAAAACGGTCTCATATTTTTTTTTGCAAAATTCCTATAATGCTTTTCGGAAATTTTTTTTGCCGAAGAGCAAAAAAAAAAAAGGTATTCAGTATTTTTTTCTAAAATATTTTTTTTTGTTAAGATTGACCCCGACTTTGGTATGTTTAGCTCTTCCCGTGATTTTTGAAATTTTTAGAACATTAGCAATTTTAAATAGGACATATGGCACCAAGCTAAGGACATATTGCAAAATCTCGCTGTCTGTATAGACGAACACACAGTATTGGATTCGAAGGAATTGGTGCGGATGTTTCTTCAGATGTCTTTTTAGCCTGTACGTATTCCGGTACGGACGACATCTGGTCAAATTTTGGTCGTGGGGTTTTTTTGTCTGTTGGATGCAAAAATCTCGTTTGTGAATATCTTGTTCCGTTCCAAAGTGTGAGTGTAAAAACCTCAGCCGGGTGTTCTAAAAAAAAAGTTAGCTTAGGTCGTTTTTTTTCGGTTTGCCCATTGTGATTTCGACTGGGAGAACTAGACAAGATAGCGACAAATTGTTTTCTGCATGTGAAACGTTGGAAACTTTTTTTGTGGCTTCCTAGTTTGATCACGTGACCGGAAATCAGTCATCGAAATTGCTGGAATTGACCGAAAAAAACGACTTTTTGCGAATTACCGGTAATCGCCGTAAAAAAGAAAAATTTCTACCTTTAAAAATTCATCATTCATTTTTCAAAAGTGCGAACGTTTTCGTTTATTCATTATCAAGCAAAATTTAACATAATAACTTATTTTATCAGAAAATATATAAAGTCAAGTTCAGCAATAATCTAGAATTTTTTTAAAAATATAATTTTTTGAGACACTGGGCATATAACAAAATAAAAAATTTAGAAGCCCGAATAACAAATTCAGTTAAGATTCAGATGCAAAGACAGTTTGTCGCTATCTAGTCTGGTTCTCTCAGAACAGATACCCCTCAAATGGGCCAACCGAAAAAAAACAACCTTATCTATTGAAATGCATATGCATATTTATAAATATACCTCGAAACCAACAAACAAAATTTGTTTGATCAATTTTTATATACAAAATGACGTGTAGATATCACAAATTATTTTGACCAAATTATCACTCAAATTTTAGAGTTTTTATTCAAATTTAAGAACGCGTCGGAACCGTTTTTTCTTAATTTGCAAATTTACGAATGTTTTTTATATGTTCAACGAGTCTTTTTTGCAAAATTTTGATCCATTAGATCCAAAGAATTGATAATTTTTCGATACCTTCACCTGAATTTTTGACTTATTTCGAAATAAGTTCATAACCGAAAAAATAAAATTGTGTGAGTACCATGAAGCATTATTCCGATTTGCGATATATATTATGAATAGAATATATGGTTTATTAATAACTAGAAACAACTCAGTAAATACAGATTACTAACTGCTTCTCCAGTAGTATGTGCAGTCAATTAGAGACTCGGAACTCGAGACCTAATGATTAACATAAGAACCGAAAACGATTCTCTTACCTAGCTATGCGTTTCGTTCTTAATGTTAATTCATGATACGGTCTCGGAGGTTTCGAGAGTCTCATATTGACTGCAAACGTTATACTGGACAGCAGTATTTATCCTGTATTTACTAAGTTATATTCCTGATTATTATCGGGTTTATAATAATCCACTCATATTAGAAAGAGCACAGCGGGATCTCATACAGAGTTAACTTTAACGTTGCGATGAAAATGCTGAAAATTTAAGAAAAAACATACTTACTATTTTCTATCCATGCCTTTCTTCTTACCCCCCCCCCCATTTTTGTATCATTTTTTTCATTAGAATTTTGACGGCTCCGCACTTTTATTATGAATCAAGTTATTTCGAAATAAGATAAAAATTTGGGTCAAGGTATCGAAAAAAATTGAAATCTGCCTGAAAACGCAAATAAACGTGATTTCCGTAAACCACGGTCAAATCTGAACCTTTTAAATGCAATAATGCGTCAGCAATACTTTTATTATATGCTCAGAGGGTTAAATATCACATAAATTATCGTGCAAATTTAGTTTCCCTATCAACTGGCGAAGATGCTGTTATTGATGGTACGTTTGGAACTACTGGAAAAATAAAAATCTACAATCAGAATGGATTTTCTGAAGAAACTCAGAATCGTTGTCGAAAACCTAAAAAGGGTGAAATTGTTGAAAAGCAAGATCCAATAACTGTTCAATTAAATTTCTGTAAAAATATCTTTTCAAATGATAAAAATGATCTTATTCAACTGTAGTTTTATAATTTGGTTTTTGAGCACATAAGTTATTTATTCAGTTATTTATTCAATTCTAAAATCATCATTTTGAACCAAGAGATAGGATTTCGAGGAATTTGGTCGGACAAGATGTATTAGTTTCATAAGAGTAGTTTTGTTTTTTCAGGGTAACCCAAACCATGTATTATTGACAGTAACGGTATGGCGAGCATGAAAACAAATTCAAAGTACAAAAAAGTGAGCGTTGAAATTTTTATTTGTTTTTGCGAAAAATAAAGCCCTAATTTTAATCAAAGTCGAAAGCTTGTTTTTTATTTGTTTTATGGATCTACAGCGATGATTTTTAAAGTACAATATATTTGGACACAAAATGTGAGAAACATATATCGCCAGATGTCTACAAAAACGCCATATTTGACATTTCCGATTGCTTGATCAAATTATTCATAATTTCGAAATTTTTAGATTTTTTTCGAAATAGACTTACGTAGTATCTTTTTATGTCTTATTATATCTCGATTCAGTCCTTCTCGCCTTTTGTTCTATACAGCTACGTTTGAATCTGAATTTTTTGACCTAATTTGAAAATTCAATTTCTTAATTTATTTAAAATGTGACGGACAAAATTAATTTCTTCAAATTTCTAATTTTTTATTTTATCTCTATATTTTTTTAGGGTGAAACTTTGTTAGACAATGGCGGAAACTCAGAGGAGGTCAAATCATGACTACAAGCCTAAAATAATCTGGACATCTAAAAAGAATAATTTTGTCACACTAGAGACTAAAAATACAGTCAAATTTTTTAACCTCCAGGATTATAATGGTGAACTTGAACCGGTTTGGGACTGGAAGAAAACCTTACCGTTTGAAAGTAAAGTAATTGAATGGATTGGAAATGACGAGAATAAATTAGTAGCGCTCGATTCAAAGTATAGTAATGAAACAGGAAAAGGAATTATATTTATAATGGTGAAGGTTTCTTTCCCGTGAAAAAAGTTAAGGTAGTTTTTTTAGGTGCTCGGAGTCACCACAGACGAACCGTATGAGATATTACAAAACGGTTTTTTGCATTCAATGGAAAACTAAAAAAGCTCAGGCTTAAAATTTTTTTTTTAAATTTGAGATTTTCAAATGAACGGAAATGACCCGATATGGGTATCATACGAAACTAGAAAAAATTCTAAGACTAATGGCTGAAAAATTAAGTTTTCTTAAGATTTTTCATAATGACAATATTTAATTCTTCAATGATGAGTCATTATTTCTCCCTAAAACCGGAAGTTGTTATATGCCAAATATTAAAATTTTTGATGTTAAAGAATTTTATATTGAAATGTGAACGAAATAACATGTTTTGCAGGTACTTGTGTGTAATATTAAACTCTATTATTTAGGAGAAATCGCACATAACCGGATCAAACCGAGAATTACCGGTAAAGCTAAAAAAATCTTAAAATTTTGGCCTTAGCTTTTTTAGTTTTCAGTTGAATGCAAAAAACCGTTTTGTGATATCTCAAACGGTTCGACTGTGGTGACTCAGTCAAATCTGTCGCACCTAAAAAAAGTTACCTTTAGGTTACCTTAAATAAGTAAAAAGTGAAAAAAAAATACTTTAAAAACATTCTTCTATTTTTATAATTGTATTTTCATCTTTGGGTCGATAATGGTACATAAGATCTTTTCAAATTTTTGGGCATACTATAACTTTTCAAGCTACGTGCCACTGCAAACCCGTTTTTTATATTTCTAATTTTTTTTACCAGAAATTTCAATGTTTTTTGTCAAAAACACAATAATTTTTGGTAAATAAACTGGAAATCGAACAACCGGCTCGACAGCGCAATAGCCAGTGAAAAGTTTTATTATGAAAAAAAATGTGCCGATACCGACTTATCTCAAACTCCGTTGGACAGATTCTTAAAAAACGGCAAAATTATGAAACAAACTCCTTGCTAAAGATACCACCGATCTTTATATACTCAATAAATTCTTATATAAGGTCAATATGACGGAAACCTACGTATTTTAAGCTTTGGCTCACAAAAAATATGAGCACCATAAAATTAACAAAAGTTTGAATGTTGTTGTATCGCTAGTACGCGCAGCGGTAAAAGACAACTACAGTAGTTGATAAAAATTCAATCGTCTCACTGGGGTTGTAGACCCAGAAAACAACGATTCCGGGCAGAAAAAATAAGTTTTTGTCCATCTAGTGATCAGAAAATGAGTTTTTAAGGGGGTATACGACTCTGATTTAATAAAGGCCTTAGAGGCATTAAAAATGTTCCAAATTGATACGGGGTAATAATTAAGTGTACTAAGAACCCAATCATCAAAAAAAAANATTTTTTTCTAAGTATTTTTAAAAAGATGAAGTTAAAAAATAACGTTTGCTCAAATTTGACCACTAACACTTCAAAATATCGACTTGACGTAAGCCAACTTTCTCATCAGTGTTTCGTCGGTTATTTGGCGTTCTAGAATTGTTCAGTCGCCGGATCGAAAAAAGCTCTCTATAAAAACTTTATATACTACCGTTACTTGATCTGTGGAAATTTGAGCCCAATTGGATATACCGTCTGGGAGGAGATAGATTTTGAAATTTGTAAAATGTCACCTTGTTACGATACTGTACCTATTGGTGTAATGGTCAAAAATAATTTGTGATGTATTTTTTTCGCAAGATCAAGGATAGATCTACAAATTAGCCATTTTCTTCGTTTCTCATGAACTGGCCTTAGTTTTCAGTATATATTTTCACCCCTAAGGAAAATGTCAAATCACAGTGCCGTTATTCCCCCTAAACCCTCATTCAAAGCACTAACTTCGATTTTGTAAGTATATAAACTCACATTTATTCTGATTTTCAGAAGTCTATGTATCGCAGTTTCAAGTGTTTGTAATAACGAAATGAATTCCTTAAATCGAAATTGTCGTTCATTTTTTTGATTGTGTGAAGAGAAATCTGTGATGTCACATTTGATTTATTTATTATCTTTCTTCTCAGACTATTTATTAATTAAATCTGACATCACAGATTTCTTTACGTACTGCCAAAATTAGTTATCGACGATTTCCAGAAGGAATTCATTGCGTGATAGAAACAATTAAAATTGTAATTACTGTATAACAAAAAAGAACTGTTGTCTCGTCCCATGACAACACAGCTTTTCTTTATGACAATAATTTCTAGAAGGAAATCATTGCGCTTGATAAACGGAAAAGACACTTCAGAAAAAAATCTACTCGATTCGTAAATCTTACTAGCTTATCACCTTTGGAGGCCAATACATAAGCTTTAAAGAGGTGAAAATATTCGAGGAGGCCATTCTTGATGATTTTTTGCAAAAATCGATAACATAAATTTCCAAGGTTTTATTTTAAAAATCCAAATTTTCATATCACCATAAATGTCCGATATGGGTATCAAATCTAACTAGATAAAATTCTTAGAATAAGGTCATTTTGTTAAAATGTGTGAGCGGGTTATGGTTTTCAACGTAACGTGACGTAGCGGCCATTTGTAAGTAATAGATGTAAACTACCCAGAATTGAAAAAAAGTTTCAAATTTGAGAGACGGGCATTTCTTCTGAAATGGTTACAAAAATAAAATAAATTGATAACAAAAAAAAATATAATGTTTTTTTACTGCTAAAATTTCCGAAATTGTTTTTTCGCTGCTCCGTTTTTTACCGATTGTTACAGGGGTAAATTTATTTTCAGATTTACTTTAAGTTATTTTAAAAGAGCCACTTGGGCCGAAAACGGTTAGAGATATCGGGAAACGGTGTTTTGTTTCCGATAGTTATAAAAATTCGAACTGTCAATTTTTTTTGGTTAATTGCTTGAAACGTTTGCAAAACTTTTGAATAATTTTCCTGTTGTTGAAAAACAGTCAACGGGTAGAGGTCAGAAATCTAAAAAAAACAAAGACGGTTCAAATTTTATAGCCTATCGAATACAACAAAAACGTTTCCGGTCCATTAAAAGTTCCCTTCAAATCGCATTTTAATTAAATTTTCAATTTGCGGAGCCATTTTTTATTTTTGCAGTTCTACATGTATGAAACAAAATTTGGTTTATTTTATAAATCCTCGACTAAGATGTTTCACTCACATTCATGTCTTATACTGATCGTCCAAATAGTGCTAAATTCGATAAAAAGGATAGTCCGTTGAGTTTGCACAATGCTCTTTCATGGAATGAAAAAGCTGGAAAATTATTAGCTGCTGGACGTCATAGTATTTATAAAACGGCGCAAAATTTATATGTTATTTATGACATGAATAGGCAAAAACCGGAAAGTTTCACAATGTTAGAAGATTATAATCATACTCAAGAGTAGGGTTAAAAAACGTCAAATTTATCGCACCAAGTTTTTGTACAGTAGAGTGAGTTTAAACGGACAGACAGTCGACCTGACATTGTCTTAAATTGATAAAAATTGCATTACGTTTTGTAGGACGCATCCAATTGATACTCAGAGTAATTCTTCGAAAAGTACTTTACTTGAAAAATCGGTATCATACATTGTACATTTTTTTGCGACCCATTATATGTATCAAGAAGTATATATATGCTATAGTCTATAGTTGCTGATAAAATTTTCAAGGTCCATTACTGAAATGATAAAATTTTAGTGTTTTTCTTAGTAGATTGCTTTTGATAGCACGCCAACTAGCTTCAACTTTTAGCATTTTTTTTTCAAATTTATCATGAATAAACATGTTTTTTTAACTTCAAACGCTAAAATTTTTAATAATTTATTTGAAGAAAAATAGCAAATCATATTCAAAGCCCTCTAATGAAGTTCTAGCTGGGTGCATAGTTCAGTCAAATACAGTACGGAATATGTTAGCCTGGGGAATGATTTATTCACGACCTTTGAACTCTCTACGCTCATTGGTTATGAAGGCTTACCAGAGCACTTTTTAGCCATATTGACCAATGAGCGTCGAGAGTTCAAATGTTGTGAATAAATCATTAGTCAGGCTGAAATGTTCCGTACTGTACAGGGTGTAAGGTTTTTACCTTCTTTTTTCCAAACTGGTTACACTTGATTTCCGCCGTTTTGATTGGTTGTCAGAAGAGTTTTCTCAGATTCAACCAATCAAAACGGCGGAAATCAAGTGTAACCAGTTTGGAAAAAAGAAGGGAAAAACCTTACACCCTGTATATATCGGCAAAAAGTTTGTGTCCTACTGAGCCCACTTTAGTGTATAAATATTATAAAGTACATAATTATGTAGTCCAATTTTTCCAAATTTCACTTTTTAGCCCTATATAAGTTCAATGTGGTTTATGGGTGTCCGCAAATGAATTTTGCATTTCTGTATTAGGAGATAAATCTGGTACAATCTATAAATACGACATCAGGCAGACGCCAAAAAAATATATTTGGAAGCTGAAAAATGAATGTACTCTGGGGTTAACATTTTCAGAAAATATTCATATGGCATCGTATAGTGCTATAATTGGATCAAGCAAAGTTTCTTCTGTAATGAAAGGAAAGATAAAAAATAAAGCACTATAAATTTTGTAATAATACCTCTAATAATATCGAAAATTGTGCCCGGCAAATGTTTCTTTTTCAAAACATTAATTTCGTCATAATTACCTTTTTCTCGGTTGTAAACTACAGCCTACGCAATTACTGATGTGTTTGTTAATGCCTCAATGTATTGAATAAATTTGGTAAGCAATAAATACCCTGCCAGATTTTACTAAATAAATTAGTTTTTGAACTCTGAATTAACAAAATTTGGTTCTTTGAAAAATTATTTATTGTAATTTACAATTTGTAAAGTCAAAATAATAACTCAGACCAATTTTTAATACATTTAATTGCTAACTAATCAGTTAAAGTATTATAAATTGCTCTTAGTCATTAATTTCACTTCACGATAAATATTGTTTCAAAAAGTAATTTAATCAGTAAAATCGGGCGGGGGTATTTTTTAATTACAGTGAAGTCCGTTTAACAGGACGCACAGACAGCGACGCACTTTGACTCAAAAACCTTTGCCACGAACCGCTTAACAGGACGCACGATTTATCTGAAACTTTGCCAGGTCCGAATAACAGGACGCAGAATTTTGATAATTTTAAACCATTTATTCACACTTTCCCGACGATGATTAGCGTCCAGATCAAGCAAATAAGAAACTTTCTATCTTTGCGGCAGTTTATTGCGGAGGATTTTTAGGGACTTTTGAGCACAAAAATGGTCCTACCTTGCGCCAGGTTATTGCGGAGGATTTTTAGGGCCTTTTGAGGCACAAAAATGTCATAACTTGCGGCAGGATTTTGTGAGCACAAAAATGTCAAAAATGCGGCAGGTTATTGCGAAGGATTTTGTGAGCACAAAAATGGCATACCTTTCGGCAGGTTATTGCGGAGGATTTTTAGGGCCTTTTGAGCCACAAAAAAATGTCATACCTTTGCGCCCAATTTATTGCGGAGGTTTTTTTAGGGTCTTTTGAGCACAACAAGAAAACAAAAATATCGTACCTAGCGTCATGTTATTGCCAAGAATTTAAGAGGCCTTCCGCACAAAATAAAATAAAAATATCATGCCTTGCGTCGGTTTATTGCGAAGGATTTGAATGACCTCATTCGACACATAAAATATCAAACCTTGCGTTAAGGTTTACTGCGGAGAATTTTAGGGGCTTTTGGACAAAAAACGTCATGCCATGCTTCATGTTATTACGGGAGATTTGCCGGCCTTCTAAAATAAAAACAATAATTTTATTGCGTCATGTAATTGCGAAGTTTCATATGAACTCAAAAAACATTAAAATTTTAATCTTGCGTTGAGGTATTGCGAAAGAAAATTTATCATAAAGATGATCCGCCTAAATATATGAAATCAGAAAGCGCACCTGAAACCTGCTCTTGAGATTTAAGTATTACTGCAAGAATGGCATATCAGCATCCTGGAAGAAAAAAAAGTTTAGACAAGCTATAGATATTATTTGAAGAAACAATCAATGCAGTGCGTTAAACTGAAGAAAAATGCGAAAATATCATACCTAAAAATCAGACAAGAAGTCTTGTCTCGAAGCAAAAATGTATTCAATATATGGCAGATATATTGAATTTGTGACTATCATAAAAAATAAGCCAGGATAAAAATAAAATAGTTGACTTTATCACGAAAAAAAAGAATCTTGATAAAATCTCACTTGCACTTGAATCAATAGCATCAAATACATTTTTTTTGATTGGATTAATGTTTTTTGAATTTCTTATTCCTGAAGTGAAGATTAATGGAAATTACTCGAAGGGTGGATTTTATATCGCCGTCTCCCATATTCAGGTATTCATAGCTTCATGGGAATTCTCCAGCATCAGATTCCAGTGCCACGGAACCTCTCCAAACAAGATAAATTTGTCGTTTCCTATTGATCACAATAAAAGTTAATTTCTATATTCAAAACTCGTTTTTGCATTAGCTGATATAAAATATGACAGGTTATTTTCTAAGTTGACTATCTGATCACTTCGGCTTTTCGAGTGAATAAGTCTCAATATTTGTTGCCGCAATAAAACCGGAATTGTCATTTTTTGCGTTTCGAAAAACAATTGAGTGCCTGCTCCGAATTAAGTGCTTGCCCAACAGAAAACAGGTTATTCTGAATAATTGGAAATTTTCAAATTCAAACAATTATATCTATCAAATTGCTCTATTTGATATTTTTCTTCGAATTGCCTTGATTGACTTTTTCCATGATATTGCAATATTTAAATATTTTCGTGTTCCAAAAATTCACCATTGTACGTTTATTAATTAGCGTACTTGCCCTTTTTAGCTTTTTCTTCATAAATACAAATAATTGTAGTAAAAAATTTGTTTTTGTTCCGTAGGACGGCACTTTTTTTCCGCAAAGTTTCCAGACGTTTAACAGGACGCACATTTTTGGCCAAAGTTTTGCCAGTAGCTTCTTAACAGGACGCACTCTCGAAATCGAGACGTCCTGTTAACGGAATTAACCTGTACCAAATTATAGCCTTCAAAATAGGGGCGCCATGAAATTGCGCTCCTTTCAATTGAAAAATAAAATTTTGATTATTTTTATCTTTGAAAAGTTTGGGATTGTCGAACTTGTTCGTCTAATGCAGATTATGTTGAACCTTATTATACTCAAGATTATGGAGACAAAGGATTTGTCATTGAAAAATTAGAATTTTCACCTTCAAGAAGAGGATTTTTAGGTATACTCACATCAAAGGAAAAGATTATATATTTTCAAACTTTTCGAATTTATGATTCGGTAAAAATAAATATTTTCGACATCGATTTTTTTCTCAATTTTTGTTTTTAGTTCGCCATACTATAGTACATATGCTCATTTTTTGGCAGTGATAATTGTTTGTCGAAATAATTAAGGTAACTTTTTTAAAGTTGGTTCCACTAAGATTTTGGCTGGGAGACTTAGACAAGATAGCGATAAATGGTTTTGTTGCATGTAAAACCTTGGAAAAAAAAATTAATGGTGACAATTTGTTTTTGGCTCCCTAGGTTCATCACGTGACCGGAAATTAGTCATGGAAATTGCTTAGAATTACTGAAAAACGATTTTTTGCGAATTACCGGCAATCACGAAAAATCCGAAACCTAAATTCGACCAGGATTCAGATGCAAAAAAGTGTTTGTTGATATCTTGTCTAGTTCTCCAAAAACAGATACTGTATCTGAGATACCCCTTCAGGGGGTACTGTGCATTTTTATTTAGTTTTGATCATACGTCTAGTTCGGCGACCAGGAGACTTCAAAGACCGAAAATGAGCCATTTTTGAGCAAAATTAGAGATCATTTTTCTCGGTAACCACACATCCGACTTTAAATTTTATTCTATTAATACGATAATCTTATGTGGGACTTTTATCCGGCTGAGCCGTTTTCAATACAAATGTAAATTATAAAATAAAATAGACGTTTCGCGTTTTATTGCATCATCAGTATGTTTGGATTAACAGNAGAAAATACAACGGAGTTTTTATAATGCAAATTTAGCTCAAAGTCGCATGAAGTGATAATAATCAGCAGATTTGTTTGGTGAAAAATGTAAATTAAGGAGAAAGCAGTGCTTAGCAGTCGCAATGTTTCTAGGCCTCAGCTAAAAAAGTGACCTAAAAAAATGACTAAAATTTTCGTGCAAAATACACGTCTTAGAAAAAATTACCACCGCCCATTTTTTGTTTCAAAATAGGAATCTTAATTCAGGATAATTCAAAAGATGATCTGAAGGATTTGTCGTCGATAATCAAAGTTCAAGATATTCATCACAAAGCCGGCAATGATAATGCAAATGACCAAATCTTCCATTTTTACGACCATACCTCGATAAATTCGGCCAACTCTCGTAGAAAAACACCGGTTGTTACATTTAGGTTTGTTTTATAAAATATTTTTTGGTAAACATGTTGACCTGAAAATATACCTACCTGGGTAGTTTTTCAAGAGAATTTGGTAATACAATTTTTGCCATGTGACATGTCATGACACCTCTTACGGGGTCAAATTACAGATTTTCCGTTTTTTCCTCAAAATTTCTAGAGTTGTCAAAAAACATAAAAAAAAATCTGAACAAAAATTGTTCTAGATGCCAAAATATTTTAATTAATTTTTACTGTTCAATTTCCGGTCTTACCGGACATCCGGTAAAAAAATCTTTGGTCGTGGAGTTTTTTCTTGGCTGTTGGCATAAAAACGCTACTTTATCATAATTCTTGGATTATTAAGGTGGATTCCTGAAGATGGATCGACTACTGGGATCGTTGCATTAGAAAAAGCTGGAAAACCAATCGTTCATCCAATAAAAGAGCATTCTGCTGTAACCTCACACGATGGGAAAATCATTGTGACGCAAGAAGACACGTTCAAGGTCATTTATAGCGACAACGAATATTTGGAAAAGCTGAAAATTAGGGCAAAAGAAAATTACGGATTTCCGCTCTTTGATGATGAAGTCTGGCATAAAAACTCAATGTATACCGAGCCTGATTCGGTCAATAAAAATACGCCAAAATCGGAGTTTGCAAATTTTTGGGAATACTTGATTCATACTAGGCAAAAGGATTATTCTATTCAACATGCTCAATCAGATGAGAAAAATGGAGGTAAAAAAGGTTCTTATTTATTCTTATAATCAGTTTTTTTGTTCAAATGTTTGAAACTGGCCAAGTGAACAAAAAAGTATACAGGGAATCAAAAATGGTTTACATACTGTATAATTACTATTCCTAAAACATGCAAAAAACCACCGTTTTTTGGACCATTACGCCTGCGAAAATCTATCTCCTCCAGGTTAAAATTTGCAAATTAGCTCAAATTTTGCAAAAGCTAGTCAACAAATAGAAACTTCAGTTGGGCGTTTTTTTTTTGCAATTTCGACCCAAACTCAAAATATGATTTTTCAAGGTCACGTGGAAAAGTTTCCGAAAAAATGTGCTTCGATTTTTTCGAAAGTAGCTCAAAAGAAAAGCTGGGGAACACTGAAGAGAAAATTGGCTTACGTCACCCGATATTTGAAGTTTATTGGTCAAATTGACACAAACGTTATTTTTGAACATAATTTTGAGAAAAATACTTAGGTAACTTTTTTTTAGAACACCGGCTGAGGTTTTTACAACTCTCACTTTGGAACGAACAAGGGTATCACAAACGGATTTTTTGCATCCAACAGACAATTAAAAACTCCAAGACCAAATTTTTTGATTTTTTTGACGGATGTCCGGTTTCACCGGTAATTGACCGGTAAGGTCTAAAAGATTCTGAGAACATCAACACATCATTCTGAAGCCAATTTTTTGGCACTTCTGCACAATTGTCGTCGTGAAATTTTGGCACAAAAATCTTTTTGTCAATATGAAGGCCGCGAAGGGTCAAATTTCAGCTTTTTTGTATGTCTCAACCATGAGGGGACCTGTGAGCTGAAAATAATACTTACCCGGATCAAGTTTTCAAGAGAAGAATGTTTTGGCAAAACATTTTGTCATATACAACTTCAAGGGGGTTGCGGACTGCGCTAACTCTATTCTTCAAGAAAAATGAAAAACAAATATTAAAAAAAAGCTATGCATTAGACAAGAATCGAACTCTAACAAATCACTGTCAGACTCCAAACGTTAACATTATACCAAGGAGAAGTTAATCATCTGCTGAAACTTTCCTCTATACTATAATAATTGGCCCTATTTTACGAGGTGTCAGATGAAAAAAAGAATATTGCCAGAAAAAATTCTGACAAAAAGTTGTTATAAATTCAAAAATTAGTTTCGAAGAAATGTGTGGTGTTCTCATGAATCGATTTTTAAAAATTTTACCGTCAATTTCAGGTATAACCGGACATCGCCGTCGGAAAATCTAAAACATTTGGTCTTGGAGTTTTTAATTGTCTGTTGGAGGCAAATCCGTTGTGAATATCTTGTTCCGTTCTGCAAGTGAGAGTGTCAAAACCTCAAGCCTGGGTGTTCTAAAAAAAGTTCTTAGAAAAAAATCGAAAAAAACGCAAAAATTTACGAAAAAATTGTTTTATGCGTTCAAAACATAAACAATTGATTTGGTCATTTTTAATGACATAATAACTGCAGAAAATGTTTGAGCCGGGATACCCTTAAAACGAAATACTAAAACGAAGTACATTTTTCTTAACGAATTATCAGTCATTCCATGGATACCGATGATATTCGTTTTGAACTAATAATGCAGTGGGCGATCTTGGAAAGACCCTTAGAGCTTTTGATAAACTGCTTGTGATAAACTAAAAATTGTGAGTCCTGTTTTCAATTTAAAGCTTATTGCTAATGCGGCGGGTTAAATTTAATATTATAAGGTAACTTTTTTTTTAGGTCAACCCACCCTCTGGAGCAAAAACCGTAGTAGGTATCAAGAAACGGTTTTTTGCATAGTGTAGCCAACAAAAATTTAACTTCAAAATTGTTTTTATGGTTTTCAGACTTTACCGGTTCACCGGTAATTGGCGGTTTAAAGAGAACTACTCATAGTCTGAAATAAATGATGCCAAATTTTTTTTTCGAAAAGTTACGTCATTGCGTATATTTTTAGGTTCAGACTATGAGTAGTTCTCTTTAAACCGCCAATTACCGGTGTTTTCTGCTGATTACCGCTGAACCGGTAAAGTCTGAAAACCATAAAAAAAATTTTGAGGTTAAATTTTTGCTGGCTACACGATGCAAACGACCGTTTCTTGATACCTACTACTTTTTGCTCCAGAGGGTGGGTTGACCTAAAAGAAAAGTTACCTTTAGGAAAATTTATTATTTTTTTATTTATCTGGTTACAACGTTTCGCTAAAGCATCCAGGTATTAAACT
>SCLH01000436.1:111363-131302 GCA_004367855.1 Oikopleura vanhoeffeni | reverse complement strand
GGTGTTTTATTAGAAATTTTTCGAAAACAGTTTTTTAATAAAAATTGTGCCCTTTTGAATATAAAAAATCGTGAAGGGCCTTTTTTTGCTCCTCAAGCCAATAATTCGAATAACCGAGTTTTATGGATATTTTCCCAGAAACAGAAATTTTTACAAAAAATTGTCTGAAAAAATATGAAGACCATTTTTTTGTTGCTCTGCAACCTAAATTTTTCGAAAAAATTGGCATAATTGTCTCAATCAGAGGACGTGGCAAATAGGTCGTTTTCCCTTATATTTTGTTCTTATAGAGGCAAATCCAAAAAACAATTGTACTTTTCTTGAAATTTCACCCCAAACCGTTTGTTAGACTTTCTGGCAACACCACTCCCTCAAACGTTAAAAAATTCACTTTTGGTCATATCCACCAAGAATAAAGGATTTCCAAATTCATTTTTCTAAAAATTTAATAATTCACCTCTCATCATGAAGTTGATTTTGAAGCAAGACATCAGCCTATAACTTCCTAACCAATCGTCAAAATTGTTGAATAATTTGTGCATCTAAAGGCATGCAGAGCGATAAAAATAGGCAGTTGAAGGGAAATCATCACTGGAGCTGTTGCAAATGTAATTTTGAAGAAGTTTCGGCCCATTTAATATTGGCCCATCTAAGTGTTTTAAATCCATGACCATTCGAGACCCATTAATCGCCCGTTTTTTGTTAAATTCGTTACCGCAGATCTTGGATAAATTTGGGAAGTTGAATTATCAAGACCAGAAATATTGCGGCGAAATGCAACAGCATCCTGAATTTTATTTTAACGCTGACAATCTATAAAAACATGAAAATTAACGGTGAAAAACAGGTATGCAGGGGCAGCATAGCTTGAAAAGTTCAAATATGGATAAAATTTTTAAACGTCAAAATGTACCAGTTTCGAATTATCCACGGTTTTGAAGGGTGCCACTTGAGAACGGAATTATATATTCGTTTATAATAAACTCCAGGGACCTTTTTATTTGACATCTTCAAAGAAAATTGACGCGGTAAAAACTAAAAAAAGTAGATTCTGAGAAAAACCGTACACCCTCAGAGCCCAATTTTTTTTGTAATTACACCCCTCTAAAGTTCATGAATGAAACACTGGTACACTGTGCAGCCTTATCCGTACCAACGCCTTATCCGTACGATGCTACCCTAATCCGTACGAGTTTTTTGGAAAGTTTGACGAAAAAACCCTTATCCGTACGCCCTTATCCGTACGGTAAAAATTCAGGAACAATTTTCCAGATTTTTCTAAAATTTTCTTATATTTTCAAAAAATAAATGAACAACTACTAACATTGCCAACGGTTTAAACTAATTTTGGTTGAATATTAGACTTTACGAATTAACAAAAAATAAATTTCTATGATTTTGAATTAAATCAGTTAATTTCAGTTTTGGTTTTTTTCCTTGGTTGCATAACCGATGCATAATCTCCGGCTGATATCTTTTTTCATCCCATTATTTTCCTGAATTTAAAGCAGCAAGGATTTTCAAGGGACAATTAGTCAAATTATTAATACAACTTGTCATGTCGGCTGGTCACGTTCAATCTTGAATGGGAACAGATTCTGTTTGTAATTTGAATAATTTTCAAAATAATCCTGATGGTAGAACTCGCGCAAACAAACGACCCATATCTCCCGCCATATCGATTACGGGAATCCTGGTCATTTTTACTAGATTTTAAGCCAAAATTGATTTAATTCAGCTTTTGCTTACGACTAATCGAATTGAATCTTAGATAGCTAAAACAGAGCACAAATATCTGGTGAATAATTGAATTTAAAAAATTGGTCCGAATCCGACGATTGTTACCATTTTTTTAGGAAACCAGTAAATTTTACCAATTTCAGAAAAAAGATAAAATAAATTGGTCGCGATGAACTAATTTTTATTTATTTCTCAAAGATTTGTGCTCCCAGTTTGACTATCTATAGAATGTTATCGGATGAGTTGTTTTTTAGAAGCCAAATCAAAGTAAATAATTTGCTTGAAAACTCGTGAAAAATGACAGGAGCCCCCCGTAATTGATATACTTTGATACTTCAGACAGCGAGCATTCTGGGTCGTTTCGCTGTAAGTGATTATTTTCACCTTTAAAAGGTAATGTCGGTCTTTTCAATTTCTTTGACATTTTTATCTGATTATTTTTGTAACGAAAGTTTAACAGAAATCAAAAATTCCCATATCTAGAAATTTCCGTTAATTCAAACATTAAAAGCCTATATATCACGAAAATATTAAAAAAATCTTTTCTGCTCTTTTTTCACTCGACCCTCCGAAAAAGTACTTATCGTACGATGCAAACCCTTATACGACGATTTTGGCCGAGCTGAGGCGCTACGGAATAAAGGTGACCAGTGTAATTGACCCCTAAAGAAGTGTCATATGACAAAATTTTTCTTCAATAACTGCCGTCATGTATGCCCATTTTCTCAGGTCCCACATGTTTTCCTGCTTAAAAGATAACCCAAACTTATGGGTGTTCTAAAAAAATAAACTAACACAAAAAGTATAAAAAATATTTTTTAGACGACCAGTCGTGTTAACATTTTTAAAATGATCGTTAGTGGAATTTAATAGTGAAGACATGACAAATTTTAATTAAAAGTCTGTGGCGCTATTATTTCTTCATCGTTTGGACGATAAATACATTTTGAACCTTAATGGGCTTTGAGTATGAGAAAAAAATTTAAAAAATAAATGATCAATTTTAATTTATAAATTTATTATTTACCTCACGTCTAATTCAATTTCTGAAGAAACATTATTATATGTGGAATTTCGGAATATTTTTCAGACAAAAATCCCAACATGGCCGCGCACATAGGGATCTCTAACTTCTGTCTATCATGCTGAATAATTCCTGAACTTGCTCGTTGCAATCGAAGCTAAATCATCGGTGAACCCAGCGATAGAGTACCGTCAGTTGCGTAGTCTCGTCGCCCTGTTCTTTTCAAAATGGATGGCCAACCAAATTTCACGGCAAAATAATGCTATGAATATTTTTTAAGTACGGTCGTATTGGCACAAAAAAAGTTCGTTTACAAAAACGTGCTCTCAAAATTGCCAACTATGGAGCGATAACTTTGATTATTATTTTATTATAAGCCAAATTTTAAAAGCCATAAAAAACTGCTTACTGTAAGAAAATTTGAACATGATAAAATCAAATTTTGGGTAAGTTTTGTGAAATTCATTTTTTTGGGAATCAACTTGAGAAATTCCTAAAAGACTACTGCTTGAAAAAAAATTGAAAATAAGCCCGTAAAAAACGGTGGGTTTCACCTCAAAATATTATCTTTTGTAGAGATAAATACAGTAATTTTAAAATACTAAATAAACCTATAATAATAATCCTCAAAATCATTATACTACCCTGATAATATTTTTGGATCTGGTTACCTAAAAATCGAACCTTCGAGAAAGTTTTTGAAGGGACATCTCGACTGTCTCCTCATCTCACGTACACTCACATTCTTATAATAGTATATAACTTGAAAAAAGACCAAACAGTCAATATGAAAGATTTACCTAGATGGCCTAATCTTGTTTTCCAAATTCTTTCATGTTACTCGCATAAAAATAGGTGCGGGACAAAGAAACAAAGCGTAAGTACAAGATGATACAAAATATATAATGAATTACCTATAGAGGTATTATTTAGCATACAGAAAGATGTTTGGTTTCTGAAATTTCATATTTTTTACACCCACGTGTTTTACAGCTGCCATTAGAGAACGGAACGCAGGATATTCATGGAAGGGATTTTTGTAGTCCAACAAAAAGGGAATAAATGAAATGACCAAATTTTTTTGATTTTTCAACGGGATCCCCGGAAATTGACCGGTAAACGTTTAAAAAAGTCGGTCTGAGGACACGCGCACATCTTCGGAAGCCATTTTTTTCGGCATCTTGTACTAACTTTTTGTTTGCCAAATTTTGGCCAAAAAATTTGTGTAATGTGACCCTCTCAAGGAGTCAAGTAACAGCTTGCCCCTTTTTAAGTCAGAAGACCGCTGCGGACTTGAAATATTCTTACTGATTATGTTTTCAAAGAAATGGTTGAAAATATTTTTTTTTTGTCATATGACAACTCTAAAGGGGTCAAATTTAAGTTTTTTCGTTTTTCACAAAAATTTTAGGAGTGTCAAATTACAAAAAAAAAATTCCTGGCCAAAAAATTTTTGACGAATATTGAACTAAGTGCCAACAATTGGCTTCGAAGAATGTGCGTTTTAATTTTTTACCGATTGAATTTCCCGTTGTGAATATCTCGTACGGTTCTCAAATGACAGCTGTAACACTACGTAGGGTTACCTAAAAAAAGTTATCGTAAACATTTCCGAGTATGACAAATGATGTTTCAAAAAAATATAAAAGTAAACTAAACGCGCGAAATGTAAAATTATTTGATGTTATGGACGCGGGTTCTTTTTCATATGGATGGGACGTAATAGAAAGCACTTTACTGTAGCAATTAAATTTTATCACAAGTTCTTGATCAACGTAAAAGCGAAAGTAATGCTAAATTTTTAGATAAAATTTACTCACGCATAATGCTGTCGGCCTTTGTTGGTGATTTTTTTTCTTTCAATCTTGAACTTTTTCAGAATGCGGGTATGATTATATAAACGGGTCTAATAGTTGCATAGTCCTCAGAACTTTTTGGCGATCGGCGGATTTATATTTGTTGAAACGTATTCGTTTTGATTTTTTGTCTCCTTCACTTTAACGGGTAAACCAATGTTTATTATAAATAAATGAAAAGATTTATAAACTTTTTATAAGTCTTTATATTTGAAATTTAAATCATATCGAGGTACGATCCCCAGGTCAAAAAATGTCTTTTTTCATCAAGAGAAACGTCTTCTTATAGGTCAATTAATCACGTGAACTCGTCTCATTCCGAGAATTATATAGGAAAAAACAAATACGTAATTAGGTTAATTTTTCCTGGTGACTAGGTTGTGAACCGCGGAGGCGAAAATAGAGTGTAAAAGATATAAAAATCCGAGAAATCTTGATCATTTTGCTGTAAAATACAATATTTCGAAATGCTAGATATTGAATGAGCCGGAAGCGACTAAATATGGGTATCAAACAAACTTAAGTACTGTAAATCGCTATATTTGATCACGTGAACGAACAAATTTTTTCATAATTTTTTTGTCCATATACATGTATTATTAACACCCCAAAGAAGTTTCAAGAAGAATCCACCCATTATTTTTATAATTCGATATAATGGTGGACATGCTAGGTAATTATGAACGCCCAGTTGTCACTTCGTCACCTTTACTAAAAAAATTGAAATCAAATTTTCGGCTACATTAAGGGTATTTATTTTTTTTCACTCAATTTTTTTCTCACTACCATTTTTAACGCCTGTTTTGTCCTCTAGACGCACGTACTTTTCGAAATGGCCAAAAATCGGCCAAATTCTTGTCGTTTTGTCCTCTTAGACGCAATTTGACAGTGAACTTCGTAAGAAAAATGTCTGAAAATATAAAAGTACAAAAAGTTTTCTCTGACAAAAAGAGCCCTTTTTTTGACCCGGGATCGTAATTGGTATCTCGGTTCGTTAATTGTATTATGATCAAAATTTCCAGAAATAATTTTGTATCACTTCCGAAAATATCTCGCCGAGAAACTCCGAGGGTTCTAAAAAACATCATCATATCTCTGAATATCTAATCTCAAAGTATCGATTGTAAATTAATAAAATTCTTTACTGGTTTACGGGCGAATTATGGGAATGGTTATCAACAAAAATAATTTAATATGTAATTTTAAGCTTTCAATTGTAGACCCTGCGAAAATAAAAATTTCCAAGCCTAATATCAAGGAAATTTCGATAATTATTGACGTCACAACGACTAGTATAGTTAAAAAGTAATTGAGAATTTCTTTAAAAATTCTGCTACTAAATAGGTCTATCAATATTTTTTTCGAATACACCTAATTAACTTCGCACGAGCCTATTTAGAATATAAATCTCAACAAATTTTCTTTTTACGTCTACCACGGTATTTGACGTTACTTGGTAATCAAATGACGTCAAATCAATCGATTATAAATTATAATTTATAATGTAACGTGGACACATCGGCCAATATTAAATTTCATTTCAACTGCCAACAAAATCGGTAATAAAACCTTATGCTTTTAGAGTAATCAGTTCACTTTAATCACTTCATTCAATTTACAAGAATTTTCGTTGCTTATAAAAATGACATCACTAACACAGGGGACGGCCCCATTATCGAGAAAAACCTACGAAATTTCACGATATTTAACTAAATAATTTAATAGTGTCCATATTATATCCGAAAGTTTGAGATATGTATTATAAATTTACGTTGAGTTGCGTCCATGAATGACGTCGTTTTTGAGATTGAGTTTCCAAATCCACTTTTGAATTTTTGTTTAAATTGCGTTTGGTGGAGTACTAATTCCTACGCATTTTGGTGAATTACTTTAGTAAAATAAATTGATAAAACTCCTTTTCAAAATATAAACGTAATTTCCACACATTTCATATTTTCAACAAAAACTTTAATTCTTCCTCATATCGAAAATGCCAGCTATCGTCGAATTTTTTTGGCAAAAAAACTTTCGGCATATTGGCTCCCTGTATGTACTGTAGGGTTGCGCATTGATGAACTGATATCCTTTTGCAAAACGGAAAAAAATAATCAATTGGCGTCTCGGGTTTAAAAGCATGAAAAATACAATTTTCAGACTTTTTTTTCGCCGTCTCGTGGTCATAATAGATTGTTTTAAAAATTTGTCTAACTGTGGGTTCTTGGCCAAAGCGGCACAGAATTGGACAATCCCGTTTTGTCGCTTACATCTTACTGGTCATTGATAATAGTCAAAATTCCCGTTTTTTTCGCTTAGACTAACGTTTTTCGGATTTTTCAGACAAAAATGCGTAGGTCTTTGCCCGTTTAGCACTGAAAAAAACATTTGTCAGAATTGTTTTTCGCCACGTCTTGGTGTCATAATATGCTGTTTTAATAATTTCACTTTTTAGGTATTGCCGCGCTTAGACTCGTGTTCGTAACGGACATTCCGCAGGTCAAAATAAGGGTTTTTAGAAATTTATAACTCGAAAATTTCTGATTTTGAACGTGATTTTTTTTGTGGCTGGTCGTAAAATTACCTGAATTTAACGATGAAATTATTTGAACTGCCAGTGGAATTATCAAGACACCTTCAAGTTTCTAAAGTATTTTTTCGAGGAACATCGGACATCCAGTATCATAGCGCGAAAACCTAAAGATGAACCGGTTAAAAAAGTGGCTGATCGAGATTGGACACATAAATCTCGGTTCAGACATCAATTGCAGTAAACGTTAACTCAACAAAACACCCAAATGTCCGATGTTTCTCCTTAGATAAAAAATACATTAGAATGATTTATTTAATACAAGCAACGTTTCGAAAGATTCATTTTGAAGCTAAAAGAAAGATTTATAAGGTCCGAAAACATAAGTGCAGAATCTCGAGTTTTTGTGAATTCACAAAATAATGCATTTTTATTGAAATATCATTTCTTAATAAATTGAGCCTATTTTATACCCGTTTTTTGTACCAAAATACGCATCTTGCTTTCCGAGGCAATTTTTACATTTTTGAAGGTATCTGTTAATAACAATCCGAGCTCCTTCAAGTATTCGGTTGGTTTGATTTGTTTTCACTTTTCTCTAATAAATAATTGGTTTATTACGATTCACAATAAAGCCAATCTGGCCATTTTTTTTGCGCGAGGCAACGAGATAAATATTATAAATGAAAATTGAAATCATATATCTCTCGAGAGATCTTTGTTCACGCCAATTTATCGGAGAATTAAAACGCGTGAATAGACAGATTCTTGAATTAAACAAAAATTAGATTTTTTTTTTAAAATCACACTTAATTTTTTAAGGGCAAATGTAATTTGTCGAAAAGTCGGAATTTCAATTTTTCGAATATAAAGGCAACATTTTATTAAAAATCGTTTTGGACATCTTTTTGGCGGTTAACTTTCATCTTTATAACCAAAGATTTCCCTGGGTTTAGTGTCGAAGATAAATAAAGTAAACGTTAAAAAATCCACTTTTTTATGAAAATACCATTCAGCCTAAAAATTCCAGACTAAATTGTCCGCTTACCGAACACGATTGGAGAAAAGCATTTTAGAAAAAAGTTTCAATTATATTTAAAAATTGAAATTTTCTACTTTTTGACGAATTACTTTTTACCCGATTTTTAAGAAATATTACATTTTCAAATAAGATTAAAAATGGAGAAACATCACTATGGCGCTAATAGCAACACTATTGTTTAATTGACAGTGCTCAACCAAGGACGGACTTTTCTTGAGGCAATTTACAACTGTTAACTTTGCAATTAAAAGGTAGAACAAAAGCACTTTTACAGAGTAAAGGTCATCATCGAAGTTTTCATTTTTTTCGGCTTTTTAAAGCACTTTTCGCTAAACCGATAACAAACCAAGAAAAAAAACAAGCTGTTATTCAGCCCAGTTGAAAAAATTTTTAAGACCAAAATTTTCAAGAAAACATTGTACCAAAGCACAATCTGGCCGTTTTTATCACTCCGAGGAGAATTTGTTTACACAATTTAATCGACAATTAAGACCCGATGATAGAACAGATTCTTGGAATTAAACAAAAATAAGTCCCACAATTTACACGTTTTCATCCAATCATACCAAAAAATAAGCGATAATTTAGCAAATATTTTTGGCCAATGCCATCCAGAGGCATTTTCCAAGTTGGGAAGGGTTTTCTAAATAAAAAGAAAGAAAATAAATTTTAGGTATATGAAATATAAAAGAATAATTTATATATCGTTTATCTTTTAATTGTTTTTAGACATTTTCCCATCAAAGTGAGGAAAAAATATTCTGGACATTAATTCATAGTTCATGTACGATATGGTCAGGCTTGCAGAAGCGCTAAATTTGGGACCCTTCAGGCAAATGCTTCACTGAATCAGTTTTTTGTTCGAATTTTTGCATCGATTTTTTTCATTAACATTTCCTTATAACACTTAAAAGCAGAAAAACTTCAAAACATTTTCTCGATAAAATATTAAGCCAAACAGGGCCTCGAGGAATAATTCAGATTAGCCAGTTGTAGAACTAGCCTTCTCTTGCGAAAAACATGTGTCAAAACTTTTTTGCATGACACTCCCAGACACATTAGCGAAAATAGGGAGACCTAAGCCAAAACCGAAATTCTATCTCCTCTGAGGTTATATTTGAATAAGCCTTAATTTTAACATAACCTGCATATTGTATACAAACTTCTGTGGAAGCGTTTTGTCGAAATAAGTGCTTTAGTTTTTCTACGAATATGCAGATAGACCGTCGTTTTTGACATTTTCCATCGGAAATTATATCTCCTCTGACGTTTATATTTCAAAATTCACTCAAATTTTTGCAAAAGGAAGCTCAAAACATATAAAACTTCTGTGGAAGCGTTTTTTTTGAATTTCGACCACAAACTAAAATATGAATTTTTCAAGGTCACGTGAAAAAATTTCTGGAAAAAGTGCTTCGATTTTTTCGAAAGTATGCTCAAAAGAAAGCTTGGGAAACACTGAAGAGAAAGTGGCTTACGTCATGCCGAAATTTTGAAGTTTTAGTGCAAATTCTGTTATTTTTCTACTTAATTTGAAAAAAATACTCAAAAAAAATCAAAAAAAACTCAAAAATTTTGAAATTTTTTTGTCCATACAAATAATTGATTTGATGCATTTTTATGACATAATAATGCAGAAATGGTAGGAACCACCATACGGTATGGTCCATACCTAAAAGCAGAAAAACTTCAAACTATCAAGACTTTGCGACGCCAAGCGTACTTCATACGTATTCTTCGACCGTCACTTGATGATCAAAACAATCATAAATATTTTGCTCTATTTTAAAGTGAGCCAAAAAAATTTAATTCTCTGCGTTCAAGACTTTACAGATCGAAAATCTAGAACGTTTTTTTAGAAAATAATTTTAGTGTGGGCAGAGAAAATTTAAATTTTTAACCCACTTTAAAATAGAGCGAAATTTTTATGAATCGTTTTGATCAAAATTAAGTGACGGTCCTTAAGACTTATAAGCGTCAGTTTAGTATTATATCAAATTTTCAGCCAAACTTTTTGCTGGACACTACCCCCTTAAGACCGTCACTTAATGATCAAAACGATCATAAAAATTTCGCTCTATTTTAAAGTGGGCTAAAAAATTTAAATTTTCTCTGCCCACACTAAAAATTATTTTTCTAAAAACGTTCTAGATTTTCGATCTGTAAAGTCTTGAAACGCAGAGAAAATTTAATTTTTTTGGCTCACTTTATAGAGCGAAATATTTATGATTGTTTTGATCATCAAGTGACGGTCGAAGAATACGTATGAAGTACGCTTCGGCGTCGCAAAGGTCTTGATAGGTTTTGAAGTTTTTCTGCTTTTAGGGTATGGACCATACCGTATGGTGGTTCCTACATTTCTGCAGTTATTATGTCATAAAAATGCACCAAATCAATTATTTATGTTTTAAGAGCACAAAACAACCCAAATAAGGACAAAAAAAATTCGAAATTTTTGAGTTTTTTTGATTTTTTTCTCAGTATTTTTTCAAAATTAAGTAGAAAATAACGAATTTGACCACTAAAACTTCAAAATTTCGGCATGACGTAAGCCAACTTTCTCTTCAGTGTTTCCCAAGCTTTTTTTTTGAGCATACTTTCGAAAAAATCGAAGCACTTTTTTTTCCGGAAATTTTTTCACGTGACCTTGAAAAATTCGTATTTTGAGTTTGTGGTCNGGTCCCTACATTTTCTGCAGTTATTATGTCATAAAAATGCATCAAATCAATCGTTTGTGTTTTGAAAGCATAAAACAACCCAAATAAAAACAAAAAAAAATTAGAAATTTTTGAATTTTTTCGATTTTTTCTGAGTATTTTTTCCAAAATTAAGTGGAAAAATAACGTTTGTTTCAATTTGACCCCAAAACTTCAAAATTTCGGCTTGACGTAAGCCAACTTTCTCTTCAGTGTTCCCCCAGCTTTCTTTTGAGCTTACTTTCAAAAAATCGAAGCACTTTTTTTTCCAGAAATTTTTTCACGTGACCTTGAAAAATTCATATTTGAGTTTGGGGTCGAAATTAAAAAAACGGCTCCACAGAAGTTTTAATTTGTTCTGAGCTTCCTTTTGCGAAAATTTGAGTGAATTTTGAAATCTAACCTTAGAGGAGATAGAATTTCCGATGGAAAATCTCAAAAAACGATGGTCTATCGAATATTCTAGAAAAAATAAAGCACTTATCGACAAAAACGCTTCCACAGAAGTTTTGTATACTTATTATACAGGTTATGTTAAAATTAAGGTTTATTTCAAAATAGAACCTCAGAGGAGATAGAATTGAGAAATGAGGTTTTAAGTAAAATCTAAGCTTAGCCAGGAGACGTTAGGCAAACTCGCTGGCTAAGCACAAAAATCGACCATCATCTCCAAATTTTTATCAANCGGTTATTTGGCGTTCTAGAATTGTTCAGTCGCCGGATCGAAAAAAGCTCTCTATAAAAAATTTATATCCTACCGTTACGTGATCTGTGAAAATTTGAGCTCAATTGGATATACCGTCTGGGAGGAGATAGATTTTGAAAATGTCACCTTGTTACGATACTGTACCTATTGGTGTAATGGTCAAAAATAATTTGTGATGTACTTTTTCGCAAGATTAAGGATAGATCTACAAATTAGCATTTTCGGTTTTTCTCATGAACTGTTATTTTTCAGTATATTTCACCGAGAAAATGTCAAATCAGAGTCGCATACCCCCTTAAGTTTTTATAAGGAAAATGTTAATGAAAAAAATCGATGCAAAAATTCGAACAAAAAAACTGATTCATGAAGCATTTGCCTGAAGGGTCCCAATTTAGCGCATCTGCAAGCCTGACCATATCTGTACAGAACTGATGAATTAATTCCAGAATATTTTTTCCTCACTTTTGATGGTGAAAATGTCTAAAACAATTAAAAGATAAACGATATATAAATTATTACTTTTATATATTTCATATACTAAAATTTATTTTCTTTCTTTTTATTTAGAAAACCCTCCCAACTTGGAAAATGCCTCTGATGGCATTGGCTCAAAAATATTTGCTAAATTATCGTCTATTTTTGGTATGATTTTGGATGAAAACTGTAAAATTGTGGGACACTTAATTTTTGTTTAATTCCAAGAATCTGTCTATTCATCGGTTTAATTGTCCGATTAAATTGGGGTAAACAAATTCTCTCGGGAGTGATAAAAAACGGCCAGATTGTGCTTTGGTACAAGGTTTTTTGAAAATGTTGGTCTTAAAATTTTTTCAAACTGGGCTGAATAACAGCTTGTTTTTTTTCATTGGTTGTTATCGGTTTAGCGAAAAGTGCTTTTAAAAAGCAAAAAAATGATAAACTTCGATGATGACCTTTCCTTGTAAAAGGCTTTTTTCCTACCTTTTAATTGCAAGTTACAGTTGTAAATTGCTTCAAGAAAAAGTCCGTCCTTTTGAAAGCACTGTCAATTAAAAATAGTGTTGCCTATTAGCGCCACAGTGATGTTTCTCCATTTTTTAATCTTATTTTGAAAATTGTAATATTTCTTAAAAATCGGGTAAAAAGTAATTCGTCAAAAAGTAGAAAATTTCAATTTTTAAATATAATGAAACTTTTTTCTAAAAATGCTTTCTTCCAATCGTGTTCGGTAAGCGGACAATTTATCTGGAATTTTTAGGCTAAATGGTACTTTTTCAATAAAAGTGGATTATTTAACGTTTACGTTATTTATCTTCGACATAAACCCAGGAAATCTTTGGTTAAAAGATGAAAGTTAACGCCGAAAAAGATGTCCAAAACGATTTTTAATAAAATGTTGCCTTTATATTCGAAAAATTGAAATTTCCGACTTTTCGACAAATTACAATTTGCCCTTAAAAATTAAGTGTATTTAAAAAAAAATCTTAATTTTTGTTTAATTCCAAGAATCTGTCTATTCATCGGTTTAATTCTCCGATAAAATTGGCGTGAACAAAGATCTCTCGAGAGATATATAATTTCAATTTCATTTATAATATTTATCTCGTTGCCTCGGCAGCAAAAAAAATGGCCAGATTGTGCTTTTTGTGGATCGTAATAAACCATATATTTATTTAGAGAAAAGTGAAACAAATCAACCAAACCGAATACTTGAAGGAGCTGCGGGATTGTTATTAACAGATGACCTTCAAAATGTAAAAATTGCCTCCGGAAAGCAAGATGGTATTTGGTACAAAAGAAACGGGTATAAAATAGCTCAATTTATTAATGAAATGATTATTCAATAAAAATGCATTATTTTGTGAATTCACAAAAACTCGAGATTCTGCACTTTATGTTTTCGGACCTTATAAATCTTCTTTTAGCTTCAAAATGAATCTTCGAAACGTTGCTGTAATAAATAAATATTTTCTAATGTATTTTTTAATCTAAGAGAACATCGGACATTTGTGGTTTTGTAGTTAACCGGTTTACTGGCAATTGATGTTCTAAACCGAGAGTTTATGTGTCCAAATCTCGATCAGCCCACTTTTTAACCGGTTCATCTTATAGTTTTCGCGCTATGATACTGGATGTCCGATGTTCCTCGAAAAAAATACTTAAAACTTGAAGGTGACTTGATAATTCACTGGCAGTTCAAATAATTTCATCGTTAAATTCAGGTAATTTACGACCAGCACAAAAAAAATCACGTTCAAAATCAGAAAAATTTTCGAGTTATAAATTTCTAAAAACCCTAATTTTGACCTGAGGAATGTCCGCTTACGAACACGAGTCTAAGCGGGCAATACCTAAAAAAAGTAGAAATTATTAAAACAGCATATTATGACCACAAGACGGCGAAAAAACAATTCTGAAAAATTGTTTTTTTCATGCTAAACGGGCAAGACCTACGCATTTTTTCTGAAAATCCGAAAAACGTTAGTCTAAGCGAAAAAACGGGAATTTTGACTATTAATTCAATGACCATAAAGATGTAGCGGACAAAACGGGATTTCCAATTCTGTCCGCTTGGCCAAGACCCACAGTAGACAAATTTTAAAACAATATATTATGACCACGAGACGGCGAAAAAAAAGTCTGAAAAATTGTATTTTCATGCTTTTTAACCCCGAGACGCCAATGATTATTTTTTCCATGTTTGCAAAAGATTTCAAGTTCATCAATGCGCAACCTACAGTACAAACTACAGTACATTCAGGGGGAGCCAATATTGCCGAAAGTTTTTGCCAAAAAAATTCGACGATAGTGGCATTTTCGATATGAGGACAGAAATAAAGTTTTTTGGTTGAAAATAGAAAATGTGTGGAAATTACGTTATAATTTGAAAAGGAGTTTATCAATTTATTTTACTAAAGTAATTCACCAAAATGCGTAGAATTAAGTACTCCACCAAACGCAATTAAACAAAAATTCAAAAGTGGATTTGGGAAACTCAATCTCAAAAAACGACGTCATTCATGACGCACTCAACGTAATTTATAATACATATCTCAAACTTTCGGATATAATATGGACACTATAATTATTTTAGTTAAATATCGTGAAATTGCGTAGGTTTTTCTGCGATATGGGGCCTCCCCCTGTGTTAGTGATGTCATTTTTATAGCAACGAAAATTCTGTAAATTGAATGAAGTGATTAAAGTGAACTGATTACTCTAAAAAGATAAGGTTTTTTTATTACCGATTTTGTTTCAGTGAAATGAATTTAATATGCCGATTGTCCATCGTTACATTATAATCGATTGATTTGACGACATTTGATTCCAAGTAACGTCAAATACCGTTGGTAGACGTAAAAAATAAAATTTGGTTGAGAATTTTATATTCTAAATAGGCTCGTGCGAAGTTAATTAGGTGTATTCGAAAAAAAATATGATAGACTTATTTTTAAGTCAGAGAATTTTAAAGAAAAATTCTCAATTACTTTTTAACTATACTATCGTTGTGACGTCAATAATTATCGAATTTCCTTGATATTAGGCTGGAAATTTTATTCGCAGGTCTACAATTGAAAGCTATAAATTACATATTAAACTTATTTTTTGTGATAACATTCCCATAATTCGCCCGGTAAACCAAGTAAAGAATTTTATTAATTTACAATCGATACTTTGAGATTAGATATTCAGAGATATGATGATGTTTTTTTAGAACCCTCGAGTTTCTCGGCGAGATATTTCGGAAGTGATACAAAATTATTTCTGGAAATTTTGATCATAATACAACTAACAAAACCGGATACCAATTACGATCCCCGGGTCAAAAAAAGGGCTCTTTTTTGTCAGAGAAAACTTTTTGTACTTTTATTTTTCAGACATTTTTCTTACGAATTACTGTCAAATGCATCTAAGAGGACAAAACGACAAGAATTTGGCGATTTTTGGCCATTTCCGAAAAGTACGTGCGTCTAAGAGGACAAAACAGGGCGTTAAAATGGTAGTGAGAAAAAAAAATTGTAGTGAAAAAAAAATAATACCCATAATGTAGCGAAATTTGATTTTTCAATTTGTTTAGTAAATGTGACGAAGTGGACAAAACTGGGCGTTATAATTACCTAGCATGTCCACCATTAATATCGAATTATAAAAATAATGGGTGGATTCTTCTGAAACTTCTTGGGGGTTAATAATACATGTATATGGACAAAAAAAATTATGAAAAAAAATTTGTCGTCACGTGATCAACATATAGCGATTTACAGTACTTAAATTTTTGTTTGATACCCATATTAGGTCGCTTCCGGTCATTCAAATATCTAGCATTTTCGAAATATTTATTTTACACAAAATGATCAAGATTCTCGGATTTTTTATATCTCTTACACTCTATTTTCGCCTCCGCGGGTGACAACCTAGTCACCAGGGAAAATTAACCTAATTACGGTATTTGTTTTTCCTATATAATTCTCGGAATGAGACGAGTTCACGTGATTATTGACCTAATAAGGAATACTTTACTCTGATGAAAAGAGTCATTTTTTGGACCTGGAGATCGTAATCGATATGATTTAAATTTTCAAATATAAAGACTTATAAAAAGTTATTACATCTTTTCATTTATTTATAATAAACATTGTTTACCCGTTAAAAGTGAAGGAGACAAAAATCAAAACGAATACGTTTCAACAATATATAAATCCGCCGATCGCCAAAAAGTTCTGAGACTATGCAACTATTATGACCCAGTTTATCATAATCATACCCGCATTCTGGAAAAAGTTCAAGAATTGAAAGAAAAAAAATCACCAACAAAGGCCGCAGCATATGGTGAGTAAATATTTTATCTAACAATTTAGCATTACTTTCGCTTTTTACGTGATAAGAACTTGTGATAAAATTTATTGGCTACAGTGAAGTGCTTTTCTATACGTCCCATCAATATGAAAAAGACGCGTCCATTAACATCAAATAATTTTGACATTCGCGCGTTTAGTTTACTTTTATATTTTTGAAACATCATTTTTGTCATACTCGAAATGTTTAGATAACTTTTTTTTAGGTAACCCTACTAGTGTTACAGCTGTCATTTGAAATCCGTACGAGATATTCACAAACGGAAATTAATCGGTAAAAAATTAAAACGCACATTCTTCGAAGCCAATTTGTTGGCCCTTAGTTCAACTTTTCGTCAAAAATTTTTTAGCAGATTTTTTTTTTGTAATTTGACACTCCTAAAATTGTTTGTGAAAAACGAAAAAACTGTAATTTGACCCCTTTAGAGGTGTCATATGACAAAAAAATATTTTCAACCATTTTCTTTTGAAAAACTAATCAGGTAAGAATATTTTCAAGTCCGCAGGTCTTCTGACTTAAAAAGTGGCCAAGCTGTTACTTGACTCCTTGAGAGGTGTCAAATTACACAAATTTTTTGGCCAAAAGTTTTGGCCCAAAAAGTTGTACAAGATGCCGAAAAATTGGCTTCGAAGGATGTGCGGTGTCCTCAGAACCGACTTTTTAAAAGTTTACCGGTCAATTTCCGGAGATCCGTTGAAAAATCAAAAAAATTTGGTCATTTATTTATCCCTTGGCTGTTGGATACAAAAATCCCTTCCTGAATATCTCGTTCCGTTCTCTAATGGCAGCTGTAAAACAAGTGGGGTAAAAAATATGAAATTTCAGAAACAAACATCTTTCATGTATGTAAAATAATACCTATATAGGTATTCTATATACATTGTATCATCTTGTACTTACGCTTTGTCTTTGTCCCTCACCTATTTTTATGCGAGTAACATGAAAGAATCTGGAAAACAAGATTATGCCATCTAGGTATAATCTTTCATATGTACAGTTTGTCTTTTTTCACTTATATATAATATTTTGAGGATTATTATTATAGTTTATTTAGTATTTTAAATACTGTATTTATCTCTACAAAGATAATATTTTTGGGTGAAAACCCACGTTTTTTTAGGGCTTATTTTCAATTTTTTTCAAGCAGTAGTCTTTTAGAATTTCTCAAGTGATCCCAAAAAAATGAATTTCACAAAACTTACCCAAATTTGATTTTATCATGTTCAAATTTTTACAGTAAATGCAGTTTTTTATGCTTAAAATTTGGCTTATAAATAAATAATAATCAAAGTTATCGCTCCAATAGTTGGCAATTTTGAGAGCACGATTTTTGTAAACGAACGTTTTTTTGTGCCAATACGACAGTACTTAAAAAATATTCATAGCATTATTTTGCCGCATGAAATGGTTGGCCATCCAAATTTTGAAAGAACAGGGCGACGAGACTACGCAACTTATACGGTACTCTATCGCTGGGTTCACCGATGATTTTAGTTCCGATTGGCACGAGCAAGTTCAGGAATTATTCACTGATAGACAGAAAGTTAGAGATCCCTATGTGCGGGCCATGTTGGGATTTTTGTCTGAAAAATATTCCGAAAATTCCACATGTAATAATGTTCTTCAAGAAATTGAATTAGACGTGAAGGTAAATAATCAATTTATAAATTATTGATCATTTATTTTTTTTTGAATTTTTTTCTCATACTCAAAGCCCATTAAGGTTCAAAATGTATTTAATCGTCCAAACGGTGAAGAAATAATAGCGCCACAGACTTTTAATTAAAATTTGTCATAGTCTTCACTATTAAATTTCCACTAACATCATTTAAAATGTTACACGACAGGTCGTTCTAAAAATATTTTTTATACTTTTTGTTAGTTTATTTTTTTAGAACATCCCATAAGTTTTGGTTATCTTTTAAGCCAGGAAACATGTGGGCCTGAGAAAATGGGCATACATGGGCAGTTATTGAAGAGAAAAAAAATTTGTCATATGACACTTCTTAGGGGTCAAATTACAGTATTTCATTTTTCAATGAACTTTAAGGGGTGTAAAATTACAAAAAAAATTGGCTCTGAAGGGTGTACGGTTTTCTCAGAATCTACTTTTTTTAGGTTTTACCGGTCAATTTCTTGAAGATTCAAATAAAAAGGTCCTGGAGTTTTTTTTTGGCTTTTTGATTCAAAAATCCGTTTACGAATATATAATTCCGTTCTCAAGTGGCACCCTCAAACCGGTGAGATAATTCGAAACTGGTACATTTGACGTTTAAAAATTTTTATCCATATTTGAACTTTTCAAGCTATGTGCCCCTGCATACCTGTTTTCACCGTTTATTTTTTCATGTTTTTTATAGATTGTCAGCATTAAAATAAAATTCAGGATCGTGTTGCATTCGCCGCAATATATCTGTCTGATAATCAACTTCCCAAATTTATCCAAGATCTCGGTAACGAATTAACAAAAAACGGGCGATTAATGGGTCTCATGGTCACTGGATTTAAACACTTAGATGGGCCAATATTAAATGGCCGAAAACTTCTTCAAAATTACATGCAACAATCTCCAGCTGATATTTCCCTTCAAACTGCCGTATTTATCGCTCTGCATGCCTTAGATGCAACAAATATCAACAATTTTGACGATTGGTTTAGGAAGTATAGCTATGTCTTGCTTCAAAATCAACTTCATGATGAGGTGAATATTAAATTTTTGAGGAAAAATGAATTTGGAAATCTTTATTCTGAATATGACAAAAAGTGAATTTTTTAACGTATTGAGGGAGTGGTGGTTGCCAGAAAGTCTACAAACTGGGGTTTTGGGGTGAAATTTCAAGAAAAGTACATTGTTTATTGGTTTGCCTCTATAAGAACAAAATATAGGGAAAACCGACCTATTTGCCACGTCCTTCTGATGAGACAATATGCAATTTTTCGAAAATTTTTAGTTCAAGAGCAACAAAAAAGGTCTTCATATTTTTTCAGACAATTTTTTTGTAAAACATTTCTTTTCTGGAAAATATCCATAAAACTGTTCTTCGAATATATTGGCTGAGGAGCAAAAAAGGCTTCACAATTTTTATATTCAAAAGGGCACAATTTTTATAAAAAACTGTTTTCGAAAAATTTCTATAAAACACCTAGTTCGGAAAAGTTTGACCAAAGAGCAAAAACAAAGGTCTTCATTATTTACAGCCAAAATAAAGTCTAGCTGGAAGTGTTTAGCTACAATACAAAATTTTACTGTTTTGACAAGGTAACTGACGCATTTTATTTTCTGAAGCGAGTCACCCTGGTTCTTTTTGAAAAGAACAAAATAAATACTTCAGGAACTTGAGTTATTATCCTCGATATAATAAACCTCTTACAAATTATCAAAAATTACTTGTTTCAAATAATAACGATTTACAAAAATATTATGAATGATAATTTATCATAACTTGCAAATTCGAGCATGACAAATTTAAAAAATGCAGTTATACTTTATTTTCTTGCAAAATGGCAACTTGCTA
>SCLH01000436.1:75203-109864 GCA_004367855.1 Oikopleura vanhoeffeni | reverse complement strand
CTGTATAATTTTCATGCTTCAAATCAGACCTCGGCAAGTCAGAGGTATTTGTCTGGATTGTCTTTGCTTGACCATACGAAAAATTTCGTCGGCTTGGCATGGCTTGACCAGGCAAAAAAACCAAGATGGGAATTTTGTTCGTATTTCCGGTTTTTGCTAACTCGTTACAGGCTATAGTAGATAGCTTTTAATAGGATGCTAACTTTAAGCCATTTTCTTCAAATTAATTATAATTAAAATTTTGAATCAAAAATTTTTATCACATACTGTATTTGAAGTTTTGGAGCCTAGATANTTAACAAGAGTTTTCAACTCAACATATAGATCTAGGGTAGAATTAAAAAATATAATAAAAAATGGGTGAACATTTTGCGGGGATTATAAGGTTTTAATGTTTAAATGGTTATTTGAACGTGTGCTCAATCTTGCCTAAATTCAATTTATCATGTTTTGATATACAATTTTTGTTTTCAAAATTTCCATGGCCCAATTTTGACCAAAAATCGTAGTTTTCATGTTTTTTAACTTCGGATTTCCATCGTTTATTTTTTCCATGTTTGCATTATATTTAAGTTCTCGCGTGCGCAACCCTAAACATAAACCACTGTAGATTGTTTTTTCTTTTATTTCTTTTTCTTTGTTTTCACAAAAGTGACTAACACCTTAGTCAGAAGTTCAGAAACCTGACGAAAGACTTAGTCAGACTTTTATAACTAAGCTATTATATTTAAGCTTGTAATCTTTATTGAAAAAATGAAAGGCACTTTTTTATTAAAAAATTGAAAAGAGAATTTACAGTATTATGACGTGTTTTTTTAGGAATTTCAGGAAAACAAATCTTAAAATGCATTGACGTCATTTCAAATAAATATTTTTCTCAGTTTTTATTGAAATTTATAGTGTTTTTAATAGGACGCAACATTTTGAGATTATTTTTATAGTTTTCGTGACTAGCAGACGGGTATTTAAAAAAAAACGGTTATCGTTATAGGATGCAATACATTTTATATGAAAAAGTTTATTTCCTTATACAATACGCATAAAGTAAAACGAATAACACGCCTACGTTTTTTTTTACAAATTCGTATATTTTTGCCTTACACGCCTACGCGTTTTGTTTACCAGCATTCGTTCAACTTTAAGTGGATAGTATAACATAAGTTATATTGCAGTAATTGCTGGGTCTTTAAAGATTTGGGTACTTTGGGTTATTTTTTGTTGCACAAAATAAACAGGGAATAAAACTAAGTCCCAAAATAAGCATAAAAGGCCTAGCAAGTACATTGAAAGATATTACTTATGAACTTTTTAACAGTGAATAATTATATAATTTTTTTTGCTGGTTGTAACAAATCGATTCACCCTAAAAACCAACTATTGGTGAAAATGGTGTAATTCTAAAAAATGCTCAAATTTTGAAAATTTGCTCTCCAGCGACACCTGTGGTCATTTTTGAAATTTGTAAAGGGCAATTTCGTCTTCTCTGATATCGATTTACTCTAGTACGAATTTTTTGTTGAATTTGAGAAACTTTTCAAAAAATCGAGTCCCCAGCTGACGCGTCATGACGGTCCCTACTTATAACCCAAAATTTTTTTTTAGCTTTTATCATTAAACGAATCGCATTTATGGCTCATGTTTACTACAAATTTTCTAGGACGCATGTTTCGCAAATGTTTGATAACTTTTAAGGAGGTAGTGTCTACTGCAAAGTTTGGCTTATAAGTTATAATTCGATATTATACTAAACTGGCCATAAAAACGATTTGTCACGCGGGTTTCCGATGCTCGTCTCTTTAAAAAGACAATCTTTAATATGATCTTTTGGGATTTTATTTATAAAATACTGTAGATCCACTTTATAATGACGGTACTATGGGTCATTTGTCTAACCAAATTTTACATGAATCATTAATTCGACAAAAACGATTCAGTAAATTAAATCAATTTTTGTACGTCTTATTAAATATCCGATATATTTCTTGTAAGCCGTTTGTTTTTAGTCAATAAAATTCACAATGGCTTTTTCCAAAGTATTATTTAAATTTTCTCGCTATATATATGTAAAATATATGTCGTCCTTATAAGGATAGCAGGACACGGGAGATTTAATCAATAACGCTATTTTCAGCGTTGTGAATAATGTGAAAAGTTAGAGAGAACTTTATACTATATCGATAGGATTAAATTAAAAGTTTAGTGATTTTTTTTCTGAAATTTTTCACCAAGTGGGTAGAATAAGCTGCCATAAATATTCTCAGAAATTTTTGTAAGTCAAAGTGAAAATCGTTTTTTTCTCACTTTTCACGTATTTCTTAAACATTGAACCAAAGTGGGGGGGGGAATAAGTCGTCAACAAAATTTCAGAAATAGTAGGTTATCGTAAAAATCAGTTTTTCTCATTTTTACATATTTTTCTAGTAGATTACAAGTAGCAAATCGATGATAATAAAGTGAAGTGATTTTAAAAGACGTATCCTATTGATAAAAAAGTAGTATTCTGCGAAAAGTACTGTACGGCCATAAAAAAGATGCCTTGGTTCGATCTTTATGTAAAATATTTATCATACCAAGGCATTTGTTTGTGGTACAGTAAATTACTTTTCGTAAGACACTCCTTTTAATACTAATAATAAGTTTCACTTTCAAATCACTTCACTGAATTACCTTCGATATGTTACGTTCAATCTACTACAAAAATATGTAAAAATGAAAAAAACTCATCTTTACGATAACCTAGAAAAAACTTTATGAAAATTTTAATGACGTATTATTCAGCCTACTTGGTGAGGTAATCCCGAAAAAATGATTAAAATTACGTAAACTTGAGAAGTAAGCGATTTTCACTTTGACTTTCAAACGGTCCTGGAATTTTTTATGGCG
The DNA here is from genome assembly GCA_004367855.1 of Oikopleura vanhoeffeni. Lineage (NCBI taxonomy): Eukaryota > Metazoa > Chordata > Appendicularia > Copelata > Oikopleuridae > Oikopleura > Oikopleura vanhoeffeni. The sequence continues at coordinate 106,981 of SCLH01000436.1, read as the reverse complement.
TCTTATTCTACCCACTTGGTGAAAAATTGTATTATATTCGATATACGAGAAATGTCTCTATGTACTACAGTAGAGTGTATTTAAACGGACAGGTTTTAATAGTGGGTTTGGGTCAAAAAGTTCTGCTAGCGTGCATTTAAAAATGCAATTTTGGGATGCAAACTGTCCGCCACGTTTTAACGGATAATTTTAATGGTCCAAATGCCCGTTTAAACGCACGCTTGCAGGACTTTTTAACCCAAATCCACTCTTAAAACCTGTCCGTTTAAGTACACTCTACTGTAGTTTTTGAAAAGTTTGTTCGATAGAAAGACTTGGCTTTTCACTAAATTTTATTTTTAATCGATTTTTTACAAAATTATGATTTTATATATTGATGTTAGATCAATAATTTTAATTTTATTTTAAGCGTTGTGAATTTGAGAAAATTGTTCGAAGAGTGAAAGAGAACTGGGTACCAAGTAAAGATAGCGATGGGGTTAAAACAACGATTGTCGAATTGTGTCAGTATTGTACCAAAACTATCAAAGACTATAGTACAGAACACAGGAAGAAAATTAAAGGGAGACCACCACCGATAGCTAGTGAGTGTGTTTGTAAATTAACAGGAAATTGGCTCGATATACCATTAAAGTCAACCCAAAATGACCTCATATTTTGAAGATAAATTTGCCTAATCTTTACTTGTTGAATATATTTTTTGGTTTGGTATAGTTTTTAGTTCAACATTTTTGTGAACCTCGAAACTCCAAATAAAGTTTTAAAAACAAATAAAAAAGTGGGAGTATAGTATACTGTATACCTGTTACGGGGTCTCCTGGTCGTTTTTCACTATATTTTAGCCAACATTTTTATATAATTCGGCTTTTGAAAACAACTCATCCGATTACATTCTTAGATAGCTCAAACTGAGCGAAAATATCTTGTGAAAAATAAAATATGGTCCATCGCCGACCATCGGACTATTTTTTTCTGAGATTACTGAAACTGTTTAATTATTAGTTTTACTTAAAAAAATGAAAACAATGGTCGGATTCGGACCAATTTTATTATTCACAAGATATTTGTGCTCAGTTTGAGCTATCTGAGAATGTAATCGGATGAGTTTTTTTCAAAAGCCGAATTATATAAAAATGTTGGCTAAAAATGTAGTTAAAAACGACCAGGAGGCCCCGTAATAGATACTCAGTATACATTTTTATTCGATTTTTTTTATCTTATCTTTTGATTTGAAAAATGCGTAGACGCGAAAAGTGTAACAATTTGAAGAAAAGCGTGTGCAATAAAAAAACGATGTCGAAAAAATACAAATTTAAATTAATTTTGATTGAAAAGTACACCAACCGGTTACAATGCAAAAATACAAAAAATGATCGAAAAATGTAACATTTCGTAAATTATTATTTTTTCGAAATCATTTTTTCAAATTTTGCACTTTTCGCGCCTACACATTTTTCATAGCGAAAGATAGGATAAAAAAAGTCGACCAAAGATGTTTACTCCCACTTTTTGATTATTTCTTTCCATTTTATATGGAGTTTCGAGTTTCACCAAAATTTTAAGAATTAAGGGGGTGGTCGTCGCATCTAAAAGGGTTTTCAATGGCCAATTGTCGCAAAACTACAAATCGTTAGACCAAATATTATCTCTCTGATATATTTAAACAAAAATCTTGCATCCTAAAATAAAATGGAAAGTGACGGATGGCTCGTCCAATCAGAAACGTGCTTACAAAAGTGACGAAATTATTCTTTCAAAATTCAACGCAGCGGTCTGCTCACGTTCTGTCCGGTTAATTTAAGGCATGAATCATTGTTGTACCTTGAAAAATCAGGGAGGAGATACATTTTGAAAGAATAATTTCGTCACTTTTGTAAGCACGTTTTTGATTGGACGAGCCATCCGTCACTTTCGATTTCATTTTAGAATGCAATATTTTTGTTTAAATATATCAGTGAGAGATAATATTTGGTCTAATTGCACCTGATTAGTATCGTTGCAAAATAAACTGCGATTTTTAAATTTTATTTTCAATAGTATTTATTGAGCCAAAAATAAAGTTAATAATTCTGACCGTCGCCAATGTTCTATATGTCAACTAATGGTGACTCAATTATCCGATGTTCCGCCAGTTTATACCGATTCTGACGACGAACTTTTTTGTCTAGAACACAACACAGATCGAGATTGGATTATTTGTCTAGCGTGCAAACATGGTGGACACGTAAGCTGGGGTCCGAAATGATCGGAAAATTATAAAGACTCACTTAGATTTTGGATGAACATATACAGCATGTCACATTTTTGCTCTCATTCTTAGTTTCTGCAGAATCTCCTATCTGCCGATCAAAACGTTTAAATTTGGCAAGCACCTACTTGTTCGCTAAATTTAAACGTTTTGATTGGCGGAGGTTAGCTTCTGCAAAAACTAAGAATGCGAGCAAAAATGTGACATCTTGTACAGTATATTATATACTGTATATATGATATACACTGTACTGTATATCGAAAATCCTGCCTATTCGTCGAATTTTATCACTACGTCACAAATAGAGAAATCCAGTGATTTTATTGGTCACTTCTCGAGAATCCAGTGATTTTCGATATGATGCAAAAAACCTTAACACCGTAACACGCTGTAAATAGCGCTTTGGCGTATATTTTCAGCAATGAAATATATTTTGAACGGCAAGCATGAACGATTACAAAAAGGGCATTTAAAAAATGTTTAGTTTTGATGACTAAAAAAAGTTCCAAATTTTATTGATCTTTAAATTGTCGTTTTTTTACTGCAATTTGAGAACGAAACAAGATATTTGCAAACGAATTTTTGCAGTCAACAGCCATTGAACAATTAAATGACCAAATTGTTTTAATTCTACCGGTAAACATTAAAAAAATTGGTTCTGCAAAAATCGCACATTATTTGAGACCAATTTTTTGACACGAGTACAATACTCATGAAAAATAACTTCAGAAAAAAAATGTAATTTGACCCCCTTAAACCTGTCATATGACAAACAATTTTCTTGTCAAACATTTGCTCTTTAAAAATTTCCCAGATTTCAAATTTGTGAGATTTGTCTATTTTAAGCAAAAAAGTAGTAACTAAATAAAAGTATTATATATTTTTCGACCAAAAGGTCATTTATCTGAGGCTCGATTACGCACCATTTTTTATACAAAACACATGTTTCACAAAATCTGTTTTTCGCTAAATTGCTTTTCGCATCTAGCTTTCGTTTAACCGTTTCCTGTTCATCACACAGAATATGGCTGCTTAGCCGAAACGTCAAAATAAATGACCTTTTGGTCGAAAAATATATGCTTAAGTAATGTTTTATGTCTCAAAAACAGAATAAATAAATACTGTGGAATTCGTCTAAGAGAACAAAACGACAAGAATTTGGCTATTTTCGATAAGTACGTCCCTCTAAGAGAACAAAACGGGCGTTAAAATTGTAGTGTAAAAATAATTGTAGTGAAAAAAAATTAGTACCCATAATAATGTAGCGAAATTTTATTTTCGATTTTTTTAGTAAATGGGAGGTAGTGGACAAAGCGAGCGTTATAATTAGGGAGCGAACCGGCAAATTTTCTGACTAAACCATAACATTTGACCAGAATTATTTGAGCTTACAGGGACGTTGTTTTTTTTAGTTAGGTAAATTGTAGCATCGAATAAATTGGAAAACTAGACATAAGATGAAGTTGTTTGATAGCTCATTCGAAACCTAGTGTTTTAAACTAACTAACGGACTAAACTCTGCACCAGTACCATNTATTATATAGGCATTTTCAACTGAAAATTTCCTGGAAGAAAAAAACGAGTTTTGATTCTCTCAAAACTCGTTTTTTTCTTCCAGGAACTCGTTAAAAATATTGTTCAAGCAGTAAATGGGTAGAAAATCGTGATACAAGAATGAAAAAACATAAAAATTTAATTTTCTGGCTGATTTAAAGAAAATAAATTTTGGGCTCACCGAGATTCGAACCTACCAAAAAATCAAATTCCGGTGAACCGGTTAATGGTACTGGTCCCAACTTTAGTCCGTTAGTTGGCTTTCGAATGAGCTATCAAACAAATTCAGTAGTTTTTCAATCTATTCAATGCTACATTTTACCTTTAACTAAAAAAAATGACGTCAGGGTCAATGTACCCAAAGGAAATAGATTCTGAGAATGAAAAATGTATTTGAGCTCACTAGTTGTCAGAAAATGACTCACCCAAAACCGCTTTTTTATGACTAAATTAAAATTTAAGCATATTTAACTAAATTTTCCAAGAAAAATTTTTTGAAAAAAAACATGTTCGAAAATTTTGAAACCATTTTGAGCCATTTGAACAAAAATGGCGTAGCGGGAAAAATGTAAATTATTAAAAATGTATAGCTGCAGTACCCGAGCGTGTGACGATGTTTGGCATAGGTCCATTTTTTAGGTTCAACGGAGGTAAGAGTATGGTGGTTCCTACATTTCGCAGGCAGTTCTTGGCATAAAATGCACCGAACAATCGTTTATGTTTTGAAGGCAAACTTAGTAGATGCCCATGTTTTGGCCGAATTTCACTCATACAACTAAAGATAGAGCAAATCATTAATATGACATCCTCAACGGTGTCAGAATTATTTGTTATTTCCTTGGGATTTGAATAAATTCTCGGTTGTTGAATCCGACGCCCATTTAGTGATTTTCAAGCACGTCTGTCACGGAGCTGAATAAAATTCAGTGATTTTTCTCGTTGAAAGACACATACGAAATTTTGTCTGATTTCAAAAAAAGTAACCGGAAGTTTTGTTTGTAATGATCGTACCGGTCGTACTTACCTGTCCCAAAAATTCAGTTTTGGCCGTCTTTTCATAAAGAAATGATTTTTCGAGGTGACATTCAGAATTTTTCACTTTTTGTGAGGTAGTATGCTAAATTCGAAAACTCCGTGGAACTAATGAAGCCAGAAATTTTACCATTTTGGTCTAATTCAATTTTTTTCAATAAAAAACGTCTCAGAAGATGGTGTTTTTTTGGAAATACTTGTTTTCTTGTTAAACATTCGCGCAATTTCGCCCAAAACGATAGTATAATAAAAAGCACTTTTTAGGAACGTGCGTTTTTGCCGGAACTAAATGAAGTTGGGTTTTTCGATATTTTTTTCGAGTACTTAATGCGACGCGCTCAAAGTTGGGTACCTAAAAAAACTGAAATAAATATTTCAAAAGAATAATTTTTTTTCAAATAAAATTTTTTCATTTTTAACATTCCAGATTGTTCACAGGCAAATGTGCAAGCAAACTTTAAAGTTTCCGGAATTAATTCTTATTAAAAGGATACAGTCAAGTGAATTGAAAAATCATACTCGTAAAAATACGAAATTTATGAATATTTTTTATATCGGAAAATTTTCTTTGTTTTAATTTTTCGGAATAAAATCGAATATCAAAATATGAGAATCAGCAACAAAATTAACTTTTTCTCATGTCTGGGTTTTCCCGAGATATAGCGTCCCGTCGGTTACCCCTATTTTCTTGAATCTAAGGAAAAGTTGGAAAAAATACTTTTTTCGAAAATTTATTTTTACATTCCAGATTGTATATTCACAGCATAAAAATGTGCAGAGCAAAATTAGATTCAATCGGATAAATAACCTTCAAAGATACAGTAAATTGGTGAATGAAAATGAAAACTCGTAAAAGATCGTAATTTATGAATTTTTTTAATATCGAAAAATTTTTTTGTTAATTTTTTTGGAAAATGAAATCGATATCAAAATTATGAGATGCTATGCAAAAATTAACATTTTCTCATGTCCTGAGTGTCGGATATTTTAGCGTCCGTCGTTACCCTATTTTCTTGATCTCAGGAAAAGTTGAAAAAAGCTTTTTTCGAAAAAATTTTATTTTTAACATTTTCAAGATTGTGAAAGTGCACAGGCAAAATGTGCAAGCAAATTTAGATTAACGGATAAATACTTTCAATAGATACTATGTAAAAGTGAATGAAAGATTAATACTTCGTAAAAAGACGAGTTAATGAAAATTTGTTTATCATCTGAAATTTTTCTTTCTTAATTTTGTTGGATATGAATCAATATCAAATGGAGATGCAGTTAAATTAATTTTTCTCATGTCTGAGTTCCGAAGATATAAGCTTCGTCGATACTCCTCGTTATAATACTTGGAATCATAAAATTCCGGTCTGCAGCGGCAACGTAAATAAAATGTTTGTTCTAATGATAGGGTTCGAACTCGGGAGAACCATGGACCAAAACTAAAGGAGTTTTCCGTGAGTGTTAGTCTGACTCTCACTACGGGTATCGTTACCAAATAAAATGATTCAAATGATAAAAAAAAAATTGGGCCCCTAGTGGTCAGAAAATTGCTCTAGAAAACTCCTTTTTCGGTTTTCAAACTCTATAAAAACGCCATAAATATGGATTTTTTTCAATTAAAAACCGCAAGAGCGTAACCGCAACAAAATTTGGGTTTTGAATCTAAACTTAAGATAGAATAAAAAATTTTCGAATAATTTTGGACAACAAAAATTTGGTCAGTTGAGGGAAAAATTTTACTATCGAAAATGCGTAGGCGGAAAAATGTTTTTTGATGAAAATATTTGGCCAAATGTAGCCCAATGTAGATTTTTTTCTCTTCTAGTCCAAAATTAGCACCTTATAAATGAGTCAACTCTAGTTTACCTAGGTAATTTTTTTCTTTAAAAAGTAGATTTCTAAAATAAAGTTCAAAAAAATTTCGAACTTTTTTTTGAAAATCTTTTTTTTTATGAAAAAAAAAATAACCAGCTGACCAATTACTCTCAAAAATTCTTTAAAAGTTGCGCCTTAGTATTGCGCACATTTGGCTTGCATTTTTAGCTCTCTAGCGCTATTTGTTAGAGCATTTTTATTGATTTTTTTTAAAAGAACAAAACGACACGTTTTCAGGTGGACAAAACGAAAAAAAATTGTCTGTCCTCTTAGACGAATACCACAGTAAAAGTAGTTACTACAGGGTGTAACTGTAAGGTTTTTCCTTTCTTTTTTCCAATTTGAAAAAAGGAGGGAAAAACCTTACACCCTGTATATGCCAAAAATTTGGCTACGAAGGTTTGCAGTTTTCTCAGAATTTTAAAATTTTACTGGTCAATTCCCGATATTACCGGACATGTTCCATTAAAAATGGTATTTATTCCCTAACGTTTCGGCTAAGAAGCCATCTTCAGAAGTGAGAATAAAATTCATCCGGTGAAAATCATTAAAATTTGGTAATTTAGTTAACTATCACAAAATAAATATTGTTCTCAAATCTATTGATAATAAAACATCTCAACTTTAAATTGAGAAATGTTTTTTCGAAGGAAAATTTTTTAATGTTCATAAGCAAACAATAAGCCATCATTTCTGACCTCAATTCAGCTGTATCTTAAAATGGTTCGAAAAAAATGAAGGTTGCCCGTTTGGAATGTGCGTGTGCGTTTGCTCGTCAGAATAATTCACAAAAAATAATATAAAGAAAAAATTCAAAATAGTTCTGGTTATTCACGATATAAATATCTTCATTCCACCTACACAAAATTTCTGATATTTGTTTATTAGGGGTGTTCCGGCCAGTGATAGCTAGACAAATGATATTTAATATACAGTTGGGTAATCTAAGTTATGAATCACTGTGCAAAACATAGGGGGGAAATTGTCCTGGGAGAGAATAATTTGAGAAATTTCAAATGGGATCAAAATTATTTGAATTGTTAACTCATAATTTAGCTTGAGCTATGAATTTTACTAATATTTCATCTCAAAGCAGTCCTACGAAAAAGTTGGACTCCCTAATCGGCTAGGGCTGTCTCTAGGGGGAACGCATTAATAAATTAACCTTATCGAAATTAATAAAGAGTATAGAATTTTGCATACAATTATATCATAGACTAGTTAGGATACGCAGCGGGAGAATTTTATTTTGTATATATAGCCAATTGAAATAAAAACGGAAAACCTCGGGAGCAGAATTTATGTTGAAATTTATTCGAAAATTTATCTGAAATTAAAAATCGAACCGGCAAAAATACCGACTATAATAAGTAAGTATAATAACGTTATATTATATGTATAACGTCAAAGTGCCGGTTTTATCACCTGCCGGGTTTCTGGATAAGTATTGTAGAACATCGAAAAATTCATAATTTCCAGTGTAAAAAAGGGCTCGGATTAGGAACCGGTAGAATCCAGATTTACTAGTCAAAATTATTTTAACTTTAAAATATGCCACAAGAAAGGTGCACAGTACACTAGGCGTTCGCTTGCAAAACATTCTAAAAAAACATTTTTTTCAAAATCTGATATTTCCAAATGACCGGAAATAACCAAATATTGATATCAATTTAGAAAAACAATACAATTTTATACTCGGCCATAATCTCACTGGTGACAGCCTACAGCACACGTTTCTCTATTTTCATGAATAACAATTTCTCCGTCCAAAATAACGAATTCTTATAGTTTAAACTTTGTACATTTGTTTTTAATTCAAAGTTTGATTTCGCCAAACTTAATTTATATTTTCGTTTAGAATGAGTTTGAAACTCGTCGTTCTTTTGGCGTTTATTGGGTCAATAGCCCTGACCATGTTGCTTTTATCATGCACTTTAAAATTTTCCGCAGAGCCAGATGCGAAAATCGAAACGAATTGCTACACTATGTTTGTTCTCTTTTTCTATGTTTTGGCACCAATTCCAATCCTTATCGCACGAAGAGTAGCAGATGATAGTTCAAGTGTTTGCTACGATTTATCATGTATGTTTCGTTTTCCTAGGAATAATTTTATAGGATTTTTCATACAGATTTTATTTCATAAAAAGAAATATCGCGCGCTTATTGGGCAACTGTTGTTCTCTTTTTTGATAAAAATGACTCATAATTTCAAAATAATACCGAGTACAAAAATACTTTTACCGTATTGTAAATTACAATACGGTAATTTGTAATTGGAAGTAATTGTGTGTAAAATCGAATATTTTTTTTATAATTTTTACTTTTTTTTTTCCAAATTTAAAATTATTGTTTTAGGGTTGATACTTTAGCTCATATGACAAATTTATCTTTAAAAATATAACTTCGTGATTATTACATATTGGTGCATAAATCATAACCAACGCCATAATTTCAGTATCTCCGTATGACTTGGCCATCTAGATTGACATTTTAAATGACGTAAAAATTATCAGAGTCTTATTTTGAGGAACTTTTTCTGAAACTTAGAGACATTATGACGCGTCATGACGTCAGGTTTCAAATCGTTCCCAAAGTATAATTTTAGATTTAAAAAAAAACACGATAAAATATTTCTCGAGAATTTAAAAAAATATTTAAGTTTTCTTAACAACTGGATTTGTAATATCAGCATTTGCCCTGCCCTGCGTTCTCGCGAATAGAGAAGTCATCGAGGTTTGTTAAAAATTAAAAAAACCTCCACAAGCATCAATCTTTATTAAATCTATGATAATGCCCGAGTCCAAAAATAAATCTTTCAAAGGAAGTAGGAATTTTGTATTGTACTCGGGCATCATTATCGATATGGAAAATATTTGCCGTGCTTACCCTTGTTTAGGGATTTTAATGTTTTATGAGATGATATTTTTTTTAGTGGGGATCTTGTGGTCTTGCTATGGGTGGTAATGTTGTCATGTTTGCGACAATAATTGGCGGCTTTCGTTATTTTGGCGGTGATGACACCTTTGGATATTCCTCGTTTGCAATGTAAAAACCTTTTTTCTTCAGGGTACAATTCGACCAGAAATTTTACCTTTTATTCATAGCTGTCCAAATTCGAAAATATTTCATAAAAAATATGAAGTTCAAGACACGACTCTGAGCTTTTTATTTCGAAATAAGTACACAGTTGATCGATTTAGTAATTTGAAATTCAAGTTCCCCCTTCGTATATAAATTTTCTATATATACTTATCGTACTCTTAAAAATGGTCAGGATATGTATTATTCTTGAATTTGTTATCAATGACCCTCCAAAATCCCTTGTAATTTGACACCAAATTTTTTTGTTTTTCTCTGACTTTATAAATTATTTAATCTAAAAACTTCTATCAAATGAAGCAATTTTATAACCTAAATTAAATAATTTATGCCTATTCACATGTTTTTTGTACAGTATCTGCTTAAACACCAATCTATCTGTTAATATTACACGAAATGGATAGACTATTTTCGAAGTATACCATTTTTTCGAGATTTTTAGTTTAAAAAACAATTTGCCGAGAATTAAATTTTTTCCGTGATTATTTGCTGGTTTTACAAACATTTTGGCGATTTTTTAACTGTAAATATTCACAGTTAAAAATTCTCGACCAAAATATTTGTGAGGTCCGCAAATAATAAAGGAATACAATTTATTCTCGAAAATTTTTTGCAGAATTTTCGAACCAAAAAAGTCTTTTTTTTTTCGTCAAAAACTCTCGATGAAAATGATATACTTTCTTATTTCTGCATATTTTGCATCAATTTCCAATATGGGGTTGCGCAAGAGCGTATACAGTTTGAAACATTTTTGATCGGGAAAAAAAGAGAAGGGTCTCGAGATTGACCTTCGTATTAGCCAATGAGCGCACGCTCAAAATGAATTTTCCGATAATGTTTCCGTTCCTTCTGTTCCAATCTCGAGACACTTCAATTTTCTTCTCGAAAAACATTTTACATAAAATAATTATTTATTTTTTATTAGTAGAAAAACAAAATTGTAGTCGGAAAAAGACCAATGTAATTGGTGAGTACGCTGGGTTGTAGCCATATTTTTTGCTTTTTGAAATGTCAAACGATGAGGAAAGAACTTATCAAATGGTGATTTTAGGAAAGGGAGGTGTCGGAAAATCATCTTTATGTTTACGATTTACACAAGATACATTTCCCGAAGAACATTCAGAAACACCCTGGGTTGACACGTAAGTTTTAAAATGTGTTAATTGTCGGAAGATATATCGATTACGGGTGCTCACTGCTCCTTAGCTACTTTTATAGCCAAACTTTTTATAAAATACGGCTTTTGAAAACGACTCATCCGATTAAGTCCCTAGATAGCTCAAATTGAGCACAATTATTCAAAGAAAAATATCAGTCCTAATCAGACCATTGTTTCCAATGTTTTTTTAACAAAAACTGATAATTAAACATTTTATAATTTTATTTTTAAGCAACGTTATGATAATTCATTATTCAAGCTAATAATACTTTTGTGAGTTCAGAAAGGTATACAGTACGAAATCTAGAGTTCCAGACTTTTTGTGTGAAAATTAATAAATGTGGGCAAACTAGAACTAATTTTTAACTGATAATTAAACAATTCAACGAATCTCAGATAAAAATTCAAAAGCCGAATTATATAAAAAAAATTGGCTAAAAAAGTAGCTAATATGTGCCAGGAGTACCCGTAATCGATATAAGAATTAAGTCATCAATATAGAATTTTTTCAAAAGGTGGCGGTTTCTTCAGCATGGAAAACGTTTTATGTTTCTTTAATTTCATTAAAAACTCACACTGATTATTTGAGTGAAATTTTGTATATCTTATTTATTAAAAGATCAGAGAGGTTTTGTTTGTGAAGTAGGTTAAAAAATGTTTCTTCATTTACGGAAAACATTTTGTTGACTGTTATAAAATATAAACTCTAAATGTTTTTTTTTAAAACTCAAGTTAAAATCATTTGGTGTCTTATTGCATTCTTTATTCGATTTGAAATATTGTGAAAATCGACACCAACGAAAGTTATAAAAAATAAAAATACAATTTGAATTTTTTTTATGGTAAATTTCCAATGGTGTCATATTTCACAATCTTTGTCATCAAATTTATGGTAAAATATGGCATCAAATAAATTGGTTTCTTTACAAACATTTTCAAATCGAGAATTCAAAATATATTTACAGTAATTTTTTTTGTCTGTCTTTCCATCCCTGCCTGTTTATCCCGCAAATGCTGATATACAGGGGGGGTGCCAATATCGTCGAATTTGCCGAAATCGATCCGAAATTTTTTGCGGAAAACCTACGCAATTTGGCAAAAAAACTTCCTGCGATATTAGGCGCCCAGTACAAAGGGGGTTCCCAATATCGTCGAAATTTTTTGGCAAAAAACTTTCGGCGATATTGGCCCCCCTCCCTGAGTTACGGTGATGATTATAAACTCAATTCACCAGCTAAGACCCTGAAAAATGTTATCGAAAGTGAAAACCATAATATAACACGGTGTCGAACTCGATTGGATATTTTTAGCAGTTTCGTAAGGTTAATAATATACCTAGAAATGATGAGCAGTTATAATGAAATTCTGTGATTATTACCACACTTCGCTTAATACCTGATCGGGCTCTTTTGACAAAAAACCACATTGATACGCCATAATAAGGGTGCGTAGTTCGTGTGCCCTTTTTAACCGTATTCAACACCGTAAATCCGATGACATAATCGCGTCTGAACATAAAAAACGACTGTGCACTGCACAGAAGATGACTTCTATAAACGCGCCCAGTAGCAGCACTAATTTGGACTTTGAGCATAATAATAACAGCGTCATGACGTGTCAGTCGACGAAAATAATTTGTTTAAAAAACCTCGGTTACTTTTACGAAAAAAAGTTTTTGTAAAAATATCGAAAAAGAGTGGTAAAACTTTCCGTTGATCTCATGTAGCTAATGTCCCCTACATGTTTATGGCGGAAAGATGTGTCATTACAGCACGCTGTAGCGTAGGCGGATGAGGACATATTTCTCCGTCTTTTATCAAATTTATACTGCAGTCTGAAATTTAACCTCGGATCCTTAGGCTTTTGAAGAGCGAAAACCTTGAAATAAGGCGGTTCTTGGCAGTTCAAGAAAATACTAGTCCGAAACTCAAAAATGTGTTTCCGACAAATAACGAGCATTATTGTTTCTGTGGTTCATACCAAGTTTGAGTAGAATGGTATGCGAGCTCTAAAAGCCGTGGGGATTTGAAATTTGATAAGGTTGTTCTAGAACTCGCCGCATGGTGGTCACCAGGGTCAGCCAACAATTATTCTGATAAATTATTTTTTGNAGATTAAGGATAGATCTACCAAATGGCTATTCTCAAAAGTTTCGAAGCAGTTTAGTATTCTGGTAAAGTGGAGTACAAAAGTACCATTTTGCGACCGCTACCCCCTTAAGGGGGTGGGACTCGCAAATGAAAGTCATTCATCAGTTATATTCAGTAAAATGACTTTCATCAAAATATGTATGCGATTCCGAATCGATTGCGCCTAATTTCGACAATAATGAATTTTGAATTGATCAGTCTTTCGCAACCGGAAATGAACGCGCACTGTCATATTCTTTTATCGTTTACAAGAAATGACACTTCCTAGCATGCTAGAGAAATAAAATTAACACTTTTGGATTCCCTGTAAAAATTTGAGTTAAAGAAATTATATTTGAATTGATAAATGTATTGTATAATTTAGGTTTAAAAATTTAATTTTTAAGAGTGATATTTTTAACTACCACATTTGACTGTCGGCGTCCTGTAGCAAAACTCAGAAACAAATTTAAAAATTTTCGTTCGACGATCGCTTGAAAAATGTGTAAATGTATGTTAATCGTGAAAACCTATCTCAAAAAATGACGGAGGAGATAGATTTTCAAAACTCCTGATTTTTGGGCGTAAAAAAACGATTTCTTCGAAATTCAAGCGCTCTATAACAATTTCTTGAAATATTCGTTCGACGATCGATTACAAGTAATAATGTGCTCATTTTAAAAAACTAATGAAGTTGATACCTCGAAAATTGAGAGGAGATAGATTTTTAAATTTCAAAATTATCAATTTTCCGGCGAATCCGGAAATCATATCAATTAATCTTTTCATACAATCGACAGTATTTGTTTGCAATTCTGGGATTTCGATTAATCTGAGTAATTCTGTTTTTTNTTTTTTATTTTAGTCATGAATGCAATTATAAAAACTCGTTTTTGGTCTATTTTGCGACTCCCATCCTCTTAAGATAGCTTCGTCGGTTAGGAAAACAAGTAGGAACCCATCCACCCCCATTTAGGCGACGCTATTTGCACTGGTTGAAATGCCGTAAATATAAGTTTTCTTCCTATTTTTTATTAATTTTTTCATCTGTAACAGTTACACAAACTTTTAAGTCCTAAAACTTTGCGCGCTGCGCACCCTCTCAGTGTATAAACTTCGAGGTTTTTAAAATGTGTATTTCTGAAATAAAAATCAAAATTTTTGGAATCTCTTGGGAAACCAAAAGTTAAAAAATCCGGTTTTTATAAAAATAATGTTTTTTTATTATTCAGTTACGATCAATGGATGAATATTGAAAGTAAATCTGGTGTTTTTGGTGGTATATTTGGAGGTCGAAAAAGAAAACGAATTAAACTGAAAATTCATGACACTGCAGGTCAAGAAGAAATGACTTCACTTTTTGAGTCTCATTTAAAAAACAAAGATACAGGTATGAATATCTGACAATCACCATAATATGGTGACCATATAATTAAAAAATTTACTAGAAGGTCTTTTTATCATCTCTTATTAACTCCGTGTCGCACGTATTCAAATAAAGCCGTGGCGCATATTGTGCTTTTTTTTTACCAAAATTCAAGTACGGATGTAAAACTAAACTTTGATTTTGTCAAAAAATTATGTTTTATCTTAATGGCGCATATCCTTTTCCCAGCCGAAGTGCCTCTCAGTAGTAAATGGGGTGTTCACGCCGTTTACATTTCTGCTTTCGGGAACGACTCATCTGATGGAGTTCTTAGATAGCTTAAAATGGCCAAACATATTCAGAGAAAATCGAAAAAAAAATTGGAAAATAGTCCGATTCGGAGCAATTATTTTCTGAATTTGTGTGGTCATTTTGAGCTATCTAAGAACTAAATCAGATGAGTCATTCCCAAAAGCCAAAATGTAAACGATTTCGACACCCTTTTTATTACTCACAGACACTTTGTTTGGGAAAAAGATATTGGGCTACTTTATATTCGTTAAAAATTTGTTTCAAAATTAAAGTTAATTGAGTTAAAGTTATCTTGAGTTCAAGAAAAAATATAAATTTTTTGTCTCCTAAAATTATTTAATTTTTAGTTATTCTTGTTATATCATTATCCGACCCCGAATCTCTTGATCGTGCTGCCGAGAACTTCATAGATATTGAAAAAATCCTGCGGAATCATTATAAAAAACAAAACTCGAATTTTAAAGCAGATTCAAGAGTGCCAATTTTAATAGCTTGTAATAAATGTGATCTAGAAAAAACTAATCCAGAACTTGTTAAAATTTCAAGACAAGATATTATATCAAGAGTTGGAATCGATAAATCACAGGTAAATTTTAGTTTTCAATAAAATTCTAATTTTATTATACCAAAGTATAACGTAAAAAAGTTGTTTTTCGAAAAATGCGTAGGCGGGGAAATTTAGCTGAATATTTTTTTCCTCCCAATCGGCCCAAATGTTTTTTTTAACGTAAAATCTCGTTCTAGGATCAAACAGGAAGAAAGCTATTGAGGTTTTGAACTTTAGAAATCAAATTACGCCGCAAAATTCTCTCGAGAATGTTTTCTTTACTTTTTAAATTTTGCTGAAGGTAACTTTTTTTTAATGGAACCCTCTCCAGAAAAAACCGTAGAAGGAACAATAGGAGAATTTTCGAAAGAGCATCTGGGTAACTTTGCAAGAGGAAACTTTTGGAAATATTTTTGTTTGGTGGAGAAAAGAGCACCTTTTTTACCTCTAAAATAGGTAAGTTACCGGTTTTTCGCTGATTACCGGTTAACCGGTGGAGGTCATAAATCGAAAACAAAAATTGACAGTTAAAATTTTCTTGGATATCGGATGCGAAAAACCATTTCCGGATATCTTTCACCGTTTGATTTCCAGAGGGTTGGTTCCTTTAAAAAACAAGCTACTCAAGATTATTTTTTCGATTTTTGAACACATTATTTTGCAAGTTAGACATTCGCCCGCTGCGCATTCTACAGTGACATAACTTTAAACGAACAAGCCTTACGGACATGTTCAGGCCAAAAATTTTGCCACGACTTTAAACGGACAGGGTGACGGTTTCTACCTGTCCGTTTAAAGTCATGTCTCTGTATTAAAATTACAAAATTCTCCCTATTGTAACTAATAAATATGATTTCAGATTGTATACACGTCTGCTAAAGAGGGAATTCGTGTTCACGAAGCTTTCAAAACGGCAGTGGAGCTAATTCCTGGTTTGAAGAAAAACTAAAAAATTATTTATTAAAACAGATTTGTGCGTTAAAATGCTTTTAGATGACTTCATTAGAAGCTAGATTTACATTTTTCGTATTTTATTAAAACACGGTTCAAATACTCTCGATCACTTTTACAATCAATTTCTACTAAATGATCAAATAAAAAGGTTTCATAAACTACAGTTTGATGTATATAACAGTAAGGTCGACCTACAGGCGTTTTTTCCGGTGGAGGTATATTTCACTTCAAACATTTTTTTGTACTTTTCAAGATTTGTTCAAAATCGTCTTTTTGAAAATTGAAATGCAGACGTCGTAAATTTCAAAAATTTAAAGAAAATTTACCAAATTTTTCCCAGAATTATTTGTTGTGAAATATACCGCCGCTTTTTTAACTTCCGACGCTTTTTTATCAAATATTAATCGGACTCGCCAAAAGCGACTATACTGTACGGGTTAAAACTGTGAAGGTGCATCTTACGGTAGTATCACAATATTATATTTTCAACTTTAAGTTTTATAGCCAAGATTTTAAGGATTAACTGCTAGGTGCCAAAAGCAATTCTTTGACTGCTAATTTTAAGAAAATTAATTTCACAGATCGTATTTTTAAATCATGAAATCGTTTTAGATTTGAATCTTATTAAATTTTGAAAATTTTCAAAATATAAAAAATTAACAGTCGTTGAAATATTTCGCCGTCCAAAAATGTCCACTCTTCTGAAAATGTATAGATAATCAAACAAACCCTGTTAAGTATAATATTGTGGCCAAATGTTTTTTCCGAATTTAACTCCAATTTTATTTTTAATAATTATCAAATTAGGAAATCCAAGCATTACCAAAATGATCGGAGGTAAAATTTGAAAAAAATATAAAATAGAAAAATCGTAGTTTTCAAACTGATATTCTTTGTTTTAAATAAGATAAATTCGTGAAGATTTTTATTTTTAAAACTTTTTCATATCATAGTGGGTGGCCTCGATCATCCAAAAAGACCCAGTTTCAAAATATTTTGAGGATATTGCGTGCTATATTTCGAAAAATGAAGGGTTTTTTCGGACGATTGGGGACGTTTTGTTTTACATTTTCACTGTTTTGCAATTCACCGACAAACTAGAAAATATTAACAAATAAAATGAACAACAAAATTGGGGTTAATTTGATTATTAAGATCACTATTTTAATTTTATTGAACTCTCCATTTTCCTATATCAAAGTATTTATTCCGAATCGTAATAAAAAATTTAAGTACATCATGATAAACCAATTTTATGGGGTTTACATTTTGATCGAGTTTTTTTCTCCTATCCTTTGTTATGAAAAAACGGTGTAGGTGCGAAAGGTCTACCAATTTAGAGCAACACGTACACTTTTTCAATTTGCGAGATAAAGCCCAATATATAGCTCTGAAAAGGGCTTTATTAGATTACGTACAGCGAATCACCTTTGGTCTCGACGCCACGTGAAACTCAGGCGGTAATGTCGCAATTAAAAAATGGAATTGATTTTATAGCACGAATTCAATTCAAAAATTAACGGTATTATCGAGCAATAAGACATTTCGCAAATTTGTATTTTCCGCTTACTGCTATTTTCCACCTACGCACTTTTAAAACAAATGATATGCATTTATAAAAGAGTCGACCACAAATGTCTACGCCCACTTTTTTTGTTATGATTCCGCAACCGAATATTCAATTGCAGTTCATAACCATCAAACCATTTGGAAATTCAGGAACATTATAAGTGTAACAATTTGAACTTCTCTAGGAACTTCCCTAGGAAAAGCTGGGCTCTCATTTTTTGAACATGGCGAAAATAAAAATAAAACATTTTACTTAAAAGCTCTCTACTGTTATAAATATGAATAATTTAGATTTTTTAGAAAAATACAATTATTTTCTAAAAATTAGGTCGATCACGATGTTTTGGTTTAAAATCTCATTTTACCAGGAAAAAATGTTTTTTGTGGTTAGGATTGAAATTGACAAGCGCTTTTTAGAGGCCTGTAATTCATTGTTTTATGTTTTACTAGCGACGAAAAATAACAGTCCAGCCAAAATAACATTAAAAGAAAACTGTTTATTTAAATTTTGTTATTTTTGATGTTTTCTTATGTATTTTTGCCCTTCTATACAGAATGTTATATTTTAATCATGATTTCAGACTCTTTATATTTTTTAAATTTATATTTTTTTGACGTTTTGGTTTATTCGATTTTCAAGAGTGAGGAATAAATGTTATACAGAGTCTGTAAAACAGACAGAAAACAAAATTCGTTTGAAAATTAATTTGAAAAATCTTAGCCCCGATTTGTCAAATAACTTTTTATCCAAAGAAAATCTGTCTGCAAACAAATTTATTTCACACTCTTGAAAATGGAATAAACCAAAACTTCGAGAAAAACAATATGTTAATTGAAAACAAAATATTAATAATGTCTCAAAAAACCCAAGAACATTATTCAAATAAGGCCAAAAGATAAAATATGTGCCCTGGCCAGAATTCTTTAACAAATCAATATTAAGTTATTTTTATACAGTAAATTATTTATTTCTGGTTTCTGTTCTTTTTGTTACATGAGTTATTGTTTACATTGAATTTCTCAAAAATACAGTCAGTTAGAGTTAAAAGGACTGCGTCGAAAATCATCGAACAAATGAATCATATCATCTTTTGACTTTTAACCTTGCTCTACTGTAGCTCTTTCTACAAAAACTACTTTCTAAGTTCACAATTCTCATTTTATAAATAATGATTGCTCTCTATTTCAACGCTGATCACTGATTGGCCGCCTTTTTTTCGAAAATTAATAAGATCCAATTATTGAAGAGCATTTTCGAAAAAGCGTTGTTTTATAGACTGATTTCTGTCTGGTAAACATTTATTAACTCTTACTGTCTCGGACATGGTTTTTAACAAGATTATAAAATCCAAATTTCTTCAATCTAATTTAATTATTAAAAATGCTAATTAAGCAAGAATATGTATTTTTTATTGGTCAAAAAGTGCCAACCACCCTCCTTAGAGTTAATTTTTTTTTGGATGCCGTTAACAATTTTAATCAACTTTGTAATCAGAATTAGAGCTGAATTCAAGAAATTGACACGATAGAAAAACGATCAATCCGTCGACCTATTAATTTTGCTGACCCCAGTTTATAAGGACAATTCAGCCGTTTTAACAAGTTTCCTCTACCAAATAAAATTATATAGTTTAGCGCAAAATACACTGCAATGTTCGATACAATGATGGATTTTATGACAAAAATTTTGACACATTTTTCGCGATGTAGGTAATATTTCTAACAAGCAGTCATAAAATTAAAATCGAATGTTTAGTCAAGATACAGGTCAAAAAATGACGATGGTATTTTCGCTTACCAAATTTGTTTTTAAAAAGCGTAGTTTTCATGAAATAGTTCACGCTAATTTCGCCTAAAACATTTTTTTCTCTCAAAATGCCGCATTTAAGAATTTAGCAGGAAAAAATTTCGTGAAAACCTTTTTAATAAAAGAAAGAATTTTGGTAAGCGAAAAATACCGTCGCGTGAAAAATACACAATCGAAATTAAATATTTTTGAGTTTTCTGTCTAAATATTACAGGATTCCTGTTCTTGGAAGTCCGTATTTTAACTTGGAGAATAATTTAAACGATGTTTTCAAATGAAAGTCGGTCAGAAAATTTACAGGATTCTTATTAAAAAAATTCCAATTTTTTATTTTTTGGCCTTACTACCAACCCTTCATATTGAGAGTAAACTTCCGAATTAAATTTGCATAAAAACTACACCTAGCAATTTAATTTTCATGTGTGTTACTTATTGGGTGACTTTTCCCGAATGTTTATCTCG
Organism: Oikopleura vanhoeffeni; assembly: GCA_004367855.1. Taxonomy (NCBI): domain Eukaryota; kingdom Metazoa; phylum Chordata; class Appendicularia; order Copelata; family Oikopleuridae; genus Oikopleura; species Oikopleura vanhoeffeni. The sequence goes on along the minus strand of SCLH01000436.1, from coordinate 86,877 downwards.
TGTAGAAGTGGTTTATTCTTCACATTTAATTTAAATGATAAACTACTGTATTTTCAAACGTCAATTTCCGAAATAAACCTACACGGCAGTACAGACTGTAATTACTGGCAATAATAATTTGGCACCAATTTTTAAAAATTTATTAGTAACCCTCTTTTTTCTTTTGAAATAGTCAACTGTGCCGCCTAGAAGTTATGGGGGTAATGTACGCAAATATATTTTGTTCAAATTTGTTTACAAATTCTGCCCAAGAAATAGAATAAGCGTGATCTCACACTTTTATGGCCTCCGATTAAATAGGCGGCGCCAAAGTGTAAATTTTGGGACATTTTATGTCATAAACTACACATCTGATAAAGTTAATTTGTTATCTGAAGGAATCATTTCATATACAAGTATTTATTCTATTTGACGGAGCCGATTTTTTCTACCACACTTAGTATGTACTACTGTAGTAGATATCCTCGTAATTATTTCAAACACACGTCATTTTTCCTCGACGGGCGTAATTGAGCAAAAGTAGTCTCACCCTCTACCGCCCCGCGTGTACATTATTGACCTAATTTTCTGACTGATTTATTGACAAAATTTTAGTCTAGTCAGAAAATTAAAGAAAAATTTATTTGCGCACAATACCCCCTTAAATGGATGCATGTATAAATACATGCTCTTTTGTCCTTTAAAACGGGTGAAGCTCACAACAACATTATTCGGGTTAAACTAAAGATTAGTAAGGCTTTCTATTATTTTCTCTATTATTTGCTTCATATTGTTCTATTCTAATAAAGAAAACTCTTAAAAATCGCCCCGCTTACGCCTACGTGCTTTCTTTACAAATGGGACTTTTTGTTTTTTCTAGAAATTGGATCTATTAATATTTAAAAGTTTTTTAATTTTCAAAATTTTTAGAATTTCAGAGGGCCAAAATGGCGAATAAAATGATCACACCACAAAGTTCGCTCCTCAAATATGATTCGCCGATTTTAATCTCAAAAAATAATGACAAAACCGATGAACTTGTAAAGGTAAATTTTCCATAAAATAGAATTAATTTTTGTTATATTTACGTAAATAAAATCGAAAAAATTAATTTATCCGTTGCAATTTAGATGCAAACTATATCCATTATTATGCCCGGGTCACTTTAAAAACTTATTTGCCTGTTAAAAGAATAGGGAATAAGTTTTTAAAGTGACCCGGGCATAATAATCCATATAAGTCGGAATCGGCACATACAGGTAGGATCTTTTTGAAACTTTGTGTTAACATAGACGGTTCGAATGACACCAAACCCCGGCCATTATAAGTCTATTCAAATTTTGGGTATCATATTTATTAAAAAACCGTAAGTTGAAAAATTTTCAATATCATTTTTTCAGCCTTTACCTCCAGGAGGTCATTTGGATCCAATTGACTCTCAAAAAGCAGAGGACATCCTCCCAAAAATTCTGCCTCCACAAATTTTCGAAAAGGACGGTCAAAAATGGTTACAAAAAGTATCATCTACTCCAGCTACGCGACTGGATGTTCAGAGATTAGCACAGGTAAAATTCAAAAAATATTTCATTGTGACTTTCAAATGGCGAAGGTATATTTCGCGGTCAAGAAAAGAATTTCGGCGTTGAGGTAAATCCCCTGATTTAGAATTAACAAAAAACCGAAAAAAATTGGCCCGCGAAATATACCCTCGCCGTTTAAAATTCCTGAGCAAAAATTGAATAAATTTTCAGCAACTTGATAAAAAACTCGAACAACGACAAGCAAGAGAAACGGGAATTTGTCCAATTAGAAGAGAATTGTATAAACAAGCTTTTGATGAAATTATCCGACAGGTAATAATATTACCATAACGTACAGGTGTAGTTTAGGGAAAATTTTGCTACCAAATTTTTAATTACTTTGAAAAAATCAAATTAATACAAAATTAAAGTTCCTCTCTCTTTATTAATTCAGTAATTTTGCGGTGCCGACGCTGAGTTGACTTTTCCGGATTTCTCATGAGCCCTTAGTTTTTTTATATATCACCGAGAAAATGTTAAAACAGAACCCCACACCAGACCTCGGCAAGCCAGCAAATTTTTTCGAATTTTTTTTTTCAAATTGTAGAAAAATTCTCAAATAAAATGTAATATGACACCATCTATCTAAGATATATGTGCCAAAAAAACTGGTGGTACTAAAGTCAAACAAGGCGGTTATTTTGATAATAACAAAACAAATTTTGGACCAAACGGCCATCCCTTTTTTTCAATTTCTAAGTTTTTTTTCTCGAAAAATGGAGTGGTTTGAGAGCCTGAAAATCACAAATTTTTATTTTTTTTCCAAAAATTGTGTTAATTTCATTCATAAGTGACGTTCACCCAAAAAATACGATGCGGCATTTGTTTTATAATAATTAAATACTGAAAAATCGCTATATTTTGATCACGTGATTTTCAAAAAATTATTTCATAATTTTTTTTTCAATTTTTTCATATATTATTAACCTCCTCAAAGTTTCAGTAGAATCCACCTATTATTTCTATAAGTCGAAATTAATGGTGGAATAGATAATTATACCTCTTTTGCGAGAGTAACATTCAGGCGGGGGTAGTTGATAAAAATTGAATGGTCTCAGGGTTGTTGTTGACCTCGAAAAGGTTGTTGGGCAGAAAAATAAGTTTTTGGGGGGGGGGGTATCGTAGAACGGCCTTTTTCGGACAACGGCCGTTGTACGGGGCCGTTGTCCGAAAAAGGCCGTTCTACGATACCCCCGTTTTTGGCATATAAAACTCCATTTATCAGATTTTTCAGAAGTAGGGCCGTTGTCACATAAAAATTTGCTACATTTTGAAAAAATAAAATTTTGGTCATTTCGTCCGAATGTCGGACTCTAATTTTTTTCTAAAAAGTTTTCCCTGCTCTTCCCGGTCCAATTTTTCGTCTATACTACGTGTAATTGTGTCAAATTTTCAGGAGAACAGGAAAAAAACAAAAAACTAGCAAACCCCATCTCACCAGCCCCAATTTAAACAAAAAAACGTTATTTTAACTGGTGAAAAATCGGATTTTTGAAAAAAACTCTTTTTTCATTTTGAATTCTGCCCAAGATTTTTTTTTCTTTGATAGCAACGGTTCAAAAGTTAAAAATTTGCTCGCTGCGCATCCTAATTATGTACAATTTGTCCCATAAAAATGTTACAGAAAATAAAAATCATCTTATCTAATTTAAAAACCACCCCAGTTATTGTTTTTTCAGGTTACAATAAATTGTGCAGAACGCGGCCTTTTATTATTGCGCGTTCGAGATGAAATTAATATGACTCTTCAAGCATATCAGACTATTTATGAATCCTCGATTGGTTTCGGTTGCCGTAAAGCGCTTTACGCTAAAAAGGGAGAAGTCGAAACTGCGGAATTAATTGAAAATCTAAATATCGAATTGGGACAACTTGAAAATGAATCAAAAGATCTTAAATCAAAAATCGATGCAATACAACGAAAAGAGGAAAGAGAACGAGAAGCACTAAAAAGAAAACAAGCAGAAGAAGTACAATTCTTAAAAGTTAGTCCTGTCAAAAACATTAATTGTTAATTTAAGTATGGCGGCGTTATTTTTTGCAGCATTTTTTATAATTTTCAAAATGCATATAAAATATATATATATGCATTTCTATAGAAAACGCAAAAAATTTCAAATTTTTTTTGAAATTTATACTATCCAAAAATGGCCTATTTTTTAATATTATTATCGCCTGCGTTGATAATATCTTAAATGAGAAATAGAAAAATTCACAAACAATCTGGTTAAAAAACATCTTTTTTTCGATTATTTTTCTTAAAATGAACAATTTATTTTTAAGAATTTCAAAGATTCAATTTTTACCATATTTTTTTTATTAAAAAAAATGTTTTTAGTATAGTTGTAAAAAGTAAATCTTTATAAATAAATTGTTCATTTTTTACTAAAAAAACAAAAACAAAATGGTTTGAATAACAAATTTAATCAGATTGCTTGTGAAATTTTACTAACATCGCCTAAATGTTTAGTGCGCAGCTTTGACACCCTCAACCTACGTGTTTTCTCAGATTTCCTTAATTTGTCTATCTCCAAAAACGATTGGGTTAGCATTCAAAGTGGGAATTAATTCTTATTTCCTCGGCGAGTTTTAACACAGGCGATAAGAAAATCAGAAAATTGTCCCCGTTTTGTATTTAACGTACAATAGTATTTTCATTCAATATATTTTAACCTGAAGTTGAATATTTATGGTGCTGGTTTAATCATTTCAAAATTAAACATATTTTATTTTAGCGCAACAACCAACAACTAAAGCAGCAACTGGAAGGAATTGTGCAAAGTAAAAAATAAAACCATATAACTCTATATTTTTGATACTCATACATATTTTCTTATCTATTTAACCTTTTAATTCCAGAATAAAAACTCTATTTTTACAAAACATTATGGGCTAGTTTTAGTTTCTTAGCAGTAGTCACTTCGGGGTTATATATTGAGGCATTTGCGAACTTGCAAGAATGCATATTTCACACCGTTTAAGGGTATCCCTGCTCCTAATTTGACATATTCTATATTTTCGATAAAATATTAACCGACACGGGCTCGAGATGATAATTCAGATTAGCCAGCTTTGTAGACTGCGCTTCAACTTGCGGAAAAAAAAATTTGCCAAAATTTTTTTGTATGACCACTCCTTCACACAAGAGCAGCCCTAACCAAAAGGAAATTCTGCTACTCTCTGAGGTTATATTTTGAAATAAACGTAAAGTCTTTAACATAAATTGTAATTAGAATACAAAACTTTGTCGATAAGTGCTATATTTATTCTAGATACGTAAAAAACTGGTCCAAAATACGGTTTTTGGACTTTTTTAATCGGAAAATCTATCTCATCCTAGTTAAATCTTCAAATTTTACTCAAATTTTTTGCAAAAGCTAGCTCTAAACAACAGAAGCTTTTACTGGGGCGTTTTGTCAATTTCGACACAAAACAAAAAATATGAATTTTTTCAAGGTAACGTGAAAAATTCGAAAGAAAAATGTGCTTCGATTTTTTCGAAAGTAGGCTCAAAAGAAAGGCTCGAGGAAAACACTGAGAGAAAGTTGGCTGTACGTCAACGCGCGAAGATTTGAAGTTTTAGTGGTCAAATTGAACAAAGGTATTTTTGACAATAATTTTGAGAAAAATATTAGGCTCGCTTTTTTTTAAGGTTACAAAAACGCCCACCTTAAGGGTATTGTTTGAAGAACTAGCTAGATAGCGACAATCAGTTTTTGGCATCTGATCTTAACCGAACTCGGAATGCAAGGAATTTTTTTTTTTTTTCGGTGATACTGGTTCACGCGGTTTTTGCAATTAAGAGCCGTAAATTGTCGGTTTTCCAGAGATTCTACGGGGAAATGTTTTTCAATTTTTTTTTTTCGGGTTATTTTTGAAGGGAATTTTTTTGGTCATAAATTTGTTGTGTCACGTGACAGCATCTGGGTGTCCAATTACACATTTTAGGTTATGTTTTGAATAGAACGTTTTCCGACGGCACATATGAAGATGAAAACACAAGATTTTATGGTAACTTTTCAAGAGAAAAATTTTTTGGTCATAAATTTTATGTCACGTCACCATTTTGGGTGTCAAATTCACATTTTAGGTATTTTTGAATGGAAACGACCGTTTGTCGGTTGGCAAGAGATTATACGGGGCAATTGTTCAAATGGAGTTATTTCTTACTGGGTAATTTTGTGTCATAAATTTTTGTGTCACGGTGAACACCATCTGGGTGTTCAACTTACCACATTTTAGGTATGTTTTGAATGGAACGACATTTCGAAGCATGAAAACCAAAGATTTATGGTAACTTTTCAAGAGAAAAATTTTGGTCATAATTTTATGTCACTGACACCATCTTGGGTGTCAAATTCACATTTTAGGTATTTTTTTGAATGGAATGACATATGAGATGAAAACACAAGAGCTGGGGTTTATTTCCAGGGAAAACACTTGGGAACATGACAATAAATTTTGTCATTGTTGACCCATCTGCGGGTGTCACATTAATGTTTTAGGTTATCTTCCGAATAGAACGAACCACATAAGATGAGTACAGTAGGGCAGATTGGGGTAAACTTTTCAACAAAAATTTTAGTGATTTGATTTTTGTCATACTGATACCATCGCAGGTGTCAAATTACATTAGTTTAGGTATTTTTTGCAAGGAACGACATATGAAAGATGATGAGATGGAATTTGGTGGTAACTTTGAATAGATAATCTTTGTGACATTGAGTTTGTCATATGATACTCTAAAGTGTGCATATACACTTATTCCCTCAAAATTTACCCAGTAAAAATATTTTGAAACATTTGCTCGTATAATCTCTGCCAACCGACAATGGTCGTTCCATTCACAAAATTACCCTAAAATGTGTAATTTTGACACGCCAAGATGGGTGTACGTAACATTAAAATTTTATGACCAAATTTTCCTTGAATAAGTTACATAAATCTGTGTTTTCATTTCATATGTCGTTCTATTCCAAAACATACTAAATGTGTAATTTTGACACCCAGATGGTGTCACGTGACTTAAAATTTAAGGACAAAATTTTTCTCTTGAAAGTTACACAAATCTTGTCTTTTCAATCTTCAAAATGTCGTTCCATTCAAACAAATACCAAAATGTGTAAGTGAACCCAAGATGGTGTCACGTGATCACAAAAATTTATGACCAAATTCCCTTCAAATTCTACACCAGTGAAAAGAATATTTTGAAACAATTGCCCGTATATCTCTGCCAACCGACTAACGGGCGTTCCATTCAAAAAATACCTAAAATGTTAATTGAACCACAAAATGTGTCCACGTGACATAAAAATTTATGCCAAAATTTTTCTCTTGAAAAAGTTACCATAAATCTTGTGTTTTATCTCATATGTCGTTCTAATTCAAAACATACTAAAATGTTATTTGAACCACGATGGTGCCACGTGACAGAAAATTTATGAGCCAAATTTTTCCTCTGAAAAGTTAGCACATAAATCTGTGTTTTCACTTCATGGTGTCGTTTCTATTCATAACATACCTAAAATGTGTAATGTGACACCCAATGATGGCTGTCACGCTGCACAAAATTTATGACCAAAAAATTTCCCTTCAAAAATAGCCGGATAAAAAAAAAAATTTGAAAACATTTGCCCCGTAGAATTTCTCTGGAACCCGACAATTTACGGTCTTAATTGCAAATTACGCGTGAACCGGTGATACACCGGAAAAAAGAAGAAAAAACCTGCATTTCGAATTCGGTTAAGATTCGATGCAAAAACTGTTTGTCGTATTGAGTTCTAGTTCTCTCAGTAACAAGATAAGCTTATTGGCTTCTAAAAAAAAGCGACCTTAGAAAAAAAATCGAAAGAAGCAAATTTTCGAAAAATTTTTTGTTGTCATTTGGGTTGTTTTTTATGCGTTCAAATCATAAACAATTGATTTTGTGCATTTTTATGACTAATTACTTGGCAGAAAAATGTAGGAGCAGGGAATACCTTTCAAAATGAAGTTTGAGTTTTTTGGTTTGCATCACTTTACGCCGCGCCAAACTTTAATATATCAAATTGATATTATCAATCAATCAAAATGTAATACAGAGAATAACTCATTTCAGTTTAAAATTTCACTAAAGAAATTGAAAAAAATTGTTCAAATATATTCGCCACCTAAACTTGCATTCAAAAAAACTGCAAACCTAACGAAATTGAATCATTTCTTTTTTTTGTAATTTTTAAAGGTCTTGGTTTTCGATTAACTGAATCAAGTTTTAAGAGAAAACTCCCCTTCTAGTAGTGTCAATAACAAAAATGTTTTATGCCATCTACCAAAGATTAAAATCCTATTTTTGAGATTATTCTAAAGTTTAAAAAATATATCACTAGAAAGAACTCGGATTATCGGAATTTCATAAATAAATTTTGATACCATTTAAAACTGCATTTATAACACTAAAAAACTCTGATATTCCTTTAATTAGAAATACCCCTCAAAATGAGCACTACTTACGCTCACCTGAGAAAAGGCTAAATCGAGGAGGACACCAGAACTTGTAGATGTCAGAACCCAACAAGATGAACTCGACGAATTAAATGAAAAGCGAGGTAAACATCTACCTTAGCACTTCAAATTGTAAAAAAACGAGCGTAACCCTCCACGGATTACGGGCACGTATGTGTTCTAAATTCGGACCACAAATACATGATTTTCTCCAAATATTCATCAATATATTTGTTATTATAATATGCCGAATTGATCCTGAAATTGAACTGAAGTAGAAAATGATTTCAAAAATCTTAAAAATGTCACAATTCTCTCAATTCAGTCGCCAGAAAAAATCTAGAAATATTCATCTCAACTCATTTTAATGATATGGATTACCGACTCAGAGTACAAATCTTAAATATTTGATGATACAAACAACGCAAGATATTAGCACACCAATCAAACTCTTGATGCGAATAGGCCGATTTCATTGGTCAGTTGAGAAGGATCAACCAATCAATGCTCAGATTTCGCATTTTTCAATATTTAGGATTTCGTACTCTGAGGTCGGTAATCCATATATTCAAGAGTGCTCGAAATTTCACAATAACGTGGTCTGATTTGCATCTAGAATCCCTAAAACTTCCTTAAATTTAAAATAAGGGAAACTTCATTGTTCTGTTCAATATTCTCCTAGTCCAAATAATACTTCCAATAATATTTTCGGTCTCTGTGATTAAGAACACGGGCACCCGTGAGTGTTAAGATGGCTTGATAATAAACAAATTTTGAGTGAGGAAATTTTGGCTGTAGAAAAAAGTTTAACAATTACGAAAACCATTATATTCTAAACGCAAGAAATGATTCGAAAATGGACACTCAGAATATATTATGTTTCTGGTGGGAATCTTTCCAGAACTCCAATGTTATTCCAATGCTCTCAGAACAAGGTAAAAGAGGCGACATTTTTACGGTGGTATTTTTTCTCCGGAGAAAAAAAGTGAGAAATTAGCCTTTGTTTATTTGTCACTTTTTTTCTTCGACAAATTCTGTCTAACCCCAGAAGTAAAAAAAAAGGCTGTAATTAGAAGTTGCACACATTTTTTTCGAAATATAAAATTTCAAATAAATCTATTCTAAATACCTTTTGCCAATTTTTTGTTTAACCAAATTGGTAAAATTAAATTTCCAAAACTAATTTCTAGAAGGTTCACCGACTGATAACATTTTTCAGAAGGAGAAGCGTTGAGTTATTTATCTGAACTGGAGGTGATAGATAATGACGATATTAAATTGTTTATGAAATAAAATTTATTTTTCAATCAAACCCCTTTTTCAAAAATAAAGTTTAAAAAAAAATCCTTCGTGAAAGAAACGGCGAGTCGACAATGATCGCCAACTGTTAACTGGTTACCGGTAAGAGATATTATTAATTATAACCCTGGGGTGAACGATAATCGTGATTGTTGTGAATGATCGGTTGTTTCGTTTCTCCGTATTAACGGATAATTATACATTACGGTTAAATTTGAAACCATAATGTTCATTTGAAATTTTATAAAAATCGGCTTCAAAATTATATCTATGGGTAGGTGGCAGCGGTTAAACTACAGTAGTTGATAACAATCATTGACTCACGGGGGTTGTTGACAAGAAAAAAACGATTCCGGGCAGAAAAAATGTTTTTGGCATCTAGTCGTCGAAAATGACTTTTAAAACGACCATTGAGATCACTAACTTCGATTTTTAGCATACTAAACTTCATTAACCCGATTTTTCAAAGGTAGGTCCGTTGTACAAAATCATTCTACCTTTTGAAAATGAAACTCTAAATCTTTTCTAAAATGTTTTCCCAGGAGTTCCCATTCAGTTTCGTCACTATAAGATGTCAAATTTTCAGGAGAAACACGAAAAATGTATTGGCTTAACCTAACCGGACTCAACCGAAAGGCGAAACCGGTAATTTAAACCAATAACCGGTATTTATCACCGGTAAAAATCAGATTTTTTTATTTTTCATATTTTTTGCCTTTGAATTCTGCTCCAGATTTTTTTTTCTGTTTTCGTTGGTATCGTCGGTAAAAGTTAGAAATTTGCCCGCTGCGCATCCTATCTATGGGTGAAATTATGCCTTTGGTTTTTTAGTCCATGTGTTACCTCGCATCTTTTTGCAAAACAAAAAAATATTTATTCTAAAATTGCATAAAAATATGAAAAAATATTTTTTTTTCGAATTGTTTTTGTTGTAAAATTTGATAGAAATTTTTGTTTTCCATTTAATTTATGAATTTCCATAATAAAATTAAGCGTCATTTTTGACGAACCGTATGAGATATCACAAAACGTTTTTTTGCATTCAACTGAAAACTAAAAAAAGATCAGGCCAATTTTTTAATTTTGTTTTGCTCTACGGTAATTCCGTTTTGAACCGGTTATTTTGCGATTTCTTCCAAATAAATACAGTTTATTATTACACACAAGTACTGCAAAACATGTTATATCGTTTAAAATTTCAATGGAGAATTCTTTAACATCAAAAAATTTAATATTTGGCATACAAACAGACTTCCGGTTTAGGGCGAAATAATGACTCATCAATGATTATATCAAATTTAAATGCACCAAAAGATTCCTTGGGTACGGTTTGCTGGAAACGATATTAGCAACTATGGATGATTTCGAACAGAACGGTGCTAAAAGATCAAAAATAATTTGATGAAAATTTTATTTTTTTAGAATCCGCTGTGTTAAAATCAGACATAAGTTGTTAATATGGTTTCACATAAGTACGGTCGGTACTCAAGGAATCTTTAATGATTTAATTTCTAATTCTCACTTCATATTCACAAATGGTCGATTCGCTCACTTTTTTCTCGATTTACAGCAATCAGGCAGAAATTCAAAAAAGTAGCGACATTTTCATGTGAAGGTAAAAATCGAAAAACAAAAGAAACCGATTCACTGAAATTCAGACAATTTTCCGGAATTTTCACCAAATCTCAAAACTTTCCGAGGATCTTGTTTCTTTGAAAAAAGCTTCAGCTCAAGGGACTCGTTTTGTTTAACGCGGTAAACCAGATGGTTGGTGGGAGTGGTACTAAACTGTCTATGGAATCGCGAGATCAAATATAGATCTTCGCTTATGTATGTTTCAAAAATGTCCAGTCTGCATTTTTCTAACGATACGAAGCCTCTGAAATCCAAAATCACTATCACCACTCCTTAAAAAGACGATCTGAGAACACCGCGTACCTCGAGCCAATTTTCGGAGTTGTACAACTTTTTGTGCCAAAACCTTTTGCCGATAATTTTTTGTAATTTGACACTCCCAAGGAGTCAAATAACATTTTTTATCTTAAAAGTCAAGAAGACCGTGGGACTGAAAATATACTCACATAGGTAGTTTTTTCAAAATTAAATGTTTAAAGCAAATTTTTTGTCATATGATCCTCTAAAGGGGTCAAATAATCTTTTTCGTTTGTTTACGAAAAGGATTCAAATTACAAAAAATATCGGCAAAAAGTTTTGGAGGCGGGAAGCGCGGGTAGATGGCAATTTGAAGCTGAGTTACTATTGGACTGTAATCTGAGATACGTGCCGTGCAAGAGGTATGCGGACGTACCGAGAGCCTGAGACTAGGGAAGAACTTA
>SCLH01000436.1:56005-75191 GCA_004367855.1 Oikopleura vanhoeffeni | reverse complement strand
TCGTTCACAGGAGGGCAGAAATCACGCCCAAAAGCCAGCAACTCAAACAGAAGGCCAGCCGTGAAGCCCAAAATCGTTCTGTAGCCGTGTAGAAATACTGCCAACCAAAGTGTAAAATCTATTCTTTTTGTTTTTGGTGAACGGAACTGAAGTATCGGGAATCCATCCAACCAGTAAGGCAAAAGGCTGCAGGAAACCCACCTTCAGCAAAACAAGCAGCACTTCCTTTTTTTGAGCAGCGGTAAGATTACCGGGAGCAGTTTGAGATGAAGAGGCTTTAAAATGTAAAAAAAAACTGAGGATAAAAAAAGTGAATTTTCATCAGAAAATGTCAAATATTTTATAGAAATTTTTTTTTAATTCAACCTAGGCTATTACAGTTATTCTCAATCAATCTTGAATTTTTTATTGTTGAAGTTGACAACGGGATTTTTTTTATGTCACAATAGCCGAATTAAAAAATCAACATTTTTGTACAAAATAGCATATTAAATCCGAAAATTTTCCATTCCGCCTACGCAAATTGATTTGTGATGCGCTTATGTCAAACCATTTAGCGTAAACTTTGCAAAGTTTTGAATTTTGGGAATTTTGATCCAGCTTGTTCAAACTTGATAATATGGCATTTATTTGTTATACAGCATGTCACATTTTTTAACTGCGATTAAAGTTTTTGCACTAGAACAAAGAGCCAATCAAAATGTTTGAGTTGGCAAACACGTAAGATCTAAACAAATTTAAAAAAAATCATTGACCAATTAAGGATGTCCAAATTGACACTGTAAATCAGTTTAAGCTAAACTAAAATCGCAAGAAAAAATGTAGCATGCTTAGCGTGCGCATCATTAAAATTTTGGTAAGAGAAAATACCGTCGCGTGAAAAATATATAATCGAAATTAAATATTTTTGAGTTTCTGTCTAAATATTACAGGATTCCTGTTCTTGGAAGTCCTATTTTAACTTGGAGAATAATTTGAACAAATGTTTTTAAATGAAAGTCGGTCAGAAAATTTAACAGGATTATTATTTCAAAAATTCCAATGTATTATTTCTTGGCCTTACTACTAACCCTTTATATTGACAGTAAATTCCAATTAAATTTGCATAGAAACTAAACACCAGCAATTTAATTTTCATGTGTGTTACTTATTGGTGACTTTCCCCGATTTTTATCTCATGTAGAAGTGGTTTATTCTTCACATTTAATGTAAAAGCAAAACTACTGCATTTTCAAACGCGTCAATTTCCGAAATAAACCTACACGGCAGTACAGACTGTAATTATTGGCAATGATAAGTTGGCACCATTTTTTGAAAATTTATTAGTAAACTTGTTTTCTTTTGAAATAGTCAACTGTGCCACCTAGAAGTTTATGGGGGTAATGTACGCAAATATATTTGTTCAAATTTGTTTACAAATCTGCCCAAGAAATTGAACAAGCGTGATCTCACACTGTTATTGTCTCCGATTAAATAGGCGACACCAAAGTGTAAATTTTGGAACATTTTATGTCATAGACTACACATCTATAAAGTCAATTTGTTATCTGAAGGAATCATTTCATATGCAAGTATTTATGTAAAGTTCGAGAACGAATTATACCGATTTTTTGTATTGTCAGTATAAAGTGTTTTAAAATCAAATGCCTGGTCGATAATTTTATCAGCACACGAATTTTGTAAAAAAAAATAGAAATTTTGAAATAAAAATGTAACTTTGACCGGTCATTTGAGTTCGACCACGTGGTCGCTGGCCCTAGCCAAAAAAGAGGGTTCGCTAAAAAAACGCTTTATTTTCACCTTTCAAAAAAAATTACCGGATTAGTCCTTCATACGGAGTCGCTAAAAACTGGCTTCATGAGTCCCTGTAGAATCTCAAAAATTTGACCGAGAAATCGTTTTTTTTTCAAAAATCTTTAAAAAAAAAAAAAAAAATCCTAAGTCTAGAAATGACCAGAAACAAATTCTACAGATTGTCAACCTGCTGTCTCTCGCACTTCACACCCCGACTTTTAAATTTCGAAGTTCTATAGTTAGTATTGATAATTGATATGCGTTCGTCAGTATTTTCAAATAACAATATCACAATTGAAAAACTAGGTCAGCTTCTCGACCATAACTTTCATTGTTTAAATTCCCATTCTTGAATTTTTCCTAAGCTAACTTTTATCAAGTGATCTTTATGAACAACTTAAACCAGTGTTTAACTTTTTCTGATATCATTTAATTTTCCTCAGTGAAACGGCTGGAGATTTAACATCATTTATTAAAATTTATAAAATATATTTAATATATATCATTTTGGTGACAACTCTCAGTTTAAATTGAACAATCGTAAATTAACCATTAGTCTAAATTAAAAAAGTTCGGAATTTTGCCCATGAATTCTTTCGGCATTTGACGTATAAATTATATAAATCATATAATTCACTTGAAATTAATTTAAAGCAGAATGTACGAGATGAGTATTTATGGAAAACCGCGCTAGGGTTTTATCGGTTTTCATGCATTTAAACCTATGCTAGTTATAAAAAACCAAAAAAGTACATTTAGTACTGAATTTAAAAACAAAAATGTTTACTAAAGTAAAAATAATGTTTTCTTTCATTCAAAATTATTTTTTTTCAGTCCAGTATTCCAGAAGAATTGACCGCTTAGAATATCCAAAATGTCATTTTTAGAGAAAATCACATGATTTTTGCAAAAAGCCGAGCGTCAAGGATTATAAAAATCCCTTTATACATCGAACGGGATGATCAAATTAACCTGATTTGTAGCCAAAACACTATAAAAAAACGCAATAATTTCTGTTTGAAATCACTGTGAGGGTAAAGTTTTTCGTTAGAAAATATAATCTAAAAATTACCAGTTTGAAGAAATTTTCCGATAATTCGAGTACTTTTAATAAATTTAAATTAATTTTCTTAGGTTCTCGCTATCTGATTTTGGGATACTTTTTAATTCCATAGACTATTTATAAAAACATCACCCGTTGTGATTATCGTGATATTGCCGTATAAAAGTAGCATTGGCTTTTTCGGCATTTTATATTAAATTTTAAAATTAGGCATTAACTAAATCTTATCCAAAAATTGCACAATAATTTCAAATATACACTATAAACTGTATAAGTGAATTAGTGTGATTTTTCATTCCAAATCGACAAAACGGAAATATCAAATAATAAATAATTTATGGTGATTTTCGTCATTTTACAAAAAAATTATCATAAGTCTTCAATATTTTATTCTGCCATTATATTTTTCATTTTTAGTGAAAGCTAAATGCGTTATCTCAGTAAATATTTTTGCCCAACCAAAGTGCCTTTAGTAGAAAATAGAGTGTCAACACCGTTTATATTTCGGCTTTTGGAAACGACCTTATCCGATTGAGTTTGTAAATAACTACAAATGACCACAAAAAGTCAAAAACTTATTATAAATCTCAAATGTTTTTCGAATAGAATAAGATGATTTGTCCTAAAAGCATAAATGTAAAAGGTGTGGAGAGTAAATACTATTGTGCAATTGATCATAATATTTCATAAATTCCATAGTTTAAAGCTGTCAACTTTGAAAAAACATTGGTTATTTCGACAGTAAAAATTTGTTGTAAGAGCTTGAAAATGTCGAATCGAAACGTTGCTGAAGAACGTGCTCAACGCCTAGAACCATTTTTCTATCTATCATGTTTTATTTTTTGTAACAGCTTTAAAATATTTGAATAACTTTGAAATTTCTCAAAAATTCAAAAATGATTTCAAAGATTTTTTAAAACTTGCTAAAAGTTATACTGTACATGTAAAGTATGTATTTTTTAACCATTCCAGAAATCATCGGTTGCGCCATAATAGTTTCTTCGACAAATTCCTCTATGACTTCTTAGGAATAAATTCGATAATAAATTCGAATAAAGAATTCTTATTAAAAAAGTTTTTTTTCTGATTTAAATTCACTAATTGTCTCTCTATTTATGGTTTAGAATTAGTGCTAGTCTGAGATAGCCGAAAGAGGTCGTTAAATCTCAAAAATAAATCTCAAATTTTTATTATCATAAAGTGAATCTAACCAATAAAGATAGTCCACCTATTACCCATATCTACTACGACCCATATCTACCCATATTCACCATATCTACCCATATCTACGCATTACCAATTATATTTAAGGTAGCAATCCGTTAAAAGTTGAACTATACCTAAGTCATAGAATAAATAAATGATATCAAACAAAAATTATACTAGTACACAAAAAATATTTATACACAATTATACACAAAAATGTCAGAAAGTCTAAACTGCACACTTGAACCTTTTTAAAGAGGTTTTAAATGCATATTTTTCATGGGAAAATAAAAGCCCAAATTTTGATCATTTATTAGTGATAATTTTAGCACCGCCTGAGTTTCAAGTTGCGTCGAGACAAAAAGTGATTTGACTAAAGTTGTACTTAATCTGATACATCTGAATTCAGAGACCTAAGCCCTTAAGTTTATGCTCACTCACAGTTTTGGATTGTACCCTAATATTAAACGTGTCAACGGGTTACTAACGCTGTGAAAGGTATTTCGACTTGATATTACGGGAAACGGTCCCAAACTTTAAACCTTGATTTTTGTATATATAGGCAGTAAGGTTTTGCGTGGTGACATTTTTTAGTATTATGAGAGGCATAGTATCAAAGACATTCTTCAGTTTATGATACTATTACCTTCTTCATAGGTACATATTTTTCATTTTTTTGTTATTTTTTAGGATGTGAACCATTTTTTATTTCGTCTTCATTTTCTTCTACGGTTACCTCGATCGTAACCGTAGTCCAGTATATGACGGCGAAACATTCCTTAAGAGTTTACCCACCAAACTCATTTGTGTAATTATTTTTATGACAAGACACCTACCACTGTGCTCCATGAGAGTCGGTGAAATTCTTCACCCACCCTTATGACGCATAATCATGACGTTGCGTTTTTCACAACATTTTTTTCATTCAGACCAATTTGGGTCAAGAGAAAGTAAACCTTTTCTTGACCCCAAATTAGTCTAAATAAGTAATTTGGATTCAGAACAATTTGGGATCAAGAGAAGTTAAACCTTTCTTCACCCCATTTGGGGTCAAAAGATACCGACTCATAATTTTCGAATATAATGTTCAAAGTTGATTTCTTATTTTTAACAAAATAAAGGTCGATTTTTTTATTAAATGATGGTGAAACTTTCAAGGTTATAACAGGTTTTGGTTCGAACAGAAGATCAATAGCATCTAAGTTCTATATTTTTTTTCATCAAAACCTAAAAAAATCCTATTTTTTTTATTTCTTATGTGCAATTTCAAGATTTAAATATTTCTATGGTCCTGAAATATGTTCGTTATGATTCATGAAATGACATCTACATTCTGGTATGAATAAAAAATGATTCACAAGTTCCAATTTTTTTCATCAAAAACTTAAAAAAATTTCGATATTTTTTGAAAAAATTTCAGTTCTTATCATTTATTTTTAGTATTTGAACATGAGTGTGCGTTTTGACTGCACGCGAATATTTTCTGCACATTCGCTTGGTCATTCAATGCCTTAGTTAAGCTTTTCTCTGCATGAATTTGACTCTGCATGAATTTCACTGCAGAAGAGTTATAAAGTTCCAAAAATGACTCATTAATTCGAAAAATCAAAATTGTCCACACTCAAGCGCTTCGCCGTGTGGGCATGCGATCTGTAATATCAAATGTTCAAAAAGTTGGTCGTCAACTCTCGGTTTTCGAGGAGATTAATGACTCATCGACGATGAGTCATCGTCAAAAATTTTAAATTTTGATATGATGAAAAATCGGAAAAAATCTTAATTTTTTGAATTTTTATTTTCAGCCAAAAGTCTCACAATATAATTTTACTTTGTTTGTTACTCATATACTTATAGAAGTCATTTTTTGATACCCCTCTCAACCTCTGTTTTGGCCTCCGTGGGTGACACCCTATTAAGGCCATTGAAAATCAAAATCGACACACCTAAATTGACTCCTCAAAAATAAAAAAAATAAACTTATTTTTTTTGTTATTTGTTTAATCTCGGTTCCTTAAGATTTGTTGTATTGGGCATTTCTTCCATTTTTGTAATTGCAATAAAATATTTTTCAACTCAGGCTGTAGTTTTTTTAGTTTCTCTTTTTGGTTGTTTCAAAGGAAAAAACACGCAATTGCAAATTGCTAACCAGTTACTGAAAACAACAAATTTCAATTTCCCCCCATTTCAATTAGTAATTTGGCAGACTGGCCTTGTTTTTGTTTTGTAAGCCCCGGTATAGTGGGAAACTGCATGTCAGACAAAATATACTACCTTAAAATGGTGCTGGCATTAAATCTGAAATTTTTAATGAAATTTTTTGAATTTTTTTTGAAAAATTAAGTGAAATTTTTAAAATATTTCGAATTTTTTGAATATTTTTTGAATTTTTTAGGCTCAAAAGAAGCGCCCAAAACAAAGATGCCGAAAATGCCAATAAAATGTTTTTCACCGACGTAAAGTTTCACAAATAGAGTTTGAAGTTTGTAAAAAACATTTTCAAAGTCAATTTTTGACACCTGTCCGCATTTTTTTTCAAATTTTTATTTTTTTTGTTTTTAAAATTTTTATGCGCATCTTTTAAGGATAATGATATGTAACAATGGACGATTCGATTCGAATTCGCATTTCCCACCCTATCCTAATGGGAGCTGTAAAATGAATTTAAAAATTGGTTCAAATCGGACTCTTTTTCCATTTTGTTTAAAAACTTATAATAATTTCAAATAATTTTGGAAAAAAAATTGTTAGATTCTGACCATTTTGTCAAATCTTTTCTAAGTTGTGTGGCCAAATGTAGTGAGCTATCAAAGAACTCAATCGGTTGATCCCTTTCGAAATGCCGAAAATTGAACAGTGTGAACCAGGGTTCGGCAGAACAACTTGACAAAACCTGATCGGATTGAGCCGAAAAAAAACTTGATCGGATTAAGGAGTTTTAAAAACTTGATCGGATTGACCTGATCGGATTAGATCGGATAAAAAAAATCGATCCAATCCGATCCGACCAAGTTCAATCCAATCCGATCTGATTCTGCCGACCCCTGGTGTGAACACCCTTTTTACTAATGAGAGGCACTTTGTACCCTAGGATGAATTAATATTATTTTATTTGAAAACGGTTAAATCATTGAAATAAAGGTCTTTGTGTTTTATTTTTATCTGAACTTGAAACTGTTCATTGTTCGTATTTGTTTAAACAGAACATAGTTCTTTATACGTTATTAAGGAGGTAGCTGTATTCAGTATTATCACCAGTTACGTAATTATAAGGCGATATGTGTCCCGAAATAGTTTTTTCACCAGAAAACAAGCAAAAAAGATTTCATATGAACTTTGGCGTCGTAATCAATGTGAATGAAAATCTATCGAAAACTTCATTTTTGTGTTTTTGATCGTCAAAAACTGTACTTTAATTTTTGAAAAGCAATTAATTGTTATTTTGACGATGAAAAGCAAGACTAAATATTTGAACATAGATAGAAAAATACTTTCCTGGCAAAATATAGGGACAAAAATACAACCAGTTGATTCAAAATTGTCCATATTTTTGTTTCAGCCTCGATTCACGACGGCTACCTCCTTAAAAGTTATAATTCATAATGATTATAATGCGCGTAATTATAATTCCAACTTAAAGAAACTGGTACAGATAAACTGAAAATAAGTACTGGCTAAATAACGGTTTATATCTGATCCAGCTAAGAGGTAAATGCGAACAAAAATAATCACAAGAGAATATTGTATAAGAAAAAAAACTTTGAATGAAATCGTTAGACTTTTTACTGATCGATTAAACTGGGTGTCCGAAGAGTTTTTCAAATTTTTTTCTAGTTCTGCACAGTACCGATTTTTTAACTTGGAAGTAGACTAGATTAGTATGACCAAAAATTTGTTTGAGCTTAATTTGTACTTTTTGTAATTTTAAATATTGTTTCAGGACTTAAATTGTCAAAAACACTTACTTCAACTCAAAAGTTAGAACAATTCAATTGGATCGGATCCACTCATTTAGATCGAATCGTTTTTGTTTGATCCGATTATGTTCAATATGTGCGTAGGTTGAAGCATCTAATAGCATTTATGATAATTTATGATTCATAATAGCGCCATGTTAAGTGCTCCAACCTACGCAACACTCGGAACCACTTTCATTATTAGTATTGTATTTAATTTATTATATACGAAGAGTTGCTTGTTGAAACAGCTCTATGTCGATAAATTGAAAATTGAATTGAGATCGGATCAAATCGGATGGGAAAAACTCTATTCTATGCGATCTCGAATTGGCTTGGATAAGTACAAAATTTAAACAGAATGGGATCAAACAAAAACGATTCGATCCAAATGGGTGAATCCGATCCAACTGAATTGTGCCAACTTTTGATTTGAAGGAAGTGTTTTTCACAATTTCAATCCTGAAACAATATTTAAAATTTTTTGTTTGGGGTCAAGTACCGGCATAAAATCGCTGATTTCTGTTTACCAAATAAATATAAATTAAATATATAAGACCGGGTAAGAAAGAACATTTGTGGGAGAATTTTATGATTTAGTAAATCCCGAGTAAAAAAGAATATGAAAAAGATCTGGTATATGTAATGCCCTTGGGGCTAAATAGAATATTGAGCAATCAACTCTAAAAAAGCTTTTTTACCCGCACTTGAGATTCGCACATTTAAAATTTTCTTAACCAGCGTGAGCTGTAAACAGACACGAGCAACCGTGAAGACAAGCGGCCGAGAATGAACGTGAAGAGAAATGATTGATGAGGAGGATAATGAGACATTTGGCGAGAAGTTACCCTTATCAATTTCTTTATCAATTGTCTTTGGCTCGATTGCGGTCATACTACTATTGGTTTATACTGTATATTGCATCTTTAAGTATCGAAAGAATAATTCCGAAAGTGAAAATGACGTCACCTTTAGCGGTAAGCGTCTTAACTCCTAGTTGCGTTAACATCACAACGGACATAATCGAAATGTGGTCAAAATCGGACCACAAAATGCCTAAAAAGATAATAGGATTATATCCCACCGTGACATTATATAATCAATTCATCAAACAAAAAGAAGAAAAAACATCATTTGATTGAATCGCAGACTCTTCTGATTTTCATATTCAAAATATTTTTTTGAGTCAATTAAAATTCCTTGTAAAAATACCGTGATATGCGTCATTTTCAATGACTCATTAAGCCTTAACCAATCAGTGAACACGAAATTATTTTAAGATCTAACTAATCTTGATTCTAGAAAAACAAAATTAAAGATCGATTAGGCATCTCGGAAATTTTGTCTTCAATTTTTGATGCAAAATTGATTTTGTAAAAAAACAAACCACTGAGAACAAAAAATATCCAGGAAATAATGAAATGCGTAGGCTTCGGACGTTTTTGGCACAATTTTGAATAAACGACTTTGATTGGTTAATTAAAATGTGTACTGGTAGTTACGGAAAGTGATTGTTTAGGCAGCAGAGAGCACTTTTGGGAATTCACGGTGCAATTTCAGCGCCAAAGAAAACAAAATACAAAATTTACTAACGCTCAAATAATAGAAAACAAGTGTGAAAGTTCACGAGCCTACGCACCATATTCTCTTATTTAAGAGCAGCCAATAAGAGGCTCAGATTCAACAGTGTTATGATACCTCTTTTGAGCAGAGAAAAATTAGGGGCGTTAGTAGGTTTAAAAATAATTCATTGCGAGGATCGTCAAAAGTAAAAGCTTTCGATTATCAGTACGATATGATATCGTCGATATCTGTTTAGAATCCATAATTAACCGTGACCACCTTCTTAACGGGCTTATCAACGCATAAATTGGACATTTTTGATCGGCGGTTTATTATGACAAAATATGCATTTAATGTGATAATCAACAATTGAATAAATTAAAGGTTTAGTGTTAAACAGTAAATTATTTTTAAACTTTTTCTTGAAAAAATGCCATATCGGCGGAAATAGATTATGGTTTTACTTTTGTCTAGACTAATTCTGCCGTAAACAAATTTGAGAATGAGCGTAGTCTCGCACTTTCACGAACTCAAGTTTAATTTTTAATTTAGTCACGTGACCTGGTCAATTTAATACTCCGCATCTGGGCCCGAACATAGCACCAAAATATTTTTATCTTCACAAAAGACGCTAGATACTAGTAGAAAACGGTTTTATTCAGTTTAGCACCACGCGTGTTCATAATTGACCCATGTTTTAGCTAGCTAGTCAACAAAGGCTGTACAATCAACACTGGTTTAAATCGCATATTGTTGATTGTATATATGTTGATTGTATCAATATGTTGAAGTTCAACAGTTGAACCATAAAAGTTAAAATCAAATTTGCTAATGAAAAAATAGAAGATAAATTATTTTGGATATAAAAAATTCTGAATTTCGCATAATTTTTAAATCTTAATTCAGTCCCAAAAAGTTGGAAAAATTCTTGCCCGAAAAACAACCAAGTATAAGTTATACAATATAACTTGTGGCCTATAATTTATGGAAAAGTTCTCAAACTGGGTTTTTTCGGGCAATAGTTTATTCAAATTTCAAACAAAAACACAGAAAATTTATTTTTTACACCGTCAAATTTAATTGTTTTAGACAAACGTAAAGAAAGGTTTTCAGGTGAATTCATCCTTGTGAAATCATCTGGTGAATACAAAAATTTATCATCGGTAAAAAAATTGATTAAGCTGTTCAAAAATTTCACACGAAGATTTAAAAATTTGAATACTTTGATAGGGTTATCCGGGGAGAAAATAAGACGCGTTCTAAAACAGCAATATATATATGCCTTGGTTACTGCCCTGAAATTAAAATTCGAAATGTAAATTTTCTTAAAAAGTATGTTACTATTTTATTAACTTGTGTAAACTGGGATTTTACAAAATTCGGGACATGCGTAAATGACCTCGAACGGGCTAATAATAAGATTATTGTAATCTTTAAAAACAAATCAGGTGATTGTATTTACTAGTTTAAGAAATAAACAGAAAACTAAAGAACTCACGCTTTAACATTTCAAATGATAATGCGTAGCCTTTTCATGCATATCGAAGATAATTCCTGTCAAAAAAATTTCTAAACATGAATGTGTCATTATTGACTTAGTAAAACATTTATTGCTCTTCGGCTAAACTCGACGTTCAATATTTTATCGAAATTGACCCATTAAGGGGAATAAATTAAGTGACTAGTAAAATTGTGACAGCTTTTGCTAATAATTTGTTTCGAAACTCCAAAATAATCTAACGTTTTCCCTGGAGTTTGAAAAAGGTTCAAAATTTTGAGCACTTAAAAAAGAGACACTTTAAGGGGGTAAAAATCGCTGAAATTGACTTTTATTGATACAAATTCGCCGTACAAATTCGCTATACATTTTAGATTCTACTCACATTGGCCATTTTGTGAATCTTTCCTTTAGCTTGGAAATTTTTTTGTTTACATACACTGCTTTACACATGAGCGACACGAAAGGAAATAAGCCAAAATGGTAAAACTATCCGCTCTTAGGTTTATTTCTGGCAAATTCTTAAATATCGACCTCAAACTCGAAATTTGATTTTTTTGAAGGCCCATGATAAAAATTTCGAAAAAAATGTGCTTCGATTTAAAAAAAAAATTGCTCAAAAGATTTCATTGGTCAAATTTGAGCAGATCAACCAATGGAAATCTCATATTCCGCAGTTTTGGAATAGTCACGATCTGTCGGTTGAGGGCCCCTAATCCACTAGAATTCTCTATCCACAATAGTTTGTCCGTGATTGTGACTTTAAGGTTAATTTCAGGTTCATTTGTTTTATCCTGCATGCCAAGGGTTAAATAAATAAAGCTTAAACTATCTCGTCATCGTTTTTAATGCTTTTTGACAAATTACGATCAAAGTTGAATCTGACCAACCATTATTACCCCGACCACACCCTTAATAAAAAATTTAGACATGAATATCACTGAAACTCCAGAAGCTAATCTCCAATCAAATGCAGTTAATACAGAAGTTACTGCTTTATCCGATGAATTGATGAATACTGACGAAAAAAGTTTTGACAAAGTTTCCCTCGAGAAGCCATTTTGCCAATCTAAAGCAAAAGGCGACAAAGATTATGATCGGATAGTCCGATCTTGTGAAGATAATGATATTGCACGTATTTTCTCGATTTCTTCAGCCTTTATTCATGCAATGGTCAATGAAAATTTTAGAAATATTGAAGAGGTCAGCAATCAATTATATTGAAAATTTTCTGTTGATTTATTTAAAAAAATGTATCATAAAATTTTCAGACAAATAAAAGCACGCAAATCGAAAGATGATCATTTTTTAAAGTAGGTAAATTGGTTTGATTAGGTTATAAAATTATATAATAAATTATTAATTTCGGGCGCGGAGTCCTTCGAAATAAAAAATTGAATTGTAAAATTTGTCACCACCTAGTCAACACGTTATATGTTAAAAATATGTTGTTAAAAATGTGTCGGGAAATGATAAAGCTTTACTCTATTGGTTCAAGCGTAAATTACGCTTGTAATGTTCTTTCTGTGGGGGGCGAGGAAAACGAGCGTGATTAATTGTCTGGCTAACTAGAGTTTCATCGCTGAAATCACGACACTTTCAAATTAATAAATTTACCTTTCAAATGAGAAAAATGAAACGGGAAACTACATAAAACATGACCATTTAATAGAAAATGCATCAAAAATGCACTTAATTTCATGGAAATAAATGTACGAAATTTGTTATATTATTAAAAAATCCATTATAAAAAGATATAAAACTTATTTAAAAGTAGAATCAGTTCTTTTTGAGTACGTTAGAAAGATAGTGAAATTATTTTTTCGTATTAAAATTACTCAAAACTCATAGCGCGCTATCATTTGCCTGGCTTCATTACATCCAAAAATTATGAAAATAATTAAGAATGTTATTAAAATGTTATCAAATTTTACACAAAAAATAATATATTAATGTCCATCAGAGTCATTCGAGCAAGTTAATCACCTCAAATGTGTGAGTACTAATTTTAGAATTGTTGAAAAAATCGAAATGAGGAATCGAAAGAATAAGATCAGAATAATAACAAAGAATTTAATATTCAAAAATAGCGAAAAGCTCTGATGGACGTGGTTTACAGATTTTTTGTACTCTAATTTTTAGTTTTATATGCTCGAAAACGACCAAATTCGATGGTTTTTTGAACGTCATGGACAATTTTTATCACAGGATGATGGAAACCGGGTTGATATTTATTTTATTTTCATTCGACATTTTTTCCTGAGGTCATTTTTGAAATACTATTGAAAGATTTCCTTGCGTTGGTCGATTTATAATTTGGCATAAAACCACCAAAAATCATATTTTTGATCAGTATTATTTTCGATGTTTGCATTCGACAACAATATTTCGACAACAATATTTCCTCCGATAAAAACGCTGGACACTCATTTTTAATTGATTGTTTCAAAAGACAATTTTGATTAAAAAAAATTTGGAAATCATTTTTTTTTCGTATAAATTTTTTTCTGGTAAATTTATTTTTAATAAAATTATGATTAAAAAAAATTGTTCTAAAATTATGAAATTTTAGAATTTTTCATCAAAATCGGCGTGATAAACGGCGACTAATGCTGACTGAAGCCAAGATTTTACCTGGTGGATTTTGCAAGATTAAAATATAAATTAAAATTTAATATTTGCAAATTTCATGACAAAAATTGCATTTTTAAAAATTACCTTTGAATTAAATTGTATTTTTGAAAAGTCGAATGCAAATAAATTATCTTATTCAAAAATCATGACAATTAAATTTTTCAAAAATGCCCAGAATAAAATTGCATTTTCTCTCAAAAAATTGGAATAAAAAATATTTACCCCGTAAAAAGTCCTCACGTTCTGCGTGCAATTGCTTACTCCCGCATCGTAGGGTGTCGTTTGATGCTTCAAGAAAAAGATTTATATCGAATCGGTGGAAAACTAGATACAACAGCCTGTCGATTATGTAATCGTGGAAGTGACAGGAAGACTTCAGGTATTTGACCCTTAATATATGACGTACAATTCGGCGACAAATAGGCACCTCTTATTATGAACGTTTCCCAAAATTATTTGGAACTGGAAATCGATGCCAAGTTTTTGAAAGCAGTGGCATTTATATTATAAGAAAGTTATTTAGAAAATTAAAAATAATTTGCAAATTTTATCATATATGTGATAAATATTTACAGTCCTACCGCCGAATCAAACAACTTTACTTGCAGTCCTAATAAAATATTATGGTTTTTAATTTTTTTCTTATCTTAAGGGGTGGGCCGTCGTATATTTTTTTGGGCCTTTATAAAATTAATTTATGATATATTAGCATCGATTCTGACTAAAGTGGACTCCAAGGAATCTCGTGGTGGCAATCATTTTTTTCAAAACAATCTAGAACAAAATCTCCAGATTTTCAAAATCGAATTATTCTTTTTGCTTTAATCCTGCCGCACAAAACTCGGTTGATAGCGCACCATTGTATGATACATTTTTATTTGGTGAATATGACCCCGAAAACGATGCATGACATTAAATATCGGAAACGTCTATTCGATTCTTAGAAATTTCATTATTTTTAGCCAAAATGTTTAACCTATTATCGATTTGACGCTGATTAGTTAAATATTTTGATTAGTGTAAGCCAAACTTTTGATCAGGGAAAGGTCAGCTTCAATTTTGGTGGTACCTTTGTTCACGATCAGACGAACTCTTTTTTTCTGAAACCCCCTTTCATTCCGGTTATACTGTACGGATGTCATATTTCTAGAATTTCTAGGGTGAATTCAAACAAAATGGCTCCAAATATTGTACCTCGAGCTTCCCGTGATCTGTGTAAATTTTCAGACGGCTTTGTATGTGGGTGTAAAAGAAGATAGATTGAAGATCGAAAAATTGTAGAAAAATCGGCGTTCTCCCAAAGTAGATCTAGAATTCAAGAGCGATTCAAAAAATGGCTCCAACTATTACTATTCTAGTAACCTCACTTTCTCTACTCTGTAGTAATTCTTCAGACGCTTTGTATGTGGGGTTCTTAAAGAAGATAATTTTTGAAAAAAACGTGTTAGTGCTCTAGAATAGACTAACCACCTGGTGGTGTGATGTAACAAGGTTGACTTTGAAATGTGTAATTGTTAGACGAAGGCTATATCTACAAACAAGTATCCTCAGAATTTTTACAACTGCACTAGATTTGTTATGAGGCGTGATTGAAAGGTACCAGATTACGACGCCCACCCCCTTAAATTGCTTTGCTTATAATAAACCAACCAGTTCTAAATATGTCAATTATAGTAATTTCTTCAGATTTTTAAAGTATTTTCACTACACTTTTTGAAGATCTATAACTTTTTTGGGACGAGGGTAAAATGTTAAGATGACAAGAGCTGAAATTGACATCCTAATTATTGACAATTATCAGTATTTTGTAAAAAGATCTAAAACAAAATATTGTCACGTTGACGCTCTTAAATTAGAAGTTCTAATAATTAGAAAGGTTAATTTTTTTTGGAATTGTTATACGTTGTAAACTCGAAAATCCTTCTTCGAAACCGACTTTGGAAAGCTTAAAATTTACTTGCAGTTGTTATTCAAGCTAAATAAAACTGTCAATATCAAATAGAACCACAGGTTTTTAAAATTTCCTCCTCTGTTATTGAAAAATTCAGATCATTCATAAAACTGACAAAAATGAGTTTTGTACTAAAGTAGTAAAGTTTGAAAAACTGTATTTTTTTCTTATTTTTGTTTGGTTAGAGAAGATTAAACCAAAAAAAATACTAACAAACGTTCCTTTAGTATTTCAATATTCTGCGTAAATTTCTCTTGATCGAATATATCGCGCGCTCAACCATAACAATGAAAGTAATGTGATAATCTCATTACAAATAAAAAGAAGCCTAATTCGTGTTAATAAAATTTCTAGAAGAAATTTCAAGACATTTTAGAATATATTTTCTTGATTCATTTCCATAAAGAGTTTAGTTTTGGTATATATATTGCGGGCTTCCTGGTTGTTTTTTAACTAAATTTGTAGTACAAAATTTTATATAATTCGATTTTTGAAAAAAAACTCATCCGATTACATTATTAGATAGCTCAAACTGAGCACAAATATCTCGTGAATAACAAAATAAAAAAAATGGTAGGAATCTGACTGGTGTTTTTTTAACGAAAACTAATAATTAAACTATTTCAGTAATATTAAAAAAAATAGTCCATTTTTTTTTATTTTATCATTCACAAGATATTTGTGCTCAGTTTGAGCTATCTTATGAGGTTTTTTTTAAAGGCAGCCACCCTTCTCATGACGATTACGGGAAAACCGTAAATGCAATCGAGAAACGTTTTTTGCATTCAACTGTCAACAAAAAAAGCTCAATGAAGAATTTCTTTATTTTTTTTCGGACTACCGGTTGACCGGTAACCGGATATCTATAACATAGGCATTTTCAGTATAAAATTTGAGGTAAAAAATGGACACTCGTATTTTTTTACTGGAAATCATCAAAAGTATTGTTCAAGCAGTAAATGTGTATACAATCGGGATATTAGAATGAAAAAACATGAAAAATTTAACTTTTCGGCTGGTTTGAAGAAAAAATTTTTGGGCACACCGAGATTCGAACCTACCGAAAAAATTATATTCCGGTTTATATCTCTACCTGATATTCAATCAACTAAGTTGATTCAACTTTATAAAATTTCTATATTGAGCTTTTTTAGTTTGCAGTTGAATGCAAAAAACTGTTTCTCGATTGCATTTACGGTTGTCCCGTAATCGTATGAGAAGGGTGGCTGCCTTTAAAAAAAAACTACCTAAGAATGTGATCGGATGAGTTGTTTGCAAAAACCGAATTATATTAAAATTTTGCTTAAAATCTAGTGAAAAACGACCAGGAAGCCCCGTAACAAATATATCTATAGCCATTGGGGTATTATAGAAAGGCCACTATAGCTTATAATCTCCAGGAGGCCACGTTATAAATATATTATATGCTGAGAAATATTTTTGTAATACGCGAATTTTGTATAAATTTATAAAAATAGACCTTAGCGTCAAAAAAGCGTATTCCAATTAGTCGCAATTGATTTCTCAAACCCAATTTACCCGAAAATGATATTTTGTTTGTTCAATTTCTTAAACAAAGACACGTCATTTGTGCATGCAGATTTACAAATAGACCCGCTGAAGTTATAAAAATGACAAATGAGGCTAGATTTCGGACGATTGCCCACAATCGGACCATTTCGGGAATGTATTAAGTAATGTATATTTAAGGTCACTGTGATTGTTGCAGTAGTCTGGATTGTTCTATAGATCTTGATTGTGCTTCATCGGTAGAAGATCAAGAACATTGCCAATGTTGTCTCGCGCACAGAATTCCCCTCACAAGTGATCCATCGTATGATGCTTATATAAAACAGGTGAAAATTCAAAAATAAAAATCTTGAAGATTTTTCATTTATTTTTGATAACACAGTATACGTATTTTTTTTCGTTGGAAAAATCGAAAAGACGGTGGGAGAATCTACTGATAATTTGAAGAATTCTCCTCGCCCTTCCTCATTTCCCAAGATAAAAAGGAGTAGCTGTATATAAATAATTATGAAAAGCTTAGGAACGTATAGAAATATAAATATAAGAAATTTTTTCCTCTTCAATAAGTTTTATGACAATAGTTTTAAAATTTTCTTAAAATTTTAAAATTAAATATATTGCAAGTTATTTTGAAAACACCTCTTCAAACATTTACAATGACCCCTTACTATATACTTAGTTATATGAGTCAAATAATTTGAAACGTTTAGAAATAAGTGGTCATCAGATGTGGCCACATAACTTATGTGACATAAGTCTCCACAAGCCAACTCGCGCGTTTATTGGCCTAGACATGTGGTGAATAGCGCGGCATCAAAATGTACACTTTTATCAAAGAGCAAAAACAAAATTCAATTATTTTTGGCGTTTCAAACTATTTGAATCATATCCCTTTACGAGGAAGTTAGATATTTTCCAGTTTGGTCAAGTACATTAGTATTACTTAACGTAAATAATGTACTAGACAAAACAAGAAAATATCTACTTTCCTCGTAAATAGACTATGGATTACTCGCCCTCGGAGTACAAATCCTAAATATTTGAATGATACAAACAACGCAAGATATTAGCACCCAATCAAAATCCTTGATCGCGGAATAGGCCGATTTCATTAGTCAGATTAATAAAAGATCAACCGATCAAATGCTCATATTTAGCATTTTTCAAATATTTAGGATTTGTACTCTGAGGGCGGGTGATCCATATCATATAGTATATTTTGTATACATGTAGATGATGGATGAATGTTTATTTATCTTTTTATCAGAAATGAAATATTTTAATCGAAATCTCAAAAACTGTGTAGCTGAACTACCGAAACACATTTTTAAAATCAGACCGTAAAAAATATTGTTTTGTTATCAAAAATTTTTTTTTTTGGGAAATTTTATATTTTGTCCTATAAATTGTATAAAAATACATTTGAAGAATGCTATCCGGTGGTTAAGATTTTCTGGCCTCAAATGCAAATAAAAATACCTCAATTTGGACACTAAAACATTTATTCGTGTTTTGGGTGCTTTTCCGTACATTATTTGATTTTCAAATGCAAACGATACATGTTATGATTTGGGAAAACCAGATTATACAAAGTGAACTCAAGGATTCTGCCTTTGCTTGACAAAAGTTGATCAAGAGATAAAAAAAAACGCAAATCCGACAGTAGCATGAGTCATGCTGCATGATTCGCGTCGTATTAAATAATTCATATCATTCAAATTTTCATTAAATTTTAGACAATATTTGTTTTTCCGAAGTGTACGAGTTAAGAGGGTTGTGGGTGTTAATAACTTCTAGTCCGAGAAATTTTATTCAAAATTCTAAATATCTAGTCATTCACTATCTAGTCATTCAGCATTCGCTTTGATATTATTTGTTTATATTATAATTAAATAAAATTTATATAAATATATAAAATATAATAATAAAAAATGATAAAAATATAATAAATGTATATAATAATATAGTTATTTTTAAACTTCTAGAATTCGCCA
>SCLH01000436.1:2279-36266 GCA_004367855.1 Oikopleura vanhoeffeni | reverse complement strand
ACTACCAAAACTTGAGTGTGGATAGGAGATATCATAAAAAGTCAAATTTTCTAAAACGACACTTGAAAACTTTAGAAACCAGCTCAAATTTGTTTCAAGACCAATTTTGAAAAAAAATTCGACCAAAATTTCCTCGAGCATAAATCAAAGCATATATTAAAGTTGATCCCGACTAAAAATTCCCGAGGACAAGAATTAAGTAGATTCCCGAGCATAAATAATAAAAAATCGACTAAATCCTTGTCGTCGGAATCTTCGACATATTCGAAAATGACATAAGGTTTCTTAAGTCAATAATGGAATTTATAAAATGAAATGGTAAATTTAGTTTTATAATATTTCTGTTTGTATTAATCTGGAGATTATTGAATTTTTGGCTAATCTTTTTTTTTCAATTTATCGATCTATGTTGAGCAATTAACTTAAATTGAAAATTCTTCTGGACGACGCTGAATTAAAATATAAGCCTACATTGTGCAATTATTTATGCTGTCAGAATCTCATTTTCAAAATGTCAATAAATATTTTAAGGGGTTGCCATTAACTCGACAGATTGCATTCAATATAACTTATGAAACTTAAAAGTTAGTTATTTTTATATATTTTTTAGATTTATTAACCAACGTTGAACGTTTCGCGTGAGCATTTTTCAGGGTTTTGAAATATAAGTTCTGTAAGTTTCAAGAATTCGAATATTCGAGATCTCAGATTTCCAAATTTTTTTGTGTGAGAAAAGTTTATAATTTTGTTTATTTTTGGTGCTTATAATCGATAACTAAGCCTACTAGTATAAGTATTTTCAAACTATCGGAAATCAATATTTTATCAATTTTCGTTAAGTTTTAACTCTCAGAATTGCAGACTATTTTTGGACCCATAGAATCATATGGTCACGCGTGACCATGCTTTTCAAATCAAGCGTATAACCAAAGATTCATTATCAACATATTTTTTTAATGATATAATTCAAATAATTTGCTAAATTTTTATCAAATAAAAATTTATAAAAAAATAATATAAAAGCATAAAATGTTAATAAGATAATAAAAATCCGCTTTTTGATCACGATTCACACAATTAAGTCCATAAGTAATACAACTAAAGACTTAATTTGACATTTCGAAATTTGTAGTATTAAACTGCTAACACTTTGCCTTCGCTGTGTTTATAAACAATCCAATGTTTTCATCAAAATTTTCTCTCAATCTCGCAAAGCGCCCTGACTTGATTGTATTATTGATATCTGATTTGAGATGACACATCGAATTGATAGTTTTAAACGAATCTGTAATACATCATTCCTTGTTCTTGATCTCTGAACTTTATCAGACTGGGAAAGATATCTATTCTAGTGTAATCGTAGGCGTAGAACGCGAATCCGTTATCAGATTTCAAATTTTGTGAGTACTTTCTGAAAAACATAGTACCGATATACGTTAATTCGAAAAAGTGCTCAAATTACGTCAAAAAAATTTGATGATAAACTTCAACCGTTTTTAAGACTTTTTTCACATTACAGCATAGTCCAAATAAAATCATGTTCCGAAATAATTAACAAATTACGTTTGGAATATGTCATATATAAATCCCTATTTCTTGAAAAATTAAATCACGTGACGTTTTTGGAAAATGTCGTTATGTTCAAATATCTTAGATTATGTTTTAATTTGTCCTCAAATTTTTCCGATGTAATTTATAACTTTTTGTGTACTTCGACCAAAACTTTATTTCTTAATTTGAAAGTCACGTGATTGTTTTTGAACTTTGGTGTGATAAAAATAGTCTCAAAACCTCTAAATAACCTCCTCCTCTTTTCAAAAATTGATTTGGGTAATTTTTGAAAAAAGAACTATTTTTGACAACCTTATTCTTTATTACGGTCACGTGATAATTTTTGGGCTATAAACCATAGGCTAATGTAAAAACGTCTTAGAATTTTTTATTGATTCCGCTTAAATTTTTTTTTTGATGATTTCAATATTTTTTGCAAAAAATAAGAACTGTATTTATTAGAACCTACTGTAAAACTCCTTATAAATTGGAAAACACCAACATATGACGTCATTTTGAACGCCTACGTGTTTTTTCATTTTGAACATAAAAATTTATTTCTGTCCCCATATAAAATCAAACTAGATTACAAACGTCTCTTTATTAATATTTATTTTGGCTTATCAATAATTTAAAGTTATTATAAAATTGAATCGAACAAAAAAATAAGATAAAATACAGTTGACAGCCTACAGCAGTTTATTTATGCTGGATTAAAATTTAATCTTAAAGTAATCACATCTCCTTAATCCCGGCGCGATTATCGCGCAATAATTGTAACATTTTGTGTAAATAACGATAAAAACATTATCTTTATTAAATTTCAAGACATTTTTAATAAAAAAATTTTCTTCCTAGCCAAAGCTAAGCATTTCAAATCCGGATGCATAGAAATAACAAGATTTATAGATCGCTACTTCAGATCACTGGTATTTCAAGTTTTTCTCAAAATCGCCGCAGACATTGCTCCGAATTATGTACCATTATTTTTTTTTGGTTGTTTTGCCAATTTTGTTAACTTTTCCTGATTTAGCGTATCACTTGGTGGCGGTAGTGGTAAAAAACTGGCTTGTACTAACGAAATCATAATGAATGATAATAATAATTTGAACGAAAACATAATTTGTCAAGAAAATATTTGTATTTGTGACTGTTATATATTATTCCCCTTTTTATATATTGTATTTTTCCGGTAGATGGCGCACGATCCCAGAGAAGTGAGGAGTTAATGAAGCAAAAAGGTTACAGAAATTAACGGAAAATTTAATATTCATTCGAAAATGTCTTGAAATCGTTAAATTTAGACAACTTCATTAAAGTTAAAAAAAGATATATTCAAAATATGAGCCAATATCTCCGTTTTTCGTTTAAAGATATACTTTTTAAAACCGAAGTGCCTTTAAGTAGTAATTAGGGTGCCTATTCGACACTGTCCACAGTGTGGACTCCACAACGTTTAAATTTCGACTTTTCGAAACGATTAATCCGATTGAGCTCTTAGAAAGCTCTAAATGACCACCCATATTCACAGAAAATCGGAAAAATGGTCCTTATCGGACAATTTATCCAATTAACAAAAAAACGGAAGGTTGCTGCCAACTTGCTGGGTTAAGGGAGTGGGCGTCGATAATTGGGCTATTTTTACACATTTACGAGTGAAGTTTTTGAGAAACCAGGCTTCAGAAATGATTGCGCATCTCCGAGCGGTGGAAAATTTTAAAAAATTTGCCCTTAGTGGTCAAAACAGCGTATTTGGGAGCCTCACGCAAAAGCCTACTCCTCTTCGAAAATATATAGAAAATTTTCAATTTGAACATCAACTTCACCGCAAAGCCTGGATTAAGGTTCAAACGTTAGCCTTTTTTTCAATTTTCTTCTCCAAAGTCTCAGGAACGACTTGTGAATTTTGAGTTTTTGGTAAAATTCTGAACTATAAATTTTCTAAAACCAACTTTATTTCAAAAAATCCTGAATCCAAAAAAACTCTGGGAGTTAGGAAACTCAGTGACAAATTTTCTACAAAATAGGGTAATCAAAAAAATTATCAGAAAAATCCCAATTATCGTCACACTTAATTTAACCTTTAATTTCAACCTCCGATAAACCGACTTTTCCTCGAAAAAATCTCAAAACCAAAAAAAATCTTAGAAGTGAAAAAACTTGACGCCCACTCCCTTAAACAGTTTTTTTTTAATAAGACACCGTGTGGTCTTTTCAAGACTCAATAACAATTTTTATTGATAATAAAGTAGTATTTACGACTGGCTTTGGTTGGAAAAAGGATATCGTAGATTATCGAAAATATTTTGATTGAATAAAAATTTGATACTGACCATTTTTATTTTTTTCATCAATGGCAGTTAATTTAATCGGAAAAATTAATTGCCTTTTTTGTATTTGTCAGCAGAAACCAAAATTATAATTTAGAAAACGCCATTTTTGTGTCTTCTTTTTTTACACAAACGCTATGACCAGATGGTTGAACCGGTAGCTTTTGTTCAAAGTACACACGTCATCTGATCATTAATTAAGAAGAAACGGCAAAAATATGAAATCATCTTAACCGGCGGTTGAAATATTCAACTGCAGCAGAATTGTATTTGTCAAATAAACCGCCGTATTGATATTCGTAAAAATGATATCATTACCTGAACCAAGGTGACTTTCAAGAGTCCGTGTCTAGTGCTTTCTGTACCCAAATTGTTCTTAATCCAAATTTTTATTTATACCAATTTGGGTCGGAAAGGACGCTCGTGCTTAGTGTACCCAAATTGGTCATACTGCTCAAAATCAAAATTATATCCGCCACCCTAATGACGTGTCATCATGAGTTTTTTGAAAAAATATTTTTCATTTCGATCAATTTGGGTACGTGCTTTAAGAGGGCGGTCGTCGCATTTTAAGGGGTTTTCAATTCTTTGATTTGGTTTCACAATCATCAAAAAACGGTATTTTGCTCTAGTCAACATGGGGTCAAAATACTGTTTTTGGTGATTCTGAAGCCAAATCAAAGAATTTTCACAAAAACTCAACAAGGCGGTGTGCTCACGTTCTGTCCGGTTAATTTAAAACATGAATCATTGTTGAACCTTGAAAACTCAGGGAGGAGATTTTGAAAAAATAATTCCGTCACTTTTGTAAGCACGTTTCTGATTGGACGAGTCATCCGTCACTTTCGATTGTTTTTTAGCAAGCAAAATTTTTGTTAAACTATATCAAAAAGAGGTAAAAGTTAGTCCGACGATTTGTACTTTTGCGACCATTGGCTATTAAAAACCTTAAAAATGCGACGACCACCCCCTTAATAAGGTGTTCACACTGTTTAAATTGCCGCTTTCAGAAACGACTAATTCGTTCATGTTCTTGGATAGCTCAACATCACCGTACATAATAGGTAACATATTAAAAGAAAAATCGAAAAATAGTCCGAATCAGACAATCAAAAACTTAGAATTAATCTCAAATGTTTCTTGAAAAAAATGGTCCGATTAATACGAATTTTTGTTGTTGTAAGTTTAGTTTATAAAGATGTGATATCATTATTTAAGAACTAACTCAAATAAGTAGTTTCCGAAAGCCAAAATGAAAACGGTGTGAACAACCTATTAACAACTGAGAGGCACTTTGGTTGAAAAAATCTATGTTACATATCTCAAAATAAAAATGAGCTTTGACGAAAAATTGCGTAAAATCAAAAACTGTATTTATGTACCTCAAAAATATTGAGATTTTTATTGCTAAGAATCTTAGCCTAAGATTAATCTAAGTTTTTATTGCTAGGGTCAATCCCGAGTTCTTTCTTCATTAGAATCTGTCCAAAAAAGTGTCTCGACTTGATTTTAAAATTGTGTGTCAAAGTTTCTCCAAGAAAGCCCTAATTTTCTGCAAACGTAATTACGCGTAATATGGCCCATATCCTGTTCCCAACTTAAGTCCATCTTAAAAATGAATGGATCTCTATAGCGCGTGTTCGAATCCCACTAATGTTGTCTCTGTGATTGTCTTAGTGATTGCTTGAGTGATTACACACCGGTCAACTTTGGCAGTCCCAATATCAAGCACCATCGGCAATGGTCCATTGCCAATAATCATAGTCAAGACAATCAGTAAGACAACATTAGTGGGATTCGAACACGCGCTATAGAGATCCATTCATTTTTAAGATGGACTTAGGTTGGGAAAGGGTATGATACCTAATTAGGTAGCTTAATTTTTGAGAAGAGGATCTCCGGCCTTTCAGATTTATGTTTAATTTTTACCAATAAGCGCCGTGAAAATAAGAGTCAAACGCAAACATGAATCAGAAGAACAGAATATTTTTGTTTCGTATATCCCTTTACGAGGAAGGAAGATATTTTCTAGTTCGGTCTACAGTTTCTCCAGAAAAATGGCATGCCCCATTGAAATGCGCATGATCCCCTTTGCCCCCTTGAAATGCCTACTTTTTTTAGATTTTTATTTCGCATTTCAAGGGGTTAGGGACTGTAATGATTGTCGTGCATTATTTACGTTAAGTACTACTAATGTACTAGACCAAATTAGAAAATATCTACCTTCATCGTAAAGGGATATTCATGCAGAGAGTTAACAAAATTTATCGACGCCGTTTTATACTCAATAAATTATATTTGAAATAATTACAGGGTGTAAGGTTTTTCCCTTCTTTTTTCCAAACTGGTTACACTTGATTTCCGCCGTTTTGATTGGTTGNCAACCAATCAAAACGGCGGAAATCAAGTGTAACCAGTTTGGAAAAAAGAAGGTAAAAACCTTACACTCTGTATATTTTTGAAAAACTTCGAAAATCACAGGAAAACAGAACGAGTTTTTTCACAGTGAGGCTTTAGTACTGAAATTACGTAAAGAAGTTTCCGACACAATTTTAAGTCAAAGGGACGAACCATTTTACATTTCAGATTATCTTATTTATTTTTTGTTGTTCTACAATTGTTGGTACCTATGTTAAGTTTTTGTCTTTGTATAAATATTTTTATAAATAGTTAATTTTTATAGATAGTTATTTCTTTAAATATTTAACATTTCACTAAAGTTGACTTCGCTACTTGAAACTAAAGCTATTCATCAAAATATCGATTTTGTTAATAAAACCCCGTTTTTTGTTTCACTCAAACCGACATCATTTCAATATTTGTGGATTCGCTACTTGAAACTCACGCGGTACTTCAATATCATCGCACTCCTATTTTCCAAGAAAAACTTGCCATGTTTTCTTTCAAATTTGTCATACCTAAAAAGATCCCAATATTTTTTTTTACTTTCTTTAACTTACTCAATTTTTTATGTAATTGTTGATGAAGAACATTAAGGTTATAAATAATAAAGGTCATATAATTTTGGATTAAAATGCACGATGTTAGAAGTTATATTTGTTAAATACACATTTAATTTTGTTAGGTTTTGTGAGGAACTTGTATGTTTTTTCTGACTATATTTAAAAAGAAGAGATATTTTAATTTACCATGTTCCAATGTTTTGCTTGTGTCAAAAATTATTAAGTATACTAGCTTTATACCTTTTGTTAATGGTAGCACAAAACGGTTAAAACTTAAGGAAGTGGCACCATGTTCCAAGGTGATAGGATATTAAAAACAGGCCGAAAGCCCTGTTTTAAGCTCATAAGAATTGATTCAATCTTCTTATTCTTAATCCTTATCTATATTATTCCTAGTCTCACACAATTTTTTGGCTACGTACCTACTTGTGAGAATCAGGACTTGAGGTGGCGCTAAAAAGTTATCACCTTTTTTTTTAGGGGGGGGGGATGGTACTGAAACCAAAATTGCAGAAAGGTGAAAAAAATTGTTTTTAAAAAATACTCGGGTTCTCTCACTTGAGGTATTAATACTTGGACAACTAAAGCTAGCAATTTTTGATCTTCAAAAATTCTGAGATTAAGATACACACAGATATATTTGTTATACTAAGTGGCCATGTAAAAAACATATTTTTGAAATCAATGAAAACAAATTTCGTACAGTTTTGGTTTTTAAAATATAGTTTTTAAGTTTCAAGAATTCAAAAATTGAAATATAGAAAGTTTTTGTCCTGGTTAGTGAAACAAGTTATTATACGGAAGTTAGGAATGATTTCCTTATGAACAATTTAAATGTCTTGTTTTTTCCGATAATTCGTATTGATTTTTATACATTTCAAAAAAAGAGAAATATGAATTTCATTTTTATACAGGAACCTGATAATATTTCGTTTAAATTTAGCAGTTAACCATTCATATATTCAATTTTCTAATTAAATAATTTAAAATCTTTATTAAATGCACAATTTTCGAAATCGAGACTAAATATTTTCGAATAGAAATTCAGGACTTGCTTTAGAGCTATTTAAATAGAAAAATAGAATGAGATTTTTTATTTCTCCGCAAAAATTTACAATTTTGCATAATATTTCAATTTTTTCTCATAAAAATATATGAAAAGTTTTTCAATTTGAAATTTACATGGCATAGATGCTGTATTTCAAGTTAAATTAAGTGGTAATCACAATTAGCGATCTGTACTTAGTTTTTTCACTTCAGATGAAGAAATACTTCCAGTTTAAAAAATTGGAAACCGGTCTTTAAGGGAGTAGCAAGTCCGATGTGAATCTTTGGTACATTTTTTCGGAGGTGATTCATGAAATTAAAAAAAATGTGAAATTTTTTTTTTTTTTTATCTTCAATAAAAGGTTTCATTTCTTGCAAACGTTTATTATTTTTAATTCCTCAACATACTTAAGTATCGGTACAAATTTCAAAAACCACTTTCTTATAAACTCCCCCCGCACCCCCCCATTCCAAACGTGACCCGATGTGGGAATTATTTTTTGAAGGCCATATTTATAAACTTTAGGCATTTTTCGGGTGTTATGCGCTAAATTTAGTGTCCACTCGAGAAAGGAAAATGAATCTACTGACGTATTATCCGATATGAAAAAATTTCCTTGATATGAAGGTTTCTTTTTCCATGAAAAGAAGAGAAAAACAGCTTTTTAGGAAAAAAAAATTGACCTTCAATTGCGTTTAAATATTTTAAAATCTCGTGACTTTGAAAAGAAAAGTAGCTATAACACCCGAAATTTATTTAAAATTTTTTTAGGAAAATAATAAAAATTTTTATAAATTGCGTGCCAAATGGCACAAACGGTGTCACAGCAAGTGTTATAAATTTCATCAGTAAGTTCAGAAACGATATTCGATTGCCCTTCCATCGGTTGAATACGGAAATCAAAGATACAAGAAATAAACACAACTTGATTCGCCTGATTTTTCCAAGAAAAAGCAATCAATAAATATTTGTACTTGATTGCCGAAAAATTTTCATAATATTTCCTAAAAAAGTCGACAAAAAAATGGACAAATGAACATGTTATGATTTTTTAAACAGCAGTTAGAAAATTGTAAACATGCATGAAAAAAAGTTAAAGTGGCTATTCTCGGTTAATTCGTTTATGCTTTATACTATCACTGTTTTATCAATTTATTGAGAAGCTTTTCTGAATATCAGCGTTTCAGCTGAAATTAAAAGGAAATCAGCAATAAAATCGATATATTGACACAGACAAATTTAAGTTTATATTTCTTGATTCGTCCCAGAAACAATTTCAGGCATTGCATTAAAAAATGTTGATAGAGAATTTTATCTAATCAATTTTTAAGATTTAGAAATTTTCAAGCATTAAAAATTGGTCCA
Source organism: Oikopleura vanhoeffeni (assembly GCA_004367855.1). NCBI lineage: Eukaryota > Metazoa > Chordata > Appendicularia > Copelata > Oikopleuridae > Oikopleura > Oikopleura vanhoeffeni. Next base: position 27,009 of record SCLH01000436.1, on the reverse strand, counting down.
GTTTGGTTCAGAATTTTAGGGGTTTTACTTAATTTGACAAGTTTTTTGAGCTTGAGCGCCGGTTTGACCGAGATAAAAATATAGGCATATTATTATATCCTTTTGCATGATCTAACAGATGTGGGTTGAGGAGCCAATCCTAACACTCCTAAGACCTTCTAGCCACTCATGAGGCGCTTTCTTTCTTTTCAGCCCACAGTCTATCATGTATCATGCAATAGTGATAAAGGATAAGCCTTCTCAGATTTTTACAGTCGAAAATTAGAAGGGGCCGACCTAGAACATTTTTGGACACCTCTTTGTTGGACCGACTATCTTTTCTGATAGAAGCTTGTTTGATCACGTTTAGATCTTGAATGAAAATCGGCGAGAAAACATACCCAATTCTTGTATATTTGAATAAACTTAGGCGTAGAGAAAACAGTTCTGCTAGACTGTCCGTGTCGTGCAATTTTTAATGCCCCAAACATTTTCAGTTCAAACATCGTTAAGGGGGTTGTGGTGTAGAATGTTGGAATTGCTGGGGAAAATAGCCCTCTCCTCAGCTGACTGGGAAGGGTCGATAACGGGGCAGCTAAGAATAATGAGAAAAAAAGTACTGGGGAGACTAAACCTCTCTTATCAAGCTGCAAGTAAATTTCTGATTCTTGTGAGGGTGGCTCACCAGTGCCGTTACTGAAAAAACCGGTAAAAAATATGTTCTCCAATCACAAAAAATTGTTTAATTCTCAGGTCAATTTTGCCTTAATTGAATCAAAACAAAGATGTTTCGTGAAAGTCGCGTCTTCAAATAATGACAGGGAGGTCCGTGTAAAAAAAAATCTCATTTGATTTGTTAAAGCGGTAAAAATTGAAATTCAGAAAATCTCTTTAAAAATGTGCTGAAGTAGATCTCGGGTTGCAATTTTGTGTCAAAATTTGAATAAATAACAGAATAGTAGAATCGTATGGAAATTTTGCCATACATTACCCGAAAAATAGTTTGAAAAAAAATATTCTCTGTTAGGTTTTTAATGCGTGAAAAAACAAATTCATAGTAATAATTAATTTGTTGATGGTGAAACATCCAATATATGAGAAAAATTCTACCGCCCACGCTAAAAAATCCTAGAACCAATCAAACCACGTTTGCCGTCGCTTTGTCGTCGAGCGTCATATTTTTTTCTATACTTTTTTCCCACGATTCATAATTAAAGAAACAATTTTTTATTCACTTCTTGCTTATTTCACCACAAACCCCCTTAAGTGACATTTTTGCACTGATGAAAAAAAAAAAAAAAATGATCGATTTTTTTGCAGAGATGGGTTTAATTTCAGCTTGATTATTTGATTGAAATTTAAAATCAAGGGAAAATGCGGAAGATTTCTATTATTTTCCCGTTTAAAATTCAAAAATAATTCACAAGAGTTATGAAGTCTTTAATTTCTAGCTCTTTCGGTAATAAATAGTACAGACGCCGTACTTGAGCAGCTCAATAACTTATCTAAAACATCGATTTATAAAAGAGTCTCATAAAAATTCAAACTCCATGATGCGTCAAAATATATGTGGTAGCCAATTCAAATCGAATCAATTGTGTTCAAAATGTCGATACGCATTTAACACTGATTATGAGTAGGGCAACGGCAAAAATAGGTACTGATAAAGTGGTCGCATGGATCTGAAATTTTTTGTCCTTAGGACAGTTTGACAACTGAAATTATGTGTACAATTTTTTTTTGCTCCGACTAATCGGTGCGCTGTACAAGGGCTCAAAAAACGGTTTTTAGGCTTTTCAAATATAAGGCACAATGTGTATCGATATTTTATCATTCATGATTTTTTTCAGATTTCAGAATTACAATTCTGCTCTAGAATGACATCTCACAATTTTTGCCCGAACAATACACGGACTAGCACCGAAATGAGGTGCGAAAAAAAACACATTAAATCAAGATTCATTCAAATTAGTATATTGAGATATGCAAAGATGCGCTATCTCGATTTTTCTGGAAACCGTATAAGACTATAGTAGTCAGATGATACACAGTGGGTGCAGCGCGATTTATGATTGTTGGTGAACACACCACGGTATTTTGCATTTTAGAAAAATTCAATATAATAATAATAACGCGCCATAGGATAGAATTTTTCTGAAGTTCACTTTTTTATAATTTTCGAAAAAAAAAATTCAAAATTTTGCAGGCGGTTTGCGATTGGTCGAAAATAAAAAATTGCTCAAAAATCATTTTGACCCCGAATGAAGCCGCAGAGTCAAATTTGACTGGAAAAATATTTTCAATTTTTCAAAAATCAAAAATGGTATTAGGGTACTTCAGGAATGCACGAAATATTCAATTTCTCATAACAAATTTAAGTGTCTAAGCTATTTTAAAAAACGTCAACATGAAGAATAAATGAACGGATCCCATAAGTCGAAAATTTTGAAGATCGATTTTATGTTAATTTGAAAGAAAAAATTCGAAATTTTGCTGGCTGCTGATTGTCGAAAAAATAAATCTTCAAAAGTCACCTTTGACCCCGGAAATGAAAACTGCAAGGTCAAATTTGACTTGAAAACATACTTGTCCAATTTTTTCAAAATGAAAAAATGACGACATAGGATAGTATGAAACGCAGCATTAAGGCGGGTGGTCAGGGTAAGAATTTGCGGTCTTTTTTGGATTTGGAACTTAATAGTTGCAAGAACTAGAGATCATAGTTACATTACTTACGGTTTTTAGAGCTGCAGGGGACAATCCTCGTCATTATTGACAATCGTAAACGATTTTCATAATTTCGGAGTAGCGCTATAGGTATAAAAGGTTGGACAAATGACTTTTTTTTAAAGACCGATCTCCTCCGTTGAATATAAAGTGAAATTTTATTGAATTTTATACACTTCGAGAAACTAAAATGTTAATAAATGTTGGAAAGGATTTTTGAATTTTTGATCTAGAACTCTTGAGCGCCAAAAATATGCTAATTTCAGTCATTTTTCAAAAATCGATCTCCTCCGTCATTTTATACAGATTTTCAAATGACATGTAGAATACTTTTGGTTAAACACTTTTGAAAACTTGTTGGAAAAAATTTTTTAATAGTTATTGGTTACGTAACAGGTGCACTTTTACGAAGTAAGGTAAAATATTTTTTTGCGTCCAAATCATCTAAAAACCCGAATTATATAGTTAAATCGACTCTGGGTAATTCATTTTGATAGTTTTAAGCCGCTATTCTGCTGTTAAGTTTTCAGGGGAGAGTTAAATTACGATATTCATTTTCATTTTTCATGACTTTTAAATTTTGTTAAGAAAATTAATTTTAATTTTCCTAATTGTTTCTTGTAGATAATTTGTTTGTAGTAACATGTGGATTGAACCTTTTTGATTTCTACAAACAAATTTCTTTACTTTTGTGGCCAATGTTCCAAACATAAATTTTTCGAAGTCATCATAATGCACGTATGTTTTTTCAAAACCACTTAAGGCGGTATCGACGAAGGCTGCTATCTGCGAGACTGACGATTTTAAATAAGAATTTCAAAAGTGAAAAATGTGGTATCGATGTTTTAAGCTATCTGTTAGACCTTTAAAGAATTGATTTTTAACCCCTTCATGGCATAAAGCCTTTGAAAGGCTTTTTGAGGCGGCCTTATTACGGAAAAGTTAATGTGCTTGCACTTTATTCTTCTTGAGTCCTCGAGATTAAGGAAATAATTAAACTTGGAAAAATGTACATGGATGCAATTTCACATTGCTTTATTACCCTACCGCCTGAGGTTTCAGTGGGTGAAGACATTTGTGCTGGAATGAAAAACCATTCCTTTTTGTTATCAAACAAAATAATCAATCGATAAGTGAGACGCACAAATTCGCGTGGTTAAATATAAGGTTTTAAAAATTAACGTATTAAATAACAAAAATATTGGCCTTAAATGTAAAAATTGTCGATATTCATAATGTGTTAATTGAATTCATGAAAAATAGCTATGAAATATTTATGCTGGATTTTAAAACTCTAGAAATGGCGTTACGAAGCACTTTTCGATTTGATCCCTCAATGTAAAAAAACGGGCCCAAATCAAAATTTCGAAAATTGTTGAATGTATTATATTCTTTCGCATTTTAAACTTTTTTCGTGCGGACCCATATGATGAACGTTTTTCCTACTAAATATCTTACATAAATTAAAATGTAAACAAAAATCTCTCCGGGAATTCAGGGGGAATTTCTCTATTAATTGTGCCGGAGCCAATTTGAACTCAAAATTTTCGTTTCCATTCTTCAAATATTGTCTAGTATGATTTCAAACTGTATATAGTTTGACGGAAAAATAGTGCAAGAGGCAGTAGACAAATTCAGCTGTATTATTATGGACAAAAAGTTGTTTAATTAAAATCCGGCTGATTAATCGGCTTGAGATAGGAAGAATATTTCGGTTAATCACAGCGCGGCCGTCATTGGTGTGTGTTTTTGACACAATTCTAGTTCAAGAGACAAACCATTTTACATGATGACCAAATTTAAGGATTATTTCAGTAATTGAAGTAAATAAGTTAAATTATGAAGGGATATAGAAAAGTGACATTCAAAGGTGACCTTGAACTTTGACCGTTATTTAAGTTCCACCAATGCGTCGCAGACGCTATCCAAGAGAATGGTTTCTAAAAACGCTATTTTCACTTTCAAAAAAATAAGCGCTATGGCTCCTCATTACGGGGTCGCGTAGAACTGACTTTTGCACCCCTTGAAAATCTCGAAAAACTTTGACTTAAAATCAATTTTTTTTTTTGAAAAAATTTCGAAAAAAAATCCTTCGTCTTAAATTGACCAACAAAAAAATCTCTACAAGGATAGCTTACAAACATCGATACCATTTTTCACTTTTCAAATCCTGATTTTCAACTCGTCACTGGTATGAGCTAGCCTAAAAAAATAAATGAATTTGAAAAAATTCTAGGAGTAGATATCTTTTTCGACGGATATTGCCAAAAAAACCGGTTGCCTGGTTTTCTGCATTTCTAGAAAAACTAGAGCGAAATTAAATTTTGACGAGATGTAAGTTTGGCCTAACACTTTTACAGTTATGTCAAAATTAATTATCTCTGGATTGTTTATTCCCTACTGTATACAGATCAGTTTTGATACATTTTTGTAAATTTTTGGATCATTGCCATGATCAAAAATCAAGTAATTTGCTCATTTTTAGTTTATAAATTTTTATTTGTTCAGTATGATTAAGATTTTTGAGCTCATTTATAAAACGAAGCGTGCATTCTAGAAATTTTTGATTGCCGAACATTTAAATAATTCCTTCATTACAATTTATGGACCTAGTGACTGAAAGTGAGTACCAGTAATGGATTAAGTGAAAAATTTAAACTTTTTCTAGACTCACATTATTCAGTGAAATTGAGCAACGCAGAGAATGAAAAAATGAGGCCAAATCACATGACGCGTCATGGCGGGCCACGCGTTGTTCACGCGTGGGAAGCATAAATAAAAATTATCTTCACTCTTCATCAATGGATCGGCTTCTTATTGGCCGGTTAATATTGTCGATAATGACCGCGCCTCATTTCAATCGGAAGAAAATTTCTCTTGTTGGTCTCGAACAGATTTATTCCATACTTTTTTTAAAATTTTGGCTTACCGGTTGGTTCAGTCGGTTCTGGTAAGTTATTCTAAAAACCGCTCATTATTGCAAGTTTTATCTGGCTTGTTGCCACAGCTGAACGATTGGCTAATGCTTCGCTCAGAATACGCTTGTTTTTTTCGAAATCGAGGTTTCCAACAATCGCGCTGGTTTGGAAGCTTTCGCGCTACTAGTTCTCCAAGAGATTGGCTAATACCAATTGAAAAGTGTCTTGACTCTTAAAATTAGTATTAAATACACGCATATCAAATTATCGGGCGAGTAGTAAAAATGGGATGAAAACGTAAAATGGTGTATAATTTGAGATTTTGAATTTTAAACTTGCGCAAGAACAAGAAGTTCTAGTAGCATGTAAAATTTCCAATTTTTTTTGCCGAATCACCTTATTAGATTGATTCACTCAAACAAACTAAAAAATTATTTCTTGCATAAGGGAATCAAAATATCAAATTTGCAAAACCATTTCAAAAATGTACAAACCGGTTTTTTCATGATTTCATTGCATTTTTGAAATTATCATTTGGCGCAAAAAAATAATTTTGATTCTACTAATGATTGTTGATTTGCTACCATTTAACTTGGAATTTAGTGAATTTTGATTTTAGAACTGTTTCGTTCGGTATTTTAAGTTCAAAATCTTCAATTTATCCATTTTACGTTTTATCTATTTTACTATCGACCCCAAATTATCATAGCCAGATTATTGTACATTCAAAATTACTTGCAACTAGTTGCAAAGCACACCTTTAAATTTATTTAATACATGCTCTGATTTTTTACCTCACGTGACTTAAAAATAGCAAATACTGATTCTGCTCCCATATTGGTGGCGGTAACTGGACTGTCGGGATGCAAATTCAAAGAATTCCAAGGTATGAATTCTTTTTCGAATTTTTTAAGAATTTCAATGTAGCTGAGTATAACTTCTTTGTCCCCATAGTCTTGCTCTTCTTTTGATGCTGCGTTATATGCCGTTGTGAGAATTTGCAGAGCAGTGGATGTTTCAATGTCATTATTCATTATTCGTTGACGAGTGATGTCCAACATTCTAGTAAATGCCCCATGTTCCTGTATTTCACCATTTGGCTTTGCTTTTTTAAGTTTAAATTTAAAAACGACTAAAAATTGCTCAATACAAACTCAAATCGCCGGTACTTTTTATATACTTTCAAGTGTTAAGAGCAGATAGTATTCACATTTAAACTATTTCCTATAAAATCAAGATCGTTTTTCAGTATTTTGAATGCATTAATTACATATCCATATGAAGTTTCTTTCACTTTGATCCGATTGTAGAAAGGTTCTTAAGAAGATCAGACACTTTGAAATGATTTTAAAAATTATATAATGCTAAGATTTAATAAAAATATGACGTATTTCCAGGTATTGTAAATTTATCCGAAATATTTCAAAGTGGCAAATGTTTTCAACATCTCGCACCTAAAACCCATTTAATTAATTTCAAGATTTCGATCTCAACCTAATAAGCCATAATAAATCGCGAAGTTTTGACCGAGCTCCATCATAATAGTGGTTCGACCTTGGCCTTCTAGGCAATCTGTTATAATTCGTGCGTGTTTTTTGTCCGGATGGCTTTTAGTGGCTTCCAGAACAGTTCCACCATAGAGTAGCGCTGACCGGTAATTTGATGGATTAACTCCGAAACGAGAACCTTAATAAATAAGATGGACAAAATTTAAAACCAATTTTAAAAACATGATACGATCTGTTTAAGACACGTAATCGAAGGAATGAAAATTCTCCCACTCGGGAAGCGTGTTTTAAGACGTTACCTTTGTCAGTGCTGAATATTTTAGCAGTTAAACCATTATAAGATATCATGAAAGCATTGAGAGTAGCCCTGATATCGGACCGGCTGTGTCCAGAATTAACACGGCCTCCAAACGAAAGCTTAATTGCATTCAAACAACTAATTGATTGCTTTTGTGATTGATTTTCAGCGAAGGGATCCTGAAAAACGACGGGATCAGCTAAGTCTCCAGCTTTGTAGTATCTCTTAAGCGTAGCTTTTTCTAAATTGCTTAGCAGAGAATACTAAAATTTTGAAAGGAGTTATTGGTATGTTAAGTTGTGGACTATGGATTTTTTATTGAACATACTTGAATTTTACTTGAAATCGTTAAAACATAAGTTAAATTTTTAAGATATAACAAAATTTTATTTCGTATTCTGTTCCTTACAAGATGCATAGTGCATCTATAACTTCTTAGGTCGATACCATCGGAAACCAACTTTTCTTTAATTATTCTATTAGCAGCGATTTGATTCGCTGCAGTGTCACTGGCAATTCCCTTGATTTTACTTTTTGCTTGGTCCCACCACGGTTGTTCTCGAAGAACTTTAACAACTTCAGTGGCGATGTTGACGGCTGTATGCTTGGTTAGCTGGAACAGATCAACTACAAAAAGGGAGCCTTGATTATTGACCAGTGTCACTTGAGTCACCGGAATATTGCGGTGACTAGACGTTCCATCGACGGCAATATCAAGGGTGTGGCTGTTCTCAACAAAATCTCTGCCGTGGTATCTTGATAAAGTGGGCAAGGCATACCGATTTCGGTTGATCATTGTAATACTTGGCACTTTCGAAACGCCTGTTAGACAGGGAATCATCTTCACAAATCTTTTAAGCTGACGGTTAATTTGATGGCCGGAATCGCCATCTGCCAGAGATAAAATTAAATATTCCTTATGAAGGTCATAAATATTTCTAAGTGATCACACTAAAAACTGATATGGACTTGAGAAAATATTTGAGCTTGTGCTGCAATTTACAACTATATGTTGGACTGAGAATCCTTGCTATCAGGATGGGACCATTTAAAATGGTCAGAACGGCAACTGATGCTGAAAAATATCTGGAGATTCGCAAAATTGGTAGCGGGTGCAGGATTTGTGATCAGAATTCTGAGAAAAGGTCATCGCTCGTTCAACGGTCACTGGTCGTAATTTTGTTTTCTTTGTTTTATTTGATTTCCGTCTAGTGAGTCCGGAGAGGTTTTCTGTGGATTTTTGCAGAGTTTTTGGTACAAAATTAACGTATGACTAGGATACGAGAGCAGATAAGATTTTCAGTACAAACGTGTCATAGCAGCTCTGTTTAAATCGCTTCGCTTCAATTCCCGTAACTTCAAAGTTCAATTTTCTTTTCGTTTTAATGTAACTATTTGAAATTTTTATATTCTGAAGTTGGAAAATTTTCATAACTAAAAATTGAAAAACGTGTAAAATTAACACAGATTATAATTGAGATTCACCTGTTAAACTACGGTTAAAGTAATAACGTTCATTCGATAATGCCTTTTGTGAGTTTTCGGTCGGCTGCCTATTGTCTATAAACTTGGCAATGAGATAACTTTTTCTGTTACTTCAGCATTTTATGATAACTAGTCTAATGATAGGTGAAGGCTCTGCATCCTTCGAGCATAGGTTGCAGTATTTAAATTATGCGTTGAGTTTAAAAAACGACAAAGGAATTAAGACAGAATCGAAAATAATTTAGGAATAAAATAATTTATTCCAAAATATTTTTTGTCCAAAGAGGGGTCACAAGTTGTGAAATTGAAAATGCGAAAGAAATTAATTGTTTGAAGACAAACGTTAATGTTATTAAAATTACTAAAACAAATCCAAAATAAACTATTTATATGTTTAAATTAATGAATTTATAATTTGTTCAAGCAAATTCAAAGTTTGGATTAGTTAAAACTTTTAGTCGTTATTTATTAATTATATCTGGATAAAAACAGTGTGCGCGAAAACGTAATAAGCACCAGATTTTGAAAAACAGTATTCAGACACAAAATGGTAGTACGACTTTTTTATGTATCATATATTATACAATAGAGATTATGTACTATACCCCAATTCAATTAAATATATATTTTAAATCTGTATAACGAAAAAGTTAAAGCGGCGCCGCTATTTGAGCCACCCACTAGAGAACTTTCGAATCCTTAAATAATGGGCGCGCGTGCCATGAATGTCCTAGCTTAGATTTTCATATTTTGAGAGAGCTCGAGCCCTGACATCAAGAATACTCTCGGATGTTCAGCTCGCTGGCAGGGATAAATCTAGTCTGTTTTGTCTAATTATTTGACCTTGCAGGATTACAGAACTGCTGGGTTGAATTTGGCTGGTTTCCGCGCGTCCTAACACAGTAGTTCTCACAAAAGCAAGTTTGATTAAATAAAACCAGCGCTTTCGCTAATAGTAATTTTGTTAAAACAATTTGACTACTAGATAAGGATGTACCTGCAAATTTTGATAAAAACCGGAGTTGATCAAGACATCTAAAAAATATCATTAACCAAAGTCGCAATACTAACCACCAGATAATATCTGTTTTACTTTATTGTCATTTTCGGTATTTTTCATAAAACTCCTCTTTAAAAAAAGATAACTGTTAGAACAGTGAGTAAAGAAACTGAAGTCTAACCGCCGTGTAATATGCGGCATACAGTATGTGAAACGTATTTTAATACTGCTGGGGGAGTTAGCCAATGAAAAAACAGAATCTCCATTGAATCGCCAAATATGTTGTTTTAATTTTCAACTTAACCGCGTGAGATTGTTCAAGTGGAGTTGGAACAAATAGGCGAGTATTGGCGGGTTTTGTTGGCGGAGCAAAAAGGAGGTTGTTGTGAAATAATGACTGCCTGGGAATGTTGTCAATAAAGCAACCCAATTAAAGTGGCAAATTAAATGGTAAAAATAAGCCAGAATACTTATAGCTTATTCTATTTTAATTGTATAATTATGATTGAATTATTTAATCAATATTAGTACGGTACAAAGTGTTTAGATTATATCGTATATATAATTTTATTGGAGACAAAATTTCTTAATATTATTATTGAATGAACTATGGTTGAATGTATTACGTTTATTTATATTACATCTTATTTCCTGATATTATTTTTTGTATAAGGTATTGTCCCATTAAATTTTATATAATTGTTCTATACAGAGAAGTTGTTTAAGTTGCAGATTGTCGATATTTATAAAGCCGAAGTTTATTCGATTGAAAACTGGTTTGGTATCGAAATATTCTCACTTTGATTAATTAGTTATAATTGATGGTAAAAATAATAAATAATCGAAAACGCTAAAATTTTAATGATTAATTTATTAATTTAAATTGTCGATATTTATTTCGGCCAAAGTAAATCTAGTAGTAATCTAGTATAATTGAAATTATGATCAAATTTGAATTAATGAATTAGTCGTAGGCTAAAATTACACAAATAATATTATTTATTCCCATATTTAGTCATTTTACTAGTACCTATTCTTTATTTTATTTAAAAATTTTGAATTGCTCTATTTATTCAAAGAATGATAAAATTATGTATATCTTATTGACATTTAAAATTGTCGAGCTCGCAAGTGTTTTCATTATTATGCGAATCATCAGTTACGCGATTAGGTTTGGTTTGAGCAGGACGAGTTAGGTCTTGCTATCGGCTCGGAAACATCGAGCTAATGTCGAAACCAGCGGTAATACCTGCTATCTTTTAAAATTTTGGTACTTAACAATTGCTTGAAGATTTACTGGTATTTTTTTCAAAATGGATAGTTGCTTATTTATACCGAAATGAATATTCAAATTTTTATTTACAAATAGATTTTTTCTGGCTAATTTGGTTTAATGTTTTTCGGAAAAAAAGGAAACCATAAATCTCTTTACAGGGGAGGAAATCGCGAAGCATAAAAAATTGTTATCATTTCATAAAATCTAATAAATAATAATATCCTTTTATCAGCCTTCGCGGATTTGGGCTAATTTTTAAACAAATTTCAATTAAATACAAAAACCCCATGTACGGCTTTCAGCGATTTCGCTATATTTTGAAGAAATTAAATTAAATACATAAACCCTCTTTTTATGGCTTGCGCCGATTTGGATACCCATTAATTTTAACAATTTAAATTTAAAAATAATAACCCCTTTTTATCGGCCTTCGGGCCAATGTCGGGGCTATTTTTTTAACAAATCCACAATTAGCAACTAAACCCCTTTTTATACGGCCTTCGGCGATTTTGGAACCATTTTAAAACATTTAATTGAGACAATAACCCTTTTTATCGTGCTTACGCGATTTTTGAACTTCTTTTCAACAACTTTAAAGGTCATTTATTCTTTATGTTGACTTTTTTATAATGCTTGACACTTACATTTTTGTATAACGAAAATTGATAATTTTCCGTCATCGTGGTACGCTAATATACCATTTGTTGATGTTTGGAAATTTAAAAGTATGTTTTCCAGTCAATTTTACACTTGCCGGTTGTATCCATTTCGGGGTAAAAGTGTGATTTTGAGCAATTTTATTATTTCGACAATGCAGCCACAGCAAAATTTCGAATTATTTTTATTTGATATATTATAATAAAATGAATCTCAGAAAATTTCCCTTACCATTAATGGGTGGCGTCATTGTATTTCTTTATGTTGACTTTTTTATAATGTCTTGACCTTAACATTTGTATACTGAAAATTGTAATTCGCCATTCTGGTATCTAATACGCATTTTTTGATGTGTGGAAAATTTTAAAAGTATGTTTTCCAGTCAAATTTTTACTTGCGGTTTCATTCGGGGTCCAAAGAAGTAGACTTTGAGCAATTTTTATTTTTCGACATATCAGCCAGCAAAATTATCGAATTTTTTTTTTCGAAAATTCATAAAATAAATCTAGAAAATTCCTCTATTGGTGATGCTTAATTTATTCTTCAGTTGACTCTTTTATAATGCTTGACACTTACATTTTGTTTTAGAAATGAGTACTTTTCGTCATTACTGACGTACTAAATACCCTCTTTTGATTTTGAAAATTTTGAAAAATATTTTTCAGTAAATTTGACTTGCAGGTTCATTTTCCCGGGTCAAAAATGACTTTTGAAGCAATTTATATTTTTCGACACAATGCAGCACCAGCAATTTTGATTTTTCTTTGATAATATAAAAATGAACCTTCAGAAAATTCTTCCTTATGGCAAGCGTTTTATTGAATTTTTATAGATTTTTTCTATAAAATGCAAATACCGTGGTGTTGTTTACCACACTTAAATACAGTAAATGGTCTAGCCCACCTGTTTTCATCTGAACACTATAGTTACCTAATGCGGTTTCCGAAAATGAAATGAGATTGCGATCTTTGCATACTCTCAAATTATCTATATTTTGATGAAATTTGATTTTATGTGTCTTTTTTTGGCAGCCTCCATTCCGGTGACGTCGTTGTATTTCGGGCAAAAATGGAGAATGTCAATCTGGCAGCAGAATTTTTTCTGATCCCGAAATTATTAAATCTACTGAGTTATAAATATTATGACTACACATTGCCTTTATTTTTGAAAGAAAACTTATGACCACGTCGAATAAGCGGCCACCAAGTGATTGATACAAAAATATTCAGCAAAAATTTCTCTCCGTCAACTGTTCTGGTCCTAACTTTCAAGATCCTAGGACTCTTTGTCGGAGTAGCTGATTTGCGCGTTTGCCCTAGATAGTAGTAGTCTCATCAGGTTTAAAATTTTAATGATTATACAAATGAAGACCATCCAATTTTCGTTATTGAAATGAGCAAAAAACTGGCTCCCATATCGCCAACAATCTTTTTAGTTCGCGAACTTAATACTTTTATAGACGTTCAATTTTCGTACTTTGTTTTGAAATTGTGATAATTATTCTTGAAGGGAGTTAGAATTCGAATAGCGAACTTTGTACAACTGGGTGTATTTATCCGTACGGCACCCTTAAACGTAACGATGTCATTCGCTTTTTTGTCGAGCCAAAGTAGCACGAAATAAAAATCGGTTTTTATTCTCCGACGCGAATTATATTTGATAGCCTGATAAACAGACAATTTGATGTGTAAAAAAATATTTTAATACAAAAAGTCGCAGTTTTAAGAGAAGAAACATTGAAAACTCTGCAGAACTGCCTTGAGGCTCAAGTGAAAGAATCACATACCAAGGAGACCTGTGTGTGCATCTTAATTATTTGCTCAAAAACGAATAAGGTACAGTCTTAAAATCAACTTTCCAATTTTCTCACATAAAAATATTTTTTTGGTGATGGTTCTAAAGTAAAATAGGGCTAAAATTTTTACGTAAAAAAAACTCAAAAGAGGTTAAAACCTTATTCGAAAGAACTTACTCTATAAATAAGCATTTTTCTTGGTTATCAAAACACACAAAAGGGTCAGTTACTATCATTCACTTGTAAACTGTTACACTCGTTTAAATAGATAATTGTTTTTTTCTATGGTTGAGTAAAATACGTATACTAAATAAATAAAAATCAGCAAAAAATATCTCATGAGTTATAATTGTCACAGCTAAAAACTTCATAAGTATCCACTCGATGCTCTCCGGAAACTATTGTACCGTTCGTCTGAGCGTAGAACGTGAGAATCCCTTGTAAAAATTAAATATGAGCGACGCTCTGGTATGATAGCAAATATAAAAAATTCCTTCTGGAATAACATTTGGCATTTTTAAGTTACCCTTTAAATACTTTGTGTACTTATGTCGAAATTCTAGCAAGTAAAAATTCGAAATGTGACAAAAAGGTGACAAGTGGCCAAATTTGACCAATTTGCAGCAACTGAGTTTTTAAATAATGAGTTAATAATTTGCTCAGTTAAATGATAGATTAAAGTTGGTGTCTCCCTATCTCGAAATCGTGAAGTTTAGTAAAAGAACTTAAGTTCTACAATAAAAAATCTGAATATGAACAAACATGCAAAGTGCTGACAATTTGAGCAAATTTGCAGCATTAGTTATGTTAAAAATGAAGGTTTCTGTCCAGCATTGATAGACAAAATTGAACTAAAAGGTCAGCACGTCATTTCACCAATTCGAAATCGAAGATTTCGCAAAGAATGAATCGAAAATTATGCCTTCTGCATGACAATTCGAGCTGAAAACAGTTGCACCAGGCTTTCGTAAGTAAGATACTCGTGTGTTTACAACAGATTTCTGACATTTGAACCAAACCAAAAATAAAACTATAACAAAAATTGACCCAAGTTTATGCATGTCCCGAAATCACTCCTCTTTGTATAAATTTAATAGGAATATATGAAATTAAAATTTTTGTCAAAATTAGTAAAATGGGAACGGAATCCAGGTGGAAGGTGACTCTTATATGGCGGACGAGAACCCTAAATGAAATAAGGAAAAACCGAAAGGTGAGGGGGTAATCCTCTGGAGAAATAACGGGTCTGGTGGGATGATTGTTGAAAATAATGCTTTAAATAGTAATAATCGACAAATTGTTGATCCCGCTGCATTTCAAAATCAGCGTATTTCTAACAAAAATACGGAAAACAATCCAGTTTTTCAAACCCCTTTTACAAACAGTAGCAAAAATCAGGCCTCCAATTTGAACAATAGTAAAGTAAACTACCAAAATGAAAATCGGAATGATAAAAATGATCGAAATGGATTTCAAAATATTAACCGAGGGTATCGTGGTCTTAATCGTGGTGGTCATCGCGGTAACAACCGCGGTTATGACCACGGTAACAATCGTGGTTTTTCAATAAATCGGGATAACTTAGGAAAAAATAATAGTGGTAACAGAAATCGAAGCTTTTCGAATCAATCCCAAAATTTACAACAATCTGAAAACCAGGCTCGTGACAATCTTCAAGGGGGTAATGATCAAGCTCGGAATTTTCAAGACAATTATGATCGTCAGGCTCGTTCTGAAATTGACAATCGGGGATCCAACGATCGGTCAAATCCACCGAATACATCGGTCAGAAATGGAAATAATTATCAAAATTCAAATTATCATAATCAGGGACCAACACGTAGCCGAGGTACGCATTTGTATTCTATTTACCAAATCGAAAAATCATTAGTGGAATGTAAAAATAACATTACTAATTATTTTTCGGGTAGATTTAGCGATTTTGACACTTTAAGTAAATGTAGTACTCCCTTACGAGCTAATTTACAGTCTGATCGGGATTTTGAATCCGAAAAAATCATAAAAAATCTAACCACCACACCCTTAGGGAACATTCGAGGACGTGGTGGGCGTAATCGGAGTTCGGTACCTGTGAATCGTGAAGTGGCAAAATTTCGAAGAGAACGTAATTCTCGCATGTATGAACAGATTCAGTTTACAATAAGTGATGCTTTTCCTTATAAGCAACGTCATCAGTGTCTGCCGGGGCGTGAAAATGAATCTGATGATCATATTAATTCTGAAAACGGTGACTTACTGCACACAATTTATATTCGTGATGATCGAAAAGCGTACACAGTTGAAAATGCACTCAGAAATAGTAATGTTCCTCAAAGCTCCCACCGAATTCGATACAATGAAAGTGGCGAATATATATTGAGTATATTCTTTTTTAGCAAACTAGAATATCTCAAGTTTGTGTTTAGAAACTCGGGGCTTATCGATCGACGAGATAAGGCTTGGAAATTTAGTAATTGTGTTTTTTTCACAACTCACTGGCTTATGGCTGTTGATGGGTCTGTTGAATTTCTCAATTCATCAAGAGAGGCATATAATAATTTCATGATCGAAGCGGAGCTACAAAATGAGCAACTTGAGTCTACTTTTCGAAAAACTTGGAATTTTTCATTAAATCGCGATGAAATAAATAAAGGTATGAAGACCCTTAAGGATCTTATTCATTACCATAGAACGAGTATGTCCTGGACTGACGCTGAAATTGACCGCAAATCTTATTGGTTGACCAATACGACCTTTTGGGACACAAACCTAAATCCGCTCAAGTTTAACAGTGCCCAAAATCGTGAAGCACATCAGCGAATTACGATTGCTTTCAGCAAACTGTTATTTTTAATTCCTGATGCAGAATTTGAGGAAGAAAATAAAGAAAAAATAATTATTAATCAGAAAAAATTTGAACGGAAGCAAATTCAAAAACAACCGATAAATCATGAGGCCTTGAGTATTTTCACATTGGATGGAAATAAGTTTAAACCAATCAGTGAATTAGCTAAAAAAGTAACCCCTGCTGCTGCCATCAAAGCTGTCAAAAAAGATGGTGATTTTCAAGTTTCCTTGGTTGTTGACATTCAAAAAGAACATCGTGAGCAGCTTGCGTTGCGTCGTAAGTGGCAACTTCACCAGAATATGGTTGCAAATAAGATCAGATCTGATCAGATTGTGACAGTTAATGCCTTAAATGGGATTATTGAAGTGCAAAATAGGGTGATTGGAGCCAGTACAAAGATTGGCATCACCCTAGTTGACCATCACGAAGTCACCGATAGTATTGAAGTGTATGCCGATAGGCCTAAATTTAAGGATAATAAAGATCTCCAGTTGTGGAAAAATAAGTTGTCTGATGCTGCTGCGGCTTTTGATAAACAAGAAATGAAGCTGGTAGTGCCTGATATGGTGGTGGGCATCACTGATGAAGACGATAAAGTTGATGCTGCTCATACCGAAGAGCTTAACAAACATTTAGGCAAACTGGAAAGAAGTTGCAGAAAAAAGGCTGTCGCTGCACAAAATATTAACCCCTTGGATGTTGAGATGGCCTATGGTACAAATTTGCTACCTGCTGTTAGATCTGATACCACAACCACTCCAAGTCTTCGTGATTCAAATAAAAAAAGTAATAAAAAGCGGTTAAAAAGATTTGAAAATTTAACCTCAAAAAATTTGGCTCATATATCTATGGCCAAGCTGAATGGACCAACGAGTACAGATGGTGAAGATTCTGATGCTGCAGAAAGTTCACGTCATCTACCTGAAGTAGTTCCTAAAGTTAAGCAGCCAATCAAGCGGAAGGGTCCACCTACTCCAATGCCGATTTATGGAATCGGTTCAGCTGTGATTATCAATTCAAATTACCCAAAAGTTCAGAAATTTTTAAAGTACTTTGAGGGTAAAAATCTAAAAAATGATTCGAAATCTACGAAAAACAGACAAGCTGAAATAAGGAAAACTATGCTGGCTACTTTTAATAAATCTGAAGACAAGGTCAGCGAATGGTTCTGGTGTACAGTATATTATGGGCCAGAATTATGTATGGAAATGAGATCTAGGGCTGATAGCTATTTGAACGAAATCAAACGAAATCCTCAGTACAATCCGGGATTTGATGACAAAATTCTCGATGATGTCATTTCTCAGATTAGAAAGTTTCAGGCTATTTTAAACGATCCAATATTTTTTGTCGAAGTAAAAGAGACAAAGGGGATTCCTGGCTGCATTTTGCCCACCACTAAACATTCGATGATCCTTGATTGGATTAAAAACCTAATTCAAGATCCTGATTGGTCGTGTCAGACCAAAATTCGTATTCGGGAATCACAAAACCCGAGGATTGAGGGTATTGAAAATGCAGTCGGTAAAATGTCTGTTTCCGATTTTGCAGCCTTTTCCGAAGAACTATCTAGAATAAATGGGGGTATGATTCCAGAGGAAGGATCTTCCGTTGATCTTTCTGAAATTGAAGAAGAAGAAAGCTCAATGGTAATAAATTACAAATTTGATAACAAAAAAATAAATGTAATATTTTGTATAGCCTTTATTTTGTGCTTTAGAAAATCTTACACCCATACTTTTCTGGTGAACAATTCAAAAAAAATCGGAGTATCTCCCAAAATAACAAAAATCGAAAAAAATTGTTGTAACCGTAATAATCTAAGGGGTGTCCGTAACTTAAGTGCTAAATGGTGTGAAAATATAAAAAAAGTTAGAAAAAGTTTGTATCACGATAACAAGTTAAGGGGTGTCCGTAAACTAAGTGTTAAAAAGTGTAAAAATGTAGGACAAATCTCGAATGTGAACAATGGTTTTGCTGAAAACTATTGGATTATAAATCAGGAACTTGCCCTTTTAAGGGCTAGAAATGGAGATAAATATGCAGAGTCAAAAATGAAAAAACTAGATAATAACAAATATTTTTCAGTAATTAAATCGAATCGACTCCCTGTAGCAAATTATTTATCTGGTTATCCTGCGCTGTTTAATTTTGTGTCTCATGCTACAAAATGCCAAAAAAATCCGTCATTATTTTCTTTTCCGTCTCAGTTCACAGTACATTATCGCAACAACAAAAATTTCAATTCAACGCTTTTTAAACGAAATGAAAGGTTCTATAACGGAAATAAAATTAATTCTCGTATACAGTTTTATATTAAAAATTTTGATTATGAAGAAAAAATTGGTCAAAAAGAGAATATTTTTTATAAATCAAAAACTTTATATGAACCTAATAAAGCAACTCTCTTTAAATCTGATCCAAAATTGAAAACTGGGTCACAATTATGCTCCATTGATGAAACTGCTATCACTATGAATTTTTATAATGAAGTCGATACTACAAAACCTGAAGGTGAATATTATAAATTAGATTCAGATAGCAATATTGATATAAAAAAGCCTAGATCTAACGATGAAATTTTTGTCACTAATGATTTCACGAAATATAGGACTAAAAATATTTTCTATAGCAAAGATGAAGTTGGGACAATTAAAGAATCAATTAATTTTCTCAAAAAAGACAAAAAAAAGGGATCGAATGAAAAATCAAAAGGCTCACGGGTCTCTAAAAGTTACAATAAAAAGCTTAAAAGACTCATTTCAGTTACGCCAAAAACAACAAAAAATAATAATGATGCCAGTCTAGCTAAGACTGTAAATAGCAGGCTTCCAAAAGGGATGCATCCTGGCCCTTCTTTCCCTATCCCTTTTGGAAGCCTGGTCAATAGTGTATATAAAAATAAAGAGTTTTTTAACAACTCTTTCGATGAAATAGAAAAATTAGGCAAATTTTCCAAAAACGATCCAGCAAAAATGCCCAGTATTCCCTATTCACACTTTTGTGAATATCCCGGCCCTAGCATAGAAAAAACTAATTTTGCGTGTTCCTCTCCCGATAAAAGTGAATTAGGCTTATTTTTTGAATCAAATGAATATGAAAAATGTAGGTCTGATGAAAATCTAGAGAGATATTTTTCAAGTGAAAATCTCGCGATTAAAAATGTAGGTTTAGATGATTTTTATGAAAAAACCTATGAAAAAGTCGATCATCAAAACATGAGCATTCAACTTAAGGATGCCTTAAATCAAGATGTTTTTGACACTGACACTAGTTCATCTGAAGATTCTATGATTTCAGATAAAAAATCTCATGAAAAATTTGAGTCTTCAAAAGTTTTTAACCCTCACACTGCCAATGCGGCGGAGTTTGTAAATTGGTTTACTGAGAGGGGTCATTCTCAAATCAGGGTTGGTGACGGGATTGTTTTTCTTAAAGATATCTGTAACGATTTAGAGACCCTAAGACTAAGTTTCGAATTATATAAAGAAAAGATAGTAGACCAATCTATGTTCTATAAGCGTGCCTTGGGCCTCCATATTCCAGTGAAAGAACCTCTGTTTAGGTTATTTCACGAAAGAAAAGCTAGCAAGCTTTACAATTATAAAACGAAGTATCCGATAAATGTAGCCGATTTTAATCCAAACGAGTTTCTTGTGCATCCACCTCCAAAAACTATTAAAAATAAACTTATTGAAAATGAGACCAATCTAAATTTTTTGAATGTAAATTTGAAAAGTGCTAATGCGTCAAAAATTGACAAATTAACAAAAATTTACAATCAAACCCCGATATTTTTGTTAAATGAATTGCATTTAAAAGTTTCAGAAGCAGATTTTATTGTTCCAGCAGGTTTCAAATTATATTGTGGAAAAAGTGACTCAAAGGGTTGTTGTTACACGGCCATATTAGTTAAAGAAGAATTAGGAAAATATATTAAACAAATCCCTGTCAGTAATTTCTTTTGTAAAATACAATTTTCACATGAAAATTTAAGAATTTTCTTTATCTCAGTATACCGCCCATGCGACGGATCAAAAAAGTATGAATATTGTAATTTATCTACTGCAGATTTTTATAGCGAGCTAACCAAAGTAGTAAAAAATACTGATAAATACGGCTGTGTGGTGGCGGGTGATTTCAATACACACTTTTTTAACAAAAATAAAAGTTTTTCTAAAATAAAATTGACCAAATTGAATAACTGCATGAATGGCTATAAAAATATGGTGAAACAAAGCACCTATCGAAGATTTAATAAGCAAGATAATAAACATTATGAGGCCTGCATTGACGCTGTTTATACTAAAAATATTGTTCTTGATGGTTTTTACCACCTTAATTTAAAAGATGAAATAAAAACTGACGGGCATCTTGGGCAGAAGGGTCATATTAATTTTGATTTGAATTTTGCGCAAATAAGGCAGAAAAGTTTTTCGCGTAAACACGCTTCTGAGTCCCAAATTTTCAACAATTCAGCAAAAACTTGGAAAATTTTTAAGAAAACACTAAATAACAAAAATTTAACTCTTGAAGAGAGAGACACTGAACTTAATTGTTTATTAGAAAAACTTGTAGATTTAACAGAACCGGAGAGCATAATAGAAAGGAGGGTAGGTTTTTTCAAAACCATCCTATCAGAGGAAACCATTGATTGGCGCAATAAGATGAATTTCTTAAGGCGCGCTAAACTAAATAATCCACACGATCAATATCTTAAATTCGCTTTTAACGAGGCCAGTAAACTTTTTGAAAAATTATCAAAGCTTGATATGAAAGCAACTATGACTGAGGCTAAGGGGGTAGAGTTTTTTGATGAGAACGAATTTTTCAAGGTTAATCGAAAATTAAATAAGGATAAATCAAAATTGACCGAATGTCCCATGAGTGCCGACAAAGTCGCGGACGGGTTTAGCGACCTACAGTGGCAAAACAATATTAAAATTGATAATAAAAAGTTTTGTGTGGGTAATTGCGCGAAAAATGATCGTAATATTCCGCGTTTTGAATTCAATAAAGTGAAGTGGAGTGGAAAAAATAAACGTTTTTCACTATTAGCAGCCTTAAAAAGCTGCAAAAATAATTCTAGAGGTCGTTCAGGATTATCAAAAAGATTCTTGGGAGCCTTGTCACCGGCCTATAAAAAAGTTATGCTCACTCTTGTTAATTCTTCACTTTCCCAAGGTAAATATTATAAATTTTGGAAAACTAGTCGTGTAACCCCAATTCCTAAAAAGGGAAAAGACCCAAATAACATAAAGTCCTGGAGACCAATAAGTGTAGGTGATGTAATAGGTACTTGTTGTGAAAAAATTGCTGCGGCCCAAATTCAAGCTTTTTTAGAAAAAAATAAATTAATCCATCGAAATCAGCATGGATTTCGCCGCTGCCACTCGTGCAGTACTGCAATCGCAGAACTCACGAATGAAATGCATAATTATAAAAATTTCAAATATGTAATTACCCTCTTAATTGATTGTGCCAACGCATTCGGCTCACCGTCACACGTTTCTATTCTGGAGTCCCTATACAACTACTGTGAGCCGAATACGTATAAGTGGTTTGAAACATTTTTGAGTAATCGTTCCTTTTATGTACAAAAAGGAGATGAAAGAAGTTCTATAAGGCTATTACCCAATAGGGGGGTGCCTCAGGGTAGTGGTTCGGGCCCAATTATATTTTCACGCATCTTTAATTCAGCACTTGAAAAGTGTGAAATAAAATTTCCAAAAATTAAAATTTGCGGCTATGCCGATGATTTAGGTTTGGTCCTTGTCACGAACAATGAGGGGGAAATGGACAAAATGGTGCAAGATGTATTTGATTGTATGCTGGCAGCATTAAATGATATTGATACCGCGGTAGCTACCGGTAAAACTCAAGCTTTTGTCACAGGTAAATGGCCTGAGAATAAAAAATTACTGATAAATGGAGAGAGTGTCGAGTTAGTTGAAGAATTGCTATACTTAGGTTTAAGAATAGGAAAGTCTAAAAAAACGGTTGTCGATTTAGAGCCACAATTGGCTCATATAGAAAAACGTATGATGGCTGCAGCTCATAAAATTCTAACAATGAAAAATTATGGCTCCAAACGACAACTTATACGTTTATATAACAGCTTTATAGTTGGCTATTTCAGTCATGGTATGGATTGTCAGCCCCTTTTGCCTGAAAAGTGGTACTCACGTTTACAGAAAATAGTTTGTAATTTTATTAAAATAATAAGAAATAAGACTTTTGGAGTCATTCATCGGCCAATTTCACAAAGTGAACTTTTGGCTGATGAAGGTCTCAAAAATGTTTATAATGTGCACAATTATCTCCACCTTAATCGTCTGAATAGTGTGTTTATGGAAGCTCTTCCAATTGACTTATATAAATTATTGAAACCATGTATGACTGATATGAGTGGTAGACTAGCCTGTCAACCATTTTCAAAAACAGAATTTGTACCTTATGGTGAGAGAAATCGCTTTCTTTTTCTAAGAAAATGTGGTTTATACTCTACTAAGATGATTATACCGCTTGAGCTAAAAAAACATTGTAAAAATCCACGTTTTATGTCAACATGGCCTTATTTTTTGATAAATTCATACAACAAAATAGATTTTAGTGTTAGAAGTAATCTTGGAACTCATGAGTTCAAGCTTGAAGTTTCATCATACTTTCATAGTAAATGTCAGCACCCGTACAAAAAGTCAAAAGACTCGCTAATGAAAAAAAGTACGTGCAAAAGATGCGAAAAATATGGCGATAGCCATTTCTCAAATTTTCTGGCTGAGAGGCGTATAGTAAATAAATATCTAATGATGGAAGATTTAAAATATTTTTTCAGAATAAAAGATTTCAGAGAACTACAGAAAATGAATTTTATACAATATTATTATCAAGCAGAAATTTTTCGCAAAAAAAATCATAGAAAAAATCTTGATACTGATAAAATTTTTGATACTTTTGGTCTTACAATTCTGGACTGGTATCCAATTAAGTCCAGAGGTGAAATTTTTGACTCTAGTGTTGCTCTAAACTCCATGTTCAAAAGTTATAATGGACTTAAATATGAGCTTTAAAATTAAACTGCAAATCTCCTGAAAAATGACCCTTGACCTCGAGACCCCACTCCTCCTCCCCCCTTATGTTTATTTATCAATAATTAAATGGTATTAACTCCGTTGAAAATAACCATCTATCTCAGGCTTGTAAAAGGGAACGTTGCCTTTTACAAGCCTGATCTATCTAATCCTTATTCAAAATTTTCACCATCTGTTTCAGGCTTGTAAAAGGAGATGTTCCCTTTTACAAGCCTGATCTATCAAATCCTCAATTCGAAATTTTGTGTAGATAAACTAAAACAAGCACCATAAAATTAAGTTTCTATCTATTGTGCAATTCAGAGTAAAATGTTATGAGACTTATTTTTCACTCTTGATGTTAAAATCTTAAAATATTTTATCAAAAACTTATGTCAAAATAGTGTAAAATAAATTTTTGTTCAAAAATGTGTATCACTTTACAGAAACATGGTGAGTTGTGAAAACGTGAGTTTTTTCTCATCAAGTTATTAGTTACAAAATTAATTTAGTTATAAATTTTGAAATCAAGAATTATGGTGTTTAATAATTTTTTAGAATAAATATCAGGATTTAAAGTCGTAAAAGATATAATCGTGTGCTATACAGCAGGGTCCGGCGGATAGGTGAAATCCGGCTAATAGGTGAAGGTTTTGAGCGAAAAAACTTTTCCGGCGGATAGACGTAAAGCAAAAGATAGGGGTTTATTTTCAAAACTTCCTAGGCAAAAAGATAGGCGTTTTCGAAAAGCCAAAATATAGGCATATTTGAGAATTTTTATGTATGACAAAACTATTCAATTAATTTGTCGTTTTATTCTATTTATCTAGTAGAGTTGATTTGCCTCAAAAATCTGCACGCAATTTTTGTCCAAATAAATTCCCAGCAATTATTTCATAGGCAATTTTTTCACGATAGCTATTTATTTCTTTCGTTTGAAAATCAAAGTTGAGACATCTTCTGGAAATATTCTCTACGATTATAAGTGCATGACAACCACAGTCTATACCATTTCTTTGTAGTGGTGTATTCATGACACAATTTAATTTCCAGTCTGGTCGATATAATTCAATCTCAAAAGCGGCAACTTTCACCAAATCAAGTGAAGTAAATATTTTTTCCAGAATATTTAAATTTTCCGCATGGTACGAATCATAATATAAAATTTC
>SCLH01000435.1:124952-138030 GCA_004367855.1 Oikopleura vanhoeffeni | reverse complement strand
AGAAAATTTTCAAAAAAATTTCAATTTTTTGGCGGAACACAACTTTTCAAATATTGTCAAAAATTACCATGTGATGGAAACCCATTACCATTTATGGAAACTATTTTTTTGCGAAAGTGGGTTTCCATAAATGGTTAGTCAGTGTACGAACGCTTGATTGCTAAAATCTCGGGTTCTAGGTTTAAATTCTCTACCGTCTATTCAGCCGTCTGTTCGGCTTATTTTTTATCGGGAATATCGTATAATAATATAATAATTATATATAATAACATAATAATAATATAATAATATCATATAATTTATACGCTCAGAGATAATTTGAATTACCACGACGTTTATTGAGTTGAGTTTAAAAATCTGATCTGATGCCGTCCATTCAGAAACATACCCGAAATTCGAGAAAAATTCGAATAAAAAGGTTGATTTTTTGTTATATTTCAAATGTGAAATTTTCAAGGTTTGAAAAATTTGTTTTTTTCAAATTCGATTTTTTGGTCATATTTTAAGGTTTAAAAAGTTCGTTTTCGATATAATACAATTTTTTAAGTACCATGAAAGGACGCGCGGACTGCCAGAATCTAGGATTATTCTAGTAGGATAGTTCATTTATTTTGTCTTATCTGCCTGTATAAATTAAATCTTTACCTGCAGATCAACTATTTATTATTATTTACTGTAGGATAGGGTGTCATGAGTCAGTTTTGGGCCGAGACAAAGTCGAAATCCAAGCATTTAAAGTACTCCCATCATGTTCCTTGGTTAATTTGGAGTAAAAAATTGGTTTATGACATTTCGAAATTTTAACTCCTTGGTGTCTAAAATGGCCAAAATAAAAACCGGTCAACAGATAACCGGCTGTAAAACCGGAAGTAGCCATAGAATTTCAGGTGCAGGGCACCTTATTTATTAAAAAGGTCTGAATGAAGCCACATGCCGATTTTAAAAGAAAACAAAAATGTTTAAAGCTTACGTGATTTCAAATTGGAAAAAATGGTATTTTTCACTTTTTTCGACAATTTTTTAGAGTATTTTGCTCTTCGAAAATTTTCAAAAATATTTTCACTTTTTTTTTCGGAAAAAATCATCCGGAATGGTGTCCTCGGATTTTGGATACCCCTCTTAGTCTCTATATTAGCCTCGACACATGACACCCTACTGTAGGATAATAAAAGGCTACATTATAAACCAACATGCTAGTCCTTCTATAACCAAATATATTCAAAATATTTAGGATGACGGGAAAAACTGGCAAATTTATTTTTGAAATTGAAACGACTGGGAGCATTTTCAACATGCCTCTGACTTGAGCTTGATTTTTAGGGACCTTTTATGATGCGAAACATATTTTTTTTATCGTTGAAATTTAAATAAGATAGAGTTTAGTCGGCTTGAAAGCCATCATTTTATTTGAACTTTTTATCGTGACAGAATAAATAAATATTATAATTGCAGATTTTTTAAATGAGAAGAATCAGATTTTGAATCAGGGTTGATTGAAGTTGAATTAGTGTTACTGCTATTGCATGCATTCGATCTATAAAGCTCACAACTATTCTATACTACAAAAAATCGAGTTCGACCCAGAGATCGGAAAAGTAAGATTTCGACTCTGAAAATCAGATCCCTGGTACAATCTGGATTAACATTTTTAAACCCTTGGAGGCTCCAAAGCCACTTTTGTGGTGCAACTTTGAGCGCTTATTACGGGAAAAGTAAGTCCCCGAGATTAAGGATAGACTTAAACTTTTATATTATTCGATTTATATTTTGACTTTATTTACTCTGTGAAAAAGTGACCTTTACAAATTGGCCTTCAACCTACGCAATGCATTTAGGAGAAAATGAGAGGCATGAGAACAAAAATTGATAATGGAAAATATTAAGAATTACATTTTCTAAAAAATGACTTTCTCATAAATACCCTGCAATTTTCGGTCTTAAATCTACATGTGTTTTCAAAAAAAAGAAACTTACCTACGCAATTTATCGAAATCACTTTTAAAAAAATAAAAATATACTCAAAGCCGTCAGGAAAAAAATTGGAAATGCAGCAGTTTTAGAAAAATTTTCCCTAAAAAGTGAATCATTCAGAAGCAATCTGCAATTTATAGTCTTTAATCCACAGGTGTTTTTGAAAATGGTCCGGAGCCTTCAAGGGTTAAAAAATAAAATATTCAAGAAGTATTTTTCAAACAGAATCGGCAAAAAATGATTTATGTTTTTATTTTTTATGATTCAAATTTGAGCAACGAATGATTACTTCAATTCATGTAAAAAATTTCTTGCCAAATAGTTCAGCTCTCGAATGCTCTTAGTCAGTAAGTAGCATATAAATCCTAATTGAATGAACAATCGAACAAGTTTTTAAGTAGCATAAGCCGCAGTTAACTCTAGAATTTTGATGGAGAATTTTAAGGTGACAGTGAAAGCCTAAAAAATCGATAATTCAAATTTTATGGCTGTAAAACATTTCATTCCGAAAAGTGATATCAATGTGAATTCGAGCACAAAGAATTCAGACCAAAACAGTGAATTCCAAAATTTTTCCCTAAAAATTTGTGGAGAACATCAACAAAACGAAATATTTTAAAATAAGTTATTCTGAACTTTATCTGCCATTTGACAGAGTACCGTAAGAAACGCAAAACTTCATTGCGAACAAGATTATCAGCATTCAAAACAAAATTTTATTCGATTTTTTGGTCTTTTACTACCATTGGTAGTCTACTCGGTCGTTTTTCTTTATCATTTTTGAGAAATGCAAAACCGCTGGAAAAATCACGAAAAAAATCAAAAAAATACACAAAATGATTTTTATTTTCATTAAAAATATCTTTAAAAATTGACATTTGATTGTTTTTGCACGCACGAAATAGTGAATAATAAATTTCCAATTTGTTATTTTTCTTATCTTCAAAAAATTCCTCAAGGGCGCTATTGGTTAAAACCTACGCATTTTTTCAAATCACATGTTTTTATTGGAATTAACCAATTAAAAATTCGTATTTTCCAAAGAATCAGATTTCAGTGTTGGATATAATTATCTGACCACCTCCTGTAGAAAATATTTTCACAAAGTTTAATTTTTGGATAACTTTGAAAAAAGACTCGAATATAAATTTTTGATTAAAATTTTTGACTGCTTTATCAAATATCGCTAGTGTTAATAAGCTTGTGAAAATAATGAATTAACTATTTCTGAGGTCTATGTTAGTTTTGTCAAAAAATCTAGAATTTATCAGAAACTATCGTATTATCAGTAATTTGTGACTCATCCCTGTTATCTTTTGATTTGTGTGAATCGGTAACGGCAACAGGACTGTAATTCATCATTAATCGAGAACGACGCTCTGCAGTAAAGACATGCTTTTTTAACGTTTCACGAAATGGCCGCAAAGTAAAAGCATATAATATTGGATTCATTGCAGAGTTTGAGTAGGCTGAAATGAATATTATCAATATGAAAAATGAATATATCAAATTGTTAACTTAAAATATCGAAAATTATGACCGAGACAATATATAAATATATCGAGATTATTTTTTTGAAAAAAAATTATCCATAATCCTTGACCTTTCATCATATGACTCATATAATATGACTCATTCGTGGTTTTAAGAAAATCATCTCGATGGAAGTAAAAAGTTTTTATATGGACTCGGGCATGCTTTTCGATATGACTCAAAACATAAACTTTATCAACAAATTCCACATTAAGTGTTGGCTTTTTTACTACAGGGTGTCATATTTTAGCTTCTGTTTTTGATTTGTGGACAATTACCTATCCACCAATCAAATCGTTTTAATTTGGCAAGCACCTACCTGCTCATTTGTTATCATTATCGAGAAAAAACCGTTTTACTTACCAATTTTATTACATTTTGCCTAAAATTTCCAATAACATGTTTTTAATGCAAAATTGAATGGAAGATAAAAAAAAATGACTCCGGTTATATGACCCTTGTCAAAAAAAACAGTTTTTTATCAAATGTCGGATTATATTCAATCTCTGAAGATCAAATTTGATTTTCAAAATGAGCTCTTACCCAACGAAATTGCGTATGGCATCAGTTTCTTATGAATATAATGTTGTTTTTCAGTCATTGAAATTCCGTACCATTCAAGATATCCACCCAAAGCTGATTGTAGAGTCAAAACTTGAAACGGCAACCAACTGAAAAATATAAAATTAACTTCCACAGACCTAAAAGGTTATGACATGGCACTCAAAAAAAGTTGGTAATTAATCAGAAACCTATTTCATCAGGGACAATTTCATTATTTGGAAATCTCAGATTTTGAAATTAAAAAATCTCGAAA
Source organism: Oikopleura vanhoeffeni (assembly GCA_004367855.1). Classification (NCBI taxonomy): domain Eukaryota; kingdom Metazoa; phylum Chordata; class Appendicularia; order Copelata; family Oikopleuridae; genus Oikopleura; species Oikopleura vanhoeffeni. The sequence continues at coordinate 133,709 of SCLH01000435.1, read as the reverse complement.
ATTTTTCGAAAGTTTCAGAAAAACAATTTCGAGATTATCAGCAAAACAATTATTTAGAACGGTGATACTGTTGCGGTATCTTCGGAATATTTAATATACTTTTACTAACCAAACTTCATCTCAAAAACGTTTACTATCTCTATAGCGCGTGTTCGAATCCCACTTATGTTGTCTTAGTGATTTTTTTGAGCATTATTATAGGCAAGGGTGCTTGATATTGAGACCGCTTAATATGATCGGTGTATAATCACTCAAGCAATCACTAAGACAATTCCTTTGACAACCCCTTAGTGGGATTCGAACACGCGCTATAGAGATAGTAAACGTTTTTCATATGGAGTTTGGTTGGTAAAAGGATATGGGTTTGGGTATCATTAATGACAAAGCTATTAAATTCAAAAAATAGTTCAACAAAATTTAATACTTGAGACAAAAATTTTGAATTATATTTTTTTATTAAGACCACAAGGTGACCTAAAATCAATTTGACATATTTTTGGCGCCAAAGTGACCGTTCCCTCATTTTTTCCTTCAAATTCGAACTAATTGAAAATTCTCAAATAATGTAATTTACCATATTATAAATGTAGCAACAATAACTGCTGCTAATTTGGTAGCTCTTGATTTTCCATCTTTGCTTCCAATAAGTTTGCATTGTACAGTATATAGAATAGCACTGTAACTATACATTATAATACAAATTGGTCCAAAAAAGCCAAAAATACATTTTGATAATTCATAAATGCCCATTTTCGTATACCAAATTTCGATAAGTTCATTCGTATCATTGTCAGATTTGGGAAAAGACATTCCACAAACTGAATGATTAAATCCATTTTGGAGATCTGTAGAATAAATTATCTCCGGAAGCATCAAAGTGCAAGAAATCAACCAAATTAATATAGACATCATTCGGACACCACGGCGAGTTCGAAGCCAAATTGTTGAAGTTGGACGAGTAACAGCTTTGAAAGGTTATGCAAAAATGAATAGAAATATTTTTTTATTAGAAATTATGCTTATGTGGTGAAAAAATTTAAAAGTTGTACAATGCAATTGAGATGAACTGGTTCTTGAAAATGGGCTTTTTTTTACACAGATAATTTGACCAACCAATAAGGATATCTGCTTTTCTCTATGTTTTTGATAAATTTAAATAACATGCCTTTTTGACTTAAATTTAATTTCTTTGATTTATCTCACCATAATCGACCATTACAAATCAAATTTTCATCTTTTTGAAGCGTTTTTCACTTATTTAATTTTTCAAAAAGATTTCATTTCATAATTAAAATTATTCATGGCCATCAAGCGCGCTCATTCGTCAATCATTTGTCCCATTTTTATCAAGATGACTCATAATTTCAAAAAAAATACCAACTATACCAGACGATGCAGACTTCACTGTAGTGAAAGTGCGCTTCATAAAATTTATAAAATAAAATCTGCTAAAGTAACTTGTGCGCAAAGAGGCTTCCTAATTAAATAATTGAGATTCGCGGTTAAGCAAAAAAACATAATTTCTCTTTCGAAGCTCTCTAGCGCTCAAAATAGCGTCTACCAAACACTGAGCGAGGGGAATTATTAAAGAGTAACTACAGCACATAATAAGTCTTCGACATTGACTTTTGGCTCCTGACAAGTAAATCAAAAACGACCTTTTGGCTTTGAAACTTTTTTGTTTTGTTATAATTTAAACTGTAATTAGTTGAAGATTAAAGTTGTTCCTTCGGGATTTGGTAATGATCTTGATCTTGTTTTAAGTCGTTTATGCTGTCAAAATATATAATTAGTTTAACTGTATAATAACTGATTATTCCTCAGGGAGTGTTCATAAAACATATCCTTTTCGGAAAGGAACTCCATCTCAAAAACGCTTACTATCTCTATAGCGCGTGTTCGAATCCCACTAATGTTGTCTAAGTGATAATATTGAATATGATTATAGGCAAGGGTCTTGATAATGGAACCGCTAAATTTTATAGGTGTGTAATCACTCAAGCAATCACTAAGACAATCACTTAGACAACATCAGTGGGATTCGACCACGCGCTGTAGAGATAGTAAGCGTTTTTGAGATGGAGTTCCGTTCCGAAAAGGATATCTTGGAAGCTTTAATATCGAAATTATGCTGACGAAGACTATGTGGAGGGAGCCACCCAGTCCTTCCTAAATTTCTTTGATGCTGATTGGTTTATTTTTGACATATCAGAAAGCCGCATTTATTTTTTTTCAATTATTTTGTTGAAATTTACGCCCTTCAGTTGCTCTAGTTTCCATAGTGTAGCAAACTTCGAACAGTTTAATAAATAAAATGAATGTCAAATTGTGTAACCTTTCCTAAAGTACGGTCCACTGATAAAGCAGTCAGGAAAAATATCGAACTAAAATTATAAAATTATTATGAAAGGCCAAATAAACTGTCAATAATTTATCGTCAAGAACTTTCGAAAACAAAAATTTAAATTTTTTTAAAGTTGTAGTATTCGTAATATCCGGGACCGGATTCCGGTCTATTAAATTAATGAAAATCGGATAAAAAAAGTCTGAAATTCAAATTTTTGAAAATATTTTCCGAAATACTACTAAAAACGTCATGTTATTTTCAGAGGGAAACTTTTCTGCGAAGAAAACTCTCGAAAACATGATTCTGCTTATTTTTCGTATTCATGGTCATTTTTGGACATGAAATCATGAAAAACATATTTCATGGATTTTGACTTGTGTTAGAGAATTTGGCATCATATACATTTATTTCTTTGTGATTTTTCATTATTATTATGGTTTTCGAAATAGTTTGTAAATCACAAATTGTTATTTGAAAAAAATTTACAAAATTTTTTTTATCTTAGACAGACAAAAATTTTCAATTATTTAGAATCTAGAGATAAAATCTAAATTTTAGATAATACGGCAGAAATTGCCTATACTTTGCTATAGATGACGTAATAATTTGGCTGTCTAACCGGCGGACGAAAAAACGCCGTAAACGAAAAAACTCAGGCTGTATGTGGGCGAGTCTATGTGGGAAAAGACCCCTCAAGCCCCTTTCCTAATTGTGTCAAATGTGGGCAATTCCACGTGGGGAATACCCTCAAAACCCTCCAAATTGTATGGCTGCTAAAAATAATAATTTAATTACCTGTACATATTTATTTTAGAAACTGATCTGAATAATTTACACATAAAAGTTCCAAAAATCCAAACATGTCGATTGAAATAATCTATAGCAAAGAATGGCAAAGTACAAACAAATATAAAATCGGTGATTGCCAAGTGCCAAATATATCCATTTGAAACAGTTTCGCGCAGTTTCGGGTTTTTGCTAAAGCCGTAAAGCACTATCAAATTACCAATGGCACCAACAAAAAATATCAGCAGATAAATTACGCCCACGAGATTAAAAAACCTAAAATTAAAAAATTTAACGTTTTTTTTAATTTGAAAATAATACTTTTATAGTATATTTTAGGCAAAAATATTAAACAAAAATGTTTTTTTGTTATTTGTTGAAAGAATTTCTGCCCTTTACGCAAGAAAAACATGTCATTTTCAAAGAAAATACCATTTTCTTATTTTAAGATTGTCCGTTTTTTCGAAATATTCCATTTCTGACTGATCAAAATCCTGCATTATCGAAAATTTTCATAATTTCGAAAATTCCGTACAAAATTTACGTTTTGGTATGAATTCATTTCTTATATTTTTCGTTTTTTCCATTTTAGAAAAAATCCTAAAGAGCTGACTTTTTTGTAACTAAGGTGCACTTTTTAATACTGTATTTGGTCAAATAAATCGATTTTTATTTCGAAAAAAGTACATTTTCAAAAAAATCCATTTGTTTTTAATAATTGAAAATATTGATTTAATGGTCAAAAATATCACAATTTCAGTCGTTTTTCTATATATATGTAGTTCATATACGCAGTCGATATATAAACACATTTGACAGTAAATGCATTTCTTATGTCTTATTATTGACATCTTGATTTTCCGATAATCTTCCAAATTATTATTTGACCTTTCTTGATCTTCTCTTATAAACTCATTCGATTCAAATATATTTTTAAGTAAAAAAATAAATTTGAAACATGCCAGGTCTCGATAAATGGGTAGGCAGTAAAAGACCAAAATAGTAAAAGGCCAAAAAAAGAAAATTTCAATTTTTTGAAAATAACACAAATTTTTTTTGAAAAAATGCTTATTTTCTTGTTCGCAGTCAAATTCAGCGTTTCTTAACGTATTTTTGAGATTGACAAATAAACTTTAGAATAACTTATTTTGAAATTGGCCTTTGTTTTCAAAAAACATTCGTTTTGTCGATTTTCTTAACAAATTTTCATCAAAAAAATTATCGAATTTAATTTTTTCTTCTAAATTTCGTTTAAATTTACATAATTGTCATATTTTTCTGAAATTTTTTTTTTACAGCTAGAAACATATAAAATATCAATTTTTTGGCCTTTTACGATTTTGGCCTTCAACTGCCAACCCCCATAAATAGCATTTTTTGAATTTTTTAGAAAAAAATAAGTTTGAAAAGTCCCTTAAAACTCTTTGATATAAAAAAATAATTTAAAAATAAAAAAAATAATTTAAAAATAAAAAAAATAATTTAAAACGAAATTTTTTTCAAACCTACGTTACGGGTATCGTTATGCTATGAAATGTAGTATGACAAATAAATAAAACATCTTCTTTGCTCAGGGTTCGGCATCAAATCAATTCAATTATTAATATCATGATTTCTAAGGGGTTATAAGATAAACTTTGAGAAAATTTAAGAAATTTTTATATCATTTATGTTGATTTAAATATTGATTTAATAGATTCAGAAAATATTTTTAACATAAAAGTAATACTTTGTATAATACAGCTTGAGTTTTCTCGTTTACGGCGTTTTTTTTCTTCCGCCAGGTAGCCAAAAATTGCCTATACTTTGCTATAGATTTTGGCTGTCTAACTGGCGGAATAATAAAAACGCAGTTCACGAGAAAAACTCAGGCTGTAAGGTTTTCGATAAATTAATCTTTCAGAGAACTGTGAAAATAGAATAATAATTCTACGTTCATTCAATCTAAGCTTACCCAGTGAGATAAATGGCTTTGCGCAGCCAAGTCGTACAATTCGTCGATTAATAATGGCCGATTATCAATCATTTTTATTTAAAATACCTCCTCAAATGAAACCTCTCAAAATGTATGGCACCCCCTTAGAACTAGATGAGACAACAGTTTATACAACAATATTAACATCTGTTTTCTGGATCGAGATCTCGAGTCAAGATCGAGATTGAAAAAACAACTTAAGTCCGGATCGGTATGAAAAAAAGTTAGGTCGGGATCAGGATTTCATCTTAAGTTAGAAAAAATTAGGATGACGGGATGATATTTGCTAAATTTATTTTTGAAAAGTCATCGTCTGGGGGCATTTTCATTTTTTTTCTTGAAATTAGTCCCCAATTACTTTTGAACATTTTTTAGATAAATAATTTTAACCGCCTCGCACTCAGAGCCATTTAAGAAAACACCTGTATATAAAAGACCAGAAATTGCATGTTACTTCTGAGTAAGTCATTTTTTAGAAAAAAAAATTCTGAATCTGCTCAAATTTTAATTTTTGATCTTACGTCTAAGTCGTTGAGTCTTAGATAAATTTTATTATTTCACAAGTGGTTTCTGATACAGTTTCGCCGATACAGTTTTGATAAATTGGGTATGTTAGGTTTTATGTTCTGAAAACACTTGTAGATTAAAGACCGAAAATTGCAGGTCATTTCTCAGGAAGTCATTTTTTAGAAAATTTAAATTTTAATTTTTTTCATTATTAATTTTTGTGCTAGTGTCTCTCATTTTTTAGAAATGAATTGCGAAGGTTGAAGGTGACTTGGTTATGTCCCTATTCAACAGGGTCAGTAAAGTCAAAATTTAAATTAAATAATATAAAAATTTAAGTTTTTTTTAGTCTCGGGGACTAAAGAACAATAAAGTTGCACGCACATTAACTTCTCGCGTAATAAGCGCTCAAAGGCGCGCCTATAAGGCTTGAGGTGTGAGGCGTTTAAATCATTTTTTCTCATCTTTTTTACATCATTTTATGTTTATCTGAATTTAAAAAAAATTTTCATTTTATTCATTGTGGTTTTTTATACTGGAAATTAAAATTTTTATGTGAAAGGTAATATCATGCTAAGCATCGACAGTCGCAACATTATTTGGCACACTCAATTTTGGGCGTTAAATACATTTGATTAAGGGTGTAGCAGCGATGTGGCAGATTGGTACATTTTTTCGGAGTGGATTTATGACCAACAAAAAAAATTTGAAAATATTTTTTTTATATTTTCATCTTCAATAAAGTGTTCATTCTTGCAAGCGTTTATATTTTAATTCTCACTTCTTAATATCTGTAAAAATTACAAAACCACTTTTTATTACAACTCCATTCAAACTTGACTCAATGTGGATTTTTTTGAAGCGACTATTTATTAAACGTCAAAACATTTTCGAGTGTAATGCACTCCGATTAGTGGAGTCATTATCACCAACATAGAAAATTCTTCTAATAATTGAGAGTTTTTTCCTTGAAAATGGGAAAAACAGCTTTTTTGGAAAAAAATTGACCTTTCAATTGAGTTTAAAATATGAAAAATGTTCGCTTTTGAAAGTAAAGTAGCCACTATAACACCCCACATTTTATTAAGATTTTTGAAAAAAATAAAAAATTTATAAATTGGTGCCAAATGGCACTAAACCGGTGTCACAACAAAGTGTTGATAATTTGATCAGTATCAGAAAACAATATTCGCTCTTGACCTTCCATCGATCAAAATAAGAAATTCAAATAGATACTATAAAGTTTACATTTTGATTTGGACTTGATTTTAAAAGGAGATTTCAAAAAAACACAATAAAAATTTTTGAAACTTGATTGCTTAGAAATTTCAATAATATTTCTAAAAATCACAACGAAATAATACAAATAAACATTTCATGATTTTTCGAACACAGTCAGAAAATTATGTAAACTGCATGAAAAAAATTTAAAGTGGGCTATGTTTTTCGTTTTTCTTAACAGATATTACAAAAATTAATCAGAAAAATTGGACGAAAAACTGCTTAAATTTTTCATAATGCTTTGATTTTTTCGAAAATTTATACGAATTCATAAAATAAAAGTTTGAACTTCAAAATCTTTCCTTAAATAGATAAAAAATGATTTTAATGAGCTGATACACCTTTATTTTGGTTCAGCTAACGATAATAAGCACAAAAAATAAACCAATTAATTATTTTCGTAACTTAAATTGACTCCAATCTGCTACATCGCTGCTACCCCCTTAAACAAGTTTCAAAAATTTTTGGTTCTTGTAAAACTTCATTTTTTGATTTGGTGTCGAACTCTGCTTTATTCATCTCTTATTTTAAAGTAAATGAAAAAAATAATTGGCTCTAGTTAAATAATTAAACCCTTGTTCATAAAAGCTGTTATTTATAATACTTTTCAAGGTTACAGCCTGTAACTTACAGGGACATCTATATTATATATAGCCTATTATATAGAGATAGTTTAATTTCCTAGCATTTTGTACAATCAGAGTTGGCTCTTTAAGTCAAGTTTCATTTTGCTATTTTTCGTTTGTGATATTAAAAGACATGTTAAAAATGAGTTCTTAGGGAAACTTATTTCGTCCGTGATTTTATTCGTAAGAATAATTTTTGTCAAAATTCGGAATTCGTCAGATTTTTTTTTCAAAATTTTAATTTTTCGTTAGTATATTACGACTTAGTTAAGGTGATACGGTATCAGTGATACCGTTATTAGTAATGCCAAAAATTGCCCTTTCTATTAAAATTAGACGAAAATTTTTTTTTTAAAAGTTACTACAAAAAATGTTACAACAGAAAATTTTCGAACGAAAAAATGTTCTCTTGCGATAATCAGAAACGCGTTTTCGTGGTAATGAAACTCTAAAATTTTCATCGTTTTAATCGATTGGAAAAAATCTCGATAATTTTCATAATGCTTTAAAAAATTTCTAATTTTTGGTCAACAAATATTCAGAATATCTTAAGATTTTAAATACGGTATCATGCTTAGCTGAAGATGAAAAACCGTTTTTGACCAAAATGAGATTTTTCGATATAAATTATCTTTTTTTTTCCAAATTTTTTTTAATTTTTTGATTATAAATCTCTTACCCAGATTAATCTAAGCATACAAAAAAACTGAGGAATAAATTATTTCAAATAATACAATAGCTAAGAACAAAATTTCTTAAAATAAAATTTACCATTTTTGATGATTCATAATAATAGCCTGGAGCCCAACTGAGCGACGGTCTAGATCTGAACTCAATCCTAAAGCCATATCTTTTGAAGAACAAGGTTTTTCTCCCTTCTTATAACAATTTTATCAATAAAATTAATAAAAAAATAACACTCTAATTTTAAATTATTAAATTTACTATTTTAAGGACCGCATAAAGATAAGGGCAGATTTCCAAAAAAGATATTTTTTCCACCGCACTTGACAGGTTAAATTAATAGTTAAAAACGTTAAAACCCTGCTCAAAAGTAAGACAGATAATGTGAGAATAATTATTTGTTATTTGAATTTATATTTTAAAAAATTAATAATTAATTAAAAGGTGATGCAGAAACATCAGTTTGCTATGCATTTTGACCTTATAATCGTGAAGAACGATTGTTTTCTGATTATGGAACGATTCGATAATTCTGCAAATCTTACAAAAAA